>WAAD01009582.1:267888-311732 GCA_013389945.1 Fregata magnificens
CCCGCCGTCCCCGCCCCGCGGGGTTCCCAGCTCGGCAGCACCGCCCGCTGCCGGCGACGGAAACTCACCTCCAGGCGGGCCAGGGGCAGGGAGAGGATGAACGCGAAGACCACGCCGAAATTCATCCCGACTTCAGGCCCCGCCGGCTGCGGGCACATGGACGGCGAGCCCCGGGAGGGAAGCGCTTCCCGCAGACAGCCCCGCGGCCGCCCGGCCTCAGGCATCGAGGGCGCCGCGCATTCCCATTTCCCCTCCGTAGGCGCGCTGCTGGTGGGAGAGTTGCAGGAGCCCTTGGAAGAGGAGAAGGTGGTGGTGGTGGTGGTGGTGAGGGGAGACAGAAGTAATTCTCGGTGACTCGCCTGCCTCTGTGCTATCTCATAAGCCCGGTGGAAAAAAAAATGCAGTCCCTCGAAATTATACGCATCCAGAGTCTGCGCCCCCCCTTGCCACAAGGGATGCTTCAGTGCTGCCTTTTGCTAGGTGGTCCGCATGCTATTTTTCCTCTTGATTTTCTTCCTTTTTAGAATATATACATGTAAAAGATTTTACGTGCAGGTCACAATGACTCAATGTTCTTAGAAAAAGATGCACAAAATAATAATTAAAAAAAAAAACTTTTCCAAAGTTTGGTACGAAATCCAAAAATAAAATCTTCTTCCTTACGGTGTCATTTTCTCAAAACGCTCTTTTTCTTCCTTACACCCGCTTGCTTTTTAGCGAAAAGTTGCTACTGCACATTGAATTTCTTCCCCTTACATTAGATTCTGGCTTGGGTGCCTTCTCGTTCGAAGTGTTGGCAGTTTGCTTGGACGTGAGGTTTGCTTTGGGTTTGGAGACAGGTGAGAGTAAATGTTTTCTCTCTGGGTTGCGTGTCTGTGTGTGTGCGTGCGTTCGCTGAGCCTTGACAAGCCTCAGAGCGGAGCCGCTACTGCCTCCCGTGCTCTGTTGCAACAAGAAAGGGAAAAAAAAAAAAATGCAGAAAAGGTAAAATTGAAGGGGAGGCAAGCGAGCCGATGGGTCTTTATTTTAGCCTGCGAGCTGCAAGAGAGACTAAACTGGCACTCCGGGCTGCTCCTTTTATAAAGGAGAGGAGATGGGTGGAGCATAACTTGCCATCCTCCTCTTGGCTGGGTATCAAGGCGAAAAATCTAGTGAGGGAGTAGCAGTCCATTGCTGACAAAATAAAAAGTGTGTTAATTTAAATGATAAATTAATTAAAAATGACTAATGCTGTGATAACCCGTATAATGTGGCTATAATATCGCGTGAGGAATGGGGACAGAAATTCCTTCCTCCTCGGCAAGAGATAAAGAGAGAGGAGTTCCCGGCACGGTAGTTTGTTGTTTTTTTTTTTTTTGGCCCCGGGTTCTCGCTGTTGCAGTCTGGAGCCCATTTCTCTAAGCCCCACTCGCCTTCTTCCCTGCCCTGCTACACCACTAGCTCTGGGGAGAGAGACGGCTTTAATATCTTACATCTCTTTGTGTGCAGGGGAAAAAAAAAGCCAGAGAAATTTAAACGTTGCTACAAGACAATCTGGTGTTGCTCGTGGCACCGGGAGGTATTTTGCTACATGATTATCTCCACGATGTAATAAACATCTGAAGGGAAATTAAGCAAGCAGATATTTGCTGGGGGGGGGAGAGGGATGGGGAGGGGAAGGCTGCTAACAGGTGAGTTCAAGAAAGAGTCATATCCTATTGAAAAAACACCCGTACGGACGCCCTCTCATGTACGTATGAGCGATCTCCCAGTGCAGAGTTGCACACTTGCAAAGCACACTCCAGGCGTGACCAGGAGGGGTTTCTGCACCATCTTTGTGCAGGCTCGTATCCACCGATACATTCCTGCACCGTCATGCACCGCAGGCACTCAGCAGGCGTTCACTCTGAATCCCAAGCATCTTCCCTGCTTTTTCTATGCTACGCACACGCTTCTATTTGAGCCGCTCGCATGCACAGCTACGTGCAAATTTTGTCTCATTCACACATGCCTGGGCATCCATGTGTTCTCCTTCACTCTCCCCCTCTCTCTTCCTTTCTCACATACATACACCCACCAGCATACCAGTGGCCTCATCTCACAGCATCACACATGCTCGCTTAGACTGTCTAGGTGCCTGCGAGTCTCATGCAGCCAACCCTCTCTAAAACACGCGGTCTCGCACCAGCACTCGCGTATGCACCATCCAAAGTGTCCGGGTACGAGGAGCAGCTACCAGAACTGAGCAGCAGGCAGCCCACCAAACACTATTCTGTAGTAGGCATCTGACAACACCTCCCAGCTTGGCTAGTTACACCCCTGAACCTGACTTTCATCTCACGGATGTGGATGTTGGTCAGGAAGCACAGGGACACAAGAAAGACTGAGGGTCTTCCATAGCTTTCTTAAAATAGCATAGCTCCTCTGCTCCTCCCATCGCAGAGACAGGTAACTCAAACACAAAATGAAAGGTCGTACGGTAGGTCAGCATGTCAAGATGCTCTTGGGTTGCAAGGGATCACCACACTTCACCCTGACCCAGAAGAGGGGGCAGATTTCCTCACAGGTGGGGAGTTCGTCAGAGCCATGCCAGCTCCAAAGCCTGGGCCGTCTGAGATGCACAAGTGCAAAGATAAGGAGTGTCCTGGGAGTCCCTCAAACAGAGGCTCGGTCCCAGTTTTGGAGCTCAAGTGGGAGGAAGTGGAAATGCAACACATACCTTTGCTCATTTCCACCACCAGAGACCTTAACAGGACTTTACCTTTACCATGCTCCAGCCATGCTAGCCCTGTCCCACCCCAAATTCCTCAGGACGGTCTTAGAATTCCCCTCATTCTCCATTCTGGCCCGCCAGCAGCGTACCAGCCATTTCACGTGACGACGATTTGGCTCCGGCCCCCCGGCAGGGTGGAGCTACTACCCTAATGTCTACCTGGGTGCTGAAACTCCTTCTGAAATCGGTAGGAGGCTCCAAAAAAAGGTTTTAAAAGGGCCTGGGTCCATCTCACCTCGCTCCAGATGGCACAAGCCAAAGGAACGCCGTAGCCCTGGGCTCCTTGGTGGTCAGCGGGGGGAAAGCCGAGGATTTGGGATGGCCAAACCAGCTTCTGGAAGTCCTTCTATCTGTGTAGAGGGAGCTGAGGGCAGCTAGGTCCCGAACGTCCATGACCCCATTACATGTTTAAAGTTCATAAGGGGTAAATGGAGGCTCAGGTGCCCTTTGAGGATCTCTGCCCTCAAACAACCTTGCGTGGCTCCACCACCTTCACGCCACCTTGTTCAAGCTGTGTAGGGGGTCCCCAGTGCTGTAGTGGCTGCCTGGCCAGGACAGAACAGCCTGCGTGTGGGAGGGTTGATTAAACTCCTCAGCAGGGAGAGGTATCACCGCCGGAGAGGAGAAGGACTCAGCAGTAAGCTAGCAGGGACTGCTGCAAATTTCTTGCTCAGTAGCAACAGGAGCTTCTGCAGAGCCTGGTTTTGGGGGGACTATGTGTAGTGTGTTTTTTTTTTTTTAAATATCCGGCTGCATTACATGTGAGCTGGGATGGAAATAGAGTTATTTATTTTCATGTGGATGATGCCTGGCAGTTTTTAGAAGCTCGACATCAGAAACAAAAAGCTAATCCCTGTTGAACCTCCAGACGGCAAGGAAGAGGATGTTTGGAATTTGACTAATCATCTACCTATGACCCTGCCTGGAAATAGAGCAAAATGATATTCAAGCCGCTCAGGCTTCAGTCGCTTTTCCTTACTCTTTCTGCTTTTAAGACAGGGACAGATTTTTGTCTAGTGAGGTCTTTAGACCCACTAAAGGCTGGGCCAGTCGCATTGGCGTTGAGTTCAATAGGGGTGCATGCACTTAAAACTGCTGTGCCTTGAGCCAGGCAGGTGCTCCTTTGATTCTCTCGCTTTTGTGAAATCAGCTCGCCATTTATCCCACGAACACCTAAATCTAGTGGGGATGACTCTATCTTCCCCTCACTTGGCCTGTGGGGTGTGGAGGCCTGCAAGGCTATCAGTGTCCCAGATGTCACAGGACAAGAGTTTGAAACCACCATTGCGTATGGTGGGAAGATATTTTGAGGTTACACGAAGCAGCTGGACCATAAAAATGTCCCGTTAGAGCATCGCGACTTGACAAGGTCCAGTCGCAACTGTGCTTAGCTGGCAATGGCCCCGCAGACAAACCGCAACAAAAACAGAGATTTCATAAGAGCCTGTAGCAGGGTTTCTTATTAAAACACTTTCACCACCACTACAGCTTTCTAACCTGCGAACAGCTGAACTCATCTCCTCGGTTATTTTCTTATCACTAGGGAGGAGGGCAACATGTGTCCAAGGACAACAGGCAGTTCCTTGCTGCAAAGCTGCTCTCCCCTCATCTCATGTCAGTGGAAAAAATGATCTACTAGCCACCATCCACAGAGGCACGATGTGAGGGGTGATATCCTTTTTTTTTTTTTTAATTTTTTTTTAGAGGGGGGAGAGAATTGTGAAACAGCAGGAAGAAAAACAGGGCTTACAATGGAAAGCAAGACTCAGTTTGAACAGCTGAGATGTCTCAGCCTCTCCATGATGAGTCCTACTTTGAAAAACAATCAATGGAAAGAAATTAGGAGGTGTTGACAGCCAACGTGTAGTCAGCCCGCCCACTCAAGGTATCTAACTTAGGTGTTGCTCCCGCTCCGGTCTCTAAGTTCAGGGGAACGATGAGCAATCCCTACGCCCACTCCGTGGGGCTGCCGCAGCCGTCAATGGAGGGGAGCAGCCGTGACACTGAAATGAAGCATCTAGAGTAAGTTTTATGCCTAGTCTACACCAGGAGGCCCGTTCTGTGGGCGCATCGGTTTTACGCCTCATCGCCCGGTTGTATGAGGTTTATCCCGACCCAAGTGATCAGAACAGAGTCATTGTACGTAGCTTACGCCGCTGTTTACACCATTTGCCCCACAGGCTGCCACCGTGGGAGCTGCCCCAACTTCCTAATGACTGAGTTCGGTCTAACGGAGGAAGAAAGGAGGAAAGGAGAAGAGACACCAAAGGAAGGAGACAGAGACAGGCAGGGAGCCTGGTGTTTATATTTGGTGTTGGAGAAAGGCAGAGCCTCCAGGTGCCCAGGGCTTGCATAATTCGCCTTCTCGCCCCTGGCACTGGCAGGGAAAATGCTTTCCAAGGATGAGTAAAGCCCTCACAGAGCAACTGGCTCCAGGGGAAAGGGAAGGTGTCACCTGGCGAGCAGGCGTTTGGTGGGACCTGCCAGGCTTCCTCCAGGAACCCCCCCTCTGCCTGTCTCTCCCCAGCAGAGGGATTCCCCCAGCCCCTCACCAACTCCTTCATCTCACCCATTCCTGGCAGAAACCTGGCAAGAGAGGAGAAGATGGGGAACAGGGACGAGCACACAGAAGCATTCGGAGGGCAAAGCGTGGCCCCTGACAACGGCAGAGAGGGAGACGACTTGTGCCGGCCGCAGCATGCTGCCCCGTGCTTTGGGGTGAAGGAGAAGGCAAAGGCATTTCACATGTCTGTGGATGCGCAGATCGAGCAGGATTCAAAGAAAGAAGGCAAAGCTGGGGGGACTGATTTCCCAGCGCTTTCCCGTGTGCATAAACGTTCCTATGCCAGGTGGGGAGGAGGGGATGCAGCCTTCCCTGCTCATGCTACCATATATTCCCTCCCCCACCCCAACCCCCAAGTTTAGGGTAGAAGGGAACAATTTCCTTACTCTGGCAACCATCCATTATGTCTATGGATCTGCTCCCCACCCCATTCCCCCCTCTTTCCTGTTTTGATGAAAGGAAAAAATGTTCTGCTTTCCTTCTTTATTTTTCCAGACTGGTGAATAGCACTCGAAAGGAATTTCTCCCCCTCCCCCCTTCCCCTCTCCCAGTATAATAAAGGTATACGTATGTGTGTGTGAATACACCACACATCGCAGGTCATCTGTTGTTTTTCAAGAGGCATATACTATTTTTGTTTCCAAATTGATTAGGTGGGCAGCGGTCCCCCTTTCCACTGACACCACCCCAAACACCGCTTCCCCTGCCCTGAGCCTCTGCCACTCACCGTCTCCTCATCCTTTGCCCCTGGGTCCGCAGCGAGCGGCAGTGGCGGTGGCGGTGGCAGCAGTGAGAAGGAAGCTTGCTGAGCTGGAGTAAAAATAGCCCCAGCAGTTACTCAGCTCAGAACGTAACATGACTCATGATGTGAAATGAAGATGAGGGTCGAAAACCAAAAGCAAGCGGCTCTCCCTCCCCCCCCCCACCTGCTATCGCTGCTCACGGCGCAGAGCAAAACCCACTCTAAATACTGCTTGCCACGGGTCAGAGCATCCGCCAAGGCGGAAAGCCCTGTGTGCACTACCCGCGAGAGCTGGTCCTCCCTCCCGCGCCGATTCAGTTGCGCCAAGACCAGCGGCGGGCGGATTTGGTGACGCTGCACCCAACCCTCAGCTAATTTACCTCCTATAAGCCGTGAGCCCCAAGAAAAACTGGCATCCCATTGATACAGCGGGGTGAAACACCCTGCGGTACCCTTGTGCTGGCGTAGCCAGCAGCTGGTTTGCAACAGCACGAATGCAGCTGGGCAACTCAGTTTGCCTGCACCTGCTGTGGCCTGAGCCTGTGACAGGGGAGACGAGCAGGTTCATGCCCGTAGCCCACCCTGTGCCCCGTCCCCATCCCCGGGCAGGGTGCCCTCCGCGCGATGTGGAGGACACCCGGCTCCCCGGGGTACCCAGGAGAGCGGCAGCCCTGGCATGGTGGGAGGCAGGTCGTCGCTATCTGCTGGCCTGTGTAATAAAGGAGGGAGTTTAAAAATAGACTTTGAGCTGCAATGCCGGAAAGGCAGCGAGACGTATAGAGCGGGTGTGTATTTATCCTACACGCCCTGTGCCTGACGCCCTGCTGGCATGAGGACCTGCCCCAAAGCAAAGGTGCCGCTCACCGGTCATGGGTGCTCGCCGAGGGGCCCTCGTGCCAGTCCTTACCACCGCCTTGACCACGGATGGCGGTGGGTGTGCGGGGTTGAGGGGACCCCTGAGCTCTGCCTCGCAGGTACCAGGGCTGCTCAGAGACACTCACCCACCACCCCATCCCAAGGCCATGTGGAGCAGTGGGGATGCGCATCTCGCCCACGCCAGACTGACCCAATCTGCGACTCCACCCCCGTATACCCAGACAAAGTGGCATCTCTCAGGACAAAGCCTTTCAATAGATCCCCTGCCCTCTGCCCTCTCCTGAACAATGAGAAATCAAGGAATATTGTCCGAGCTGAATAAAAAGATCTAAATTTAGAGTGTCTGATGTGTTCTTGGTTTCCTGCCATGACTCCCCTCCTCCTCCCCGGCCTCCCTCTTCATTGCTCACTAGCCTTGTGCACAGAAAGGTTTCTGATGGGGTGAGATCACCACCAAGACCCTGTCTCCCCAGTGATGAGACGGAGGGGAATTCCAAGTTTGACTCCGGTCTCTATTTTTGTAGGGCAGGCAGGAGGAGAGCACACCATTTTTTGCCTCACCAGCTTAGATGTGCAGAGAGGAGAGGGAAACCTAAGGTCAAGAGAGAGGGAACTTTCTCTTCCACTTCAGTCTCCTCGTGTCCTGGCCCTGATGTGCCCCAAACACTCTGTCCATATGTTTCCACCTGCTCACAGCATCCTCGCCTCCAGCTCTGCCATGGCAAGTCCTTCGAGCAGTGCTGCCCCTGTGCTGTTCCAGCCCAAAAGCCCTGGTTTGTAGGACCCTCACTGTCCTCCCACTTTCCCTGAGCAGGTCTGGCAAGAAGCAAGCAGCTTAGAAAGAGCAAATAGAAGCAGAAAAAAGCCCAACCCAACCGAAAAAAAGCCAAGAGGAGAGGCAGAGGAGGGGTGTTATCCAGCAATGTGCTCTTGATGTTTAAACAAGGGACTCCCTTGGGTTCATGCCTGATAAGGCTGGGTGTCAGGGGAATCTATTCATTTGTTTTCCTCTTTAAACAAAAAGGCCTTCCCATAACCACAGTGAGGAGGGAGCCAACACCTCTTGACGAACAGACTTGTCTTAAGTGCACACGCGGGAAGCCTTTCTGTCTTGCTCCTGGAGCGGAAAAAAAAGCCTAGACTGTGAGTATTGACCACACTGCTCAGTGTCAGTGGAAAGGGGAGCGTGGGCCAGCAGTATTTTCTGCATGAGGATGGACAGCAGGAGCTAACTCGAGCTTGCCAGCACATCTGGGGGGTGTCTGGAGGTGCAGAGGTCCTTTCCGATAGCGGGATCCAGGCAGATGGGCTGGGGGACTGCCTCAAAAGCAAGGAAAACTCCTCCTGCCCTCCTTTGGCTTTGAACGTTGTCTCCCAAGAGCCTCCTCCAACCCCCCCCAGCTTGATGGCTGAGTCGGTGAGCAGGTGGAGCTGGGCTTTGAGGCCAGCCAGCCTCTCCCACGTTTCGCTCTCTTTCCCTGGCTGCGTAACCTGGGGGNAAGAGTTTGGGGGCAGGCTTTTTGGAATGACGCTCGCGTGTGCCAAGGACAGCACGCCAAGCGTGCCAGAGCTGTCGGTGGGACAGGAGGGGGGGAAGGAGCAGCACTAGGTGCTCACAGGGAGGGGGAGAGCCGACACAGCGCCGGCTGACATTGTGTGAGCGGGCAGAGAAACCGAGCGGGGCTGGACCCACTGGGGCAGAGGGGAATGCCCCCCTTCCTTCCCTCTCAGCCAGGGTGAACGGCACATGGGGCTCAAGAAGTGAAAGGGAGAGCCAGGAGCCATTTGTTGGTGGAGAGCGAGTTTAATGCCCGTTCCCAGCTCAGAGGGATTGGCAGCGCTGGAGGCTGGGGAATGGAAAAGTTCAGGTCTCCCGTTCCATGGGCAGCTGCTGCCAGAAAGCATCAGGCTAATGGATGCAGCAGGGTGGGAAGGGAAAAACCAGCATCAAGGCCACTGGAGATGAGGCCTCCTACCATGATCTGGCTTGTCACCAGTGTGAGGGAGCAGCAAGAACAGGGCTGCTCCACAGGAGAGGACAAGCCAGGAGCCAGGAGTGACCCCAGCCCAGGTGGCGACCCTGCTGATCCGGGTACAGTCCCTCAGTACCTGAGCAGAGACAGAGGTGGGACTGGAGATGAAGCAACCTACAAAGTGGGTCTAGAGTCCATCTAGGAAAACCAGTCAGTAAGCCAGGACAGCAGGAGACAGGACCAGGCATGGGCACACCTACAGCATAGCTGGGGTTAAACGGAGTTCCTGGGCCATGAGAATGTCTGGGTGCATGTCGCGGGTGAGGCTGGCCAGGACAGATAACACCCAGTAATGCACTCAGGGTCCTGACAACCATCAAGGTATGTTCTTACACCTTGGCGAGGTCTGGGCTCGATGGACGGCTCCTTGTGAAATGCCCTGGCTGCTGTTGGTTGGGTGGCACACAGCCGGGGCAGGGACGTGGAGCTGGGTCAGGATGGTAGCACAGAACCAGGGCAGGGTCACAGTGTGGGGACAGGGAACTTGAAGCCATATTGGGATCATAACTTGGAAGCAGGGCAGGATCTGCTTCAGAGACACAGAGATGAAAAAGGGGTCCCAAAGGCAGGCAGACATGGGGAGGAGTGCCAAGCCCCCACCGCGGAGAGGCCAGGTAGTGGTAGGTGGCATGGGAGAGCCAGTGCTGAGGAGCTGCAGGGACAGAAAAAGGGATGCAGTAGTGCTCTAGGGTCTCTGGGGAAGCAGTGAAGTGCAAGGTCTGTGGCCTTCACCCGAGGAAGAGGCATGGGGCCAGGTCCCACACAGCCCGAGAACCAGGCTCCATCGTGCATAGCTCAGGACTGGAGAGACCTCAGCTCATGGCCAGCAAGCAACAGGAGCAGGGCTGCCCCACACGGGGGACCGGCCCAGGGCCAAGCACAACCCCAACACAGTCCCACAGGCAATCAGCACTGCCAAGGTGACGATGGGGACAGATTCCAGTCACAGCCTTAGACAAGGCAAGGTCCAGTCAGGAGCAGCAGGACACAGGGCTGGAGACAAGGCTGCAGCATAGGTCCAAGGTGCATCCTGGAGACAAAGCTACCACCAGCTAAAGTCTGGAGTCCATCTGGGACAACCAGTCAGGAAACCAGGACAGCCGGGGACAAGACCAGGCACAGATACACCTACAACATAGCTCAGGCCAGAAGCAGGTACCTGGACCTGAGCTTAAATGGAGCCCCTGGGCAGAGGGGTGGTGGTCCCAGGTGAGCCTGGTTGAGGCCATTAAGCCCCACCGATGCGCTCAGGGCACTGCCAAGCATTAGCCATCCCCATGGCAGGACATTCCTAGCTCTTCAGGGTGTGGGGCCCGTAAATCTGTCCCTGGTGAGGCTCACCATCCGGGCAGGATGTTGATTACCTAAACCAGCCAGAGGGAAAAGAGGCTCGAAAGCCAAGACACACCTGAGCAACACGTAGTCAAGTTGAACTATCCTTGCCTGGCCTCATCCTTCTTTCGCTCGCTCTCCCTTTCCCTCTGGAATGACAACGCAAGATACTGCCTCCATCTCTGCAATCTATGCCAAGAAACTTTTATTTTTAAATTCGCAAACAATGACCTAGCAGCTGCTCCAAGGCTTTTTTTTTCTTTGCTAACAGAGTGGAAATTATATATATATTTAATTAGCTCATCGGAGCTAAATTTCCCTTCCCACCATTCTTCATTAAAGGCAGATGTAAAATGACCCCCGACTCCAATCTCTATTGAAGGGGGTGTGACCCCTCTCCATCTAAAGAAGTTTCCAGAAAGCCAGTTTCTCCCATCCTGCCTCTTTGCTTTGTCCAATTGTTGGTAGAGGGAGCCAAGAGTTTAAAATGCCATTTTGGCTGCCTCTCCATTATCTTGGGCCGAGGGAGGGTTGAGATACCTCAGAGAATGGAAAAATCCCGATAAAGGAGGGGAGTGTGGTACAGATATGCCCTCATGTCTCGCAGGCCCTTGGACCCAGCTAAGATCCAAGGATACTTTCTTGTTATTAAAAAAAACCCTATTTTTTTTAAATATCAGCCATCTCAACTTCTTGCTGGACTTGAAGTCAAGCCCAGCCTGCAGGTCTTTACCTTCTGCACCCAAAGACCAGCCCTTCCCCATGCATTGGCCATGTGCACTCCAGGGCAACTCTCGCAGGGAGAATGGGGCCTGGGAGCTCCCCGTGGCCTTGCACTGCCCGGACGGGGCTGCCTGCACCACTCACGCACACCGCGCTGCGGGCAGTGCTGCCAACGCCGGCAGAGGACCGCCTTCACCCCATTAGGATTGTCTAACACAGTGCGTGCATTCATCGGCCTGAGGCACGACAAGGGGATACAGTCTCCTGTTCACACCTCTGATGAAAATTTGATTAAAACATGCAAAACATTTTATTTTCTCCATGTTCCCCCTGAAGAGATTTCCGGAAGGCATTACTTTTCTTCTCCTGTCCCCTTTTTTGAGGAAAGGTGCTGGGCTGACTGCCCTGGTCCCTAAGGTCCAGAAGTGATGAAGGAGCCTCCCTGCCAAGCTGCCAAGATATTTGTGTGGGCAGCAGGAGACAGAGTTCATCGCACGCACGTCCTGTACAGCCACCACTCCCTGGTTTGAGAAGGGGCATGTGCTCCAAGGTGCAACAAGACCTCATCCTTTCCACTGATGCAGCCAACCAGGGATACTTGAAACATGGATTTTGGTACCTTTGCCACATCTCGATCTTTCCGCCATCGTTCTTCTCATTCTCCTCCCCCTCCCAATTATTTATGGTCTGGATCTGGACTTGTCTTAACTAAGCAGAAAATAATAGCATGCTGGATGCTTCTGGCATGCTTGTCTCCCATAGCGACTTGGACTTGACTCCAAGCCATCGATCTAGGTGGTTGGGTTTTGCTTTGAGAGGTGTACTACAGGATTTTGGGATCAACAGTCACTGGATGCATATGCTGTGAGTTAGACCCCCTCCCGATGCCCCAGCCTCCCAAGTCAATCTGCTTGGCATAGGTCCAAGACAGGACATGCCAGACTGGCCGTTTTGGACCTGGCAGTTGTTGGCAAGTCTGGGCTTCTCTGCATCTCCCCAGCCCCATGCCGGGTATGCCTCAAAGTTTGGGAGTTGTTTGATCACTGCCTTAATCTCCTCCTGTGTCTGAGCCACAATAGAAGGTCAAGTCAGACGTAAAGGCCGGCTCCTGCCGCTGCTCCGGAGTGACTGCAAATAGGTCAGACTTATCTCAAGAAAACACAGCTCCAGGAATGGCATGGCCTCTCTTGTCAACCTGTCTGGCCTCTCTTTCTCCTTCCCCCTTGCTTGCTCCCAGCAGGAGCCTCTGCAAGGCTGCCAGGGCCACAGGAATCTCAGCAATGCCAGTCGCACAAAGCCCTCTCCGGTGACAATAGCTCCTTCCTTCCTTCCCCCATTCCTCCTTCCACCTCTGCAGCTCTCACACGTTCCCAGAGCTGCACCCGGGCCCTTCCAGAAGGTCCTGAGCAAAACCCCCCTCCTGCCATCCTCCCCCAGCCCGGCTGGCCCCAGCCGTGCAGGGCAGCCAAGCGGGTGCTTTTGGGGAGGAGGGGTGTCCACGCGATGTGGCTTTGCTTGGGAACAGACATATTTACATCTCTGTCTGTGGCTGAGGGTGTGGTTTCAAAATTGGCGCAAGTCACTTGGAAAAAACTTCTGGAGAAAGCGGCTCTCCTGCCTTCTCCCCTCTCCCTCCAGCTGTGCATTCCCTCTTTTTTCCTGGTTTGTTCATTTTGCTGGGATTGTTTTCAGCCGAATCAGCTCCAACTTGCCACCCTGCCACCTCCTCACTCATGCTGATGTAGGGAAGAGAGAAGGCATGGCCAGGATGGAGGCACCAGCCCTTTTGCTGGCAGCAGAAGCTTAGACCAGTGGAAATCAATCCTGAAACCACTCACTCCAAGACCCTCTCTCTCTTCATGCTGGGGAATATCCCTACGGCTATGTGGGATGTATGTATCTGGCTCTGCCTCCACTCAAGGGATGCTTCACACATCTCCAGAAGGCCACATAAGTGTGTGCAGGGAGATTTTTGCTGTATAATTTCTTGCATGGGAATGGATGCCATGCAATTGGCCCAGAGGTTCTTTATGGACTCGCACGTGTCCCCATATCCATGCCTGTGGGATCATCTGTGTTTCTTATGTGAGGCGGTCACGTGCCACGGCACAACTTTGCCTTTTCCTTGCCCACCTGGAGCTTGACGAGCCTGGAGCTGGGAGCCAAATGCACATGAGCTGCTCTGTTCTTCTGGGCCTCGGCTGAGAGAAGCGAGGCTGGAAGAAGCAGCAAGGTTGCAGTAACCCACTGTCTTCTCCCCCTCCTCCTCACCCTATTTCCTGACACAATTCCTATATAGGACAAGTTTCGGTGGCAATCAACTGTTAGGTTAATGAAACCCTGAATTAACCCCCCTTTTCTCCCCCCTCTCCAGGGAAACCGTCCCAGCGGGCAAAGCAAATCCCAGGTATCTGTCCTCCGCTCTGAGGGAGGCACATTCCCAAGGACATGTGTGGGAACTCGGGCTGGAGTGGCCTGCGGGGAGAGGGCTGGTTGATACGGACCTTTAAACCCCGCTTCACATGTGTGCGCAGGGGCATTCACCACCCTCACCAAGGATGGTAGGAAGAGGGGGAGGGAGAGGTGGGATTGTGTCATTGGGATTTCTCTTACCCAACAGACAGCAACCCCCCAGGGCACCAGCAGGTAACGGAGCAGTGGCTGGCAAAGGCGTGAGAGCTTTCAGGCGTTGCCTGGCAAGGTGTTTGCTGGCCCCAGGCAGGCTGGTTTGCCGGTGGTCTGGAGGGTGACCTGGCTCTGTGGCTCAGAAGAAATAACTGGATTTGGAGAGAGGCTGCTCCCTTTCTGCAGGAGCTTTTCTACCCAGGAACAGAGCTAGTGCAGGGCCACTCCGACTGCCGGCTTAGCCAGGGGTGGTGAGCACCTTTTAAAACCCGCTGATGCTGGACTAATCAGTGTATTTTTCTAATGTGGTGCCTTTCCTCATTCGAGGTTTGCCCTGAGGTTCCTGCCTGACTCTACATGTTTCCAGAGACATTTTTTGCCTTTAGCACTGATGGAAATTACCAATCTAAAGACTTCAGTGTATTAATACTGTGTATTTGTTTTCCTGACTCTTCTTCTGGATTGAGGGGTTGCAGCTTAGCTTATGGTGGGGCTAGAAGAGTCTTTCCCTCTGCCTTTTATGTTCGAGCTGGCACACTAAAGGAGCAGGCTTCTCCTTCATTTGCATCTTTACTGCATCCCAGATCCGGAGTGATGCTGGCCTCCTTCTGCTGAGGGACTGGGCTCCTCAGGAGCTGGTGGCAGTGAGGTGTTCTCTGGTCCTGCTCTAGCTCCACGCAGGGATGCAGCAATGAGCTATGAATCATAAAGACCTGTGATTTTTGCCGAGAGGTGGTGCTGGGTAGAAATGCCAAACTCGGACTGATGTTTCTGTAAAAATGCGGGCAAGCTGGAAGGGGCTGAGGGGAGGGAGCGTGAGTTATACAGAACAGATCCTTTAGTCCTGTCTGGCACTAGCAGTGATAGCAACAATAGTAATATTCATCATCATCACAGCATTCAGATATCAATTTCCATCTTGCAATTTCTGTGTGTGCACTGACTCATTTATTTTCCCTGGTGAGACAGGGAGGAATTGTTAGCCCATGGCAGATGTGGGGAAGCAGACATCCCAAGCCCTGCGGAGAGGGCCAGTAGTGGGGTTTAGTCGATAAATCAGTCCCTGCCTTCTAGTTCCACATCCACAAGACTCTGCATGGTAAGTGTCTACTAAAAGATGACTACCCTGTCATGGTACCCCAGCCACAAAGGACTCGGTGAATCAAAGTAACCATCTCTCCTAAACTATTTGAGATTATTTTTTCCCTAGCAAAGCTGTTATGGTGTGTGGGCACATGGGAAGGTATTTACCACCAGTGTAAGCTCCTGAAGTCATGTTATGGGCTTTAATTTTCAGTGCTGAGGCTCTGGCACCTCGCAGTGGGACTAAATCGGCTAAGAAGCGTATCTAACCATGGAGCCATCCGTGTGACGCATGAGCCACCGAGTGCAATGAAAGGCAGGCTCGTGGCTGAAGCCTTTTTCCCAGGCCAGCCTCCCCCGCTCCCAGCTGTGCTGGGCAGGACCCTCTTTGCAGCGATGGGACCGCTGCGTCTGCAGCTCCGTGTCATCGCTGGCTATGCCTGCCCGGATTCAATAGCAGCCATTGTCCCGGGGAAAGGTCACCCAAGCCAGGCACGCAGACGGCAGCGAGCGTGGAGGCTGCTGCTGGAACAACTGATCATGGGGAAGGGAAGCAGGGGCAAAGGGCAGAGGGGACCGAGGGGATGGAAGGGGCAAGGACGTCGAAGGAGGTCTGGGTTGCCTCCTGCTTGGTGCAGATTTTGGGTCTGTACGTAGCAAGGAATCGGACGATTTCAACAGGGTGAAGCTTGCATTTGTGTGGGCAGCACGTGGACCCTTGTTGGGAAATGTCTAACACCAGAAAGCTCAAGACTTTCCCAGGCAATCTGCTTTTCCCATAACTGGCTGCGCTTTTCTTTTCTTCCCGTCTTGAGCGCAGCGCTTGCAGGGCCTTAATGGCTTTAGCACCACACCTACAGCAGACATCATCTAGTCTCCTCTTACACGTCTCAGTCCCCAGACAAGTGCTGTGATTTAGTATGTCTGACCTTGCGCTGTGTGACATAATAAAGGAATGTCCTCTGCACGGGATCCCATCACCTTTATCATCCTGATGAGGTGCTATGTTCACAGTGCTGGGGATTTTTACGCCTGTTCAGCAAGACCTTCTCTCCCCAGCCTGTTAGCGTTGGGTCATTTTGTGCTTCTTACTGAAGCTTCACAAAGAAGCGGGGCTGGAGCCATTTTGGCAGTCATTTCCTTTCCCCTCAACCCCTCTCTCTGGAAAACACACTGGAATTTCACTAACAAATATTCCTCCAATTTCACGATCAGATGTCTGGGCTGTGAGTCCCACCCTGGTTTCTGTAACAGGGCTCCTACCAGCCCAGGGTGGGCGTCTGCCTCCACCAATTCCTGCCTGCGAACATATCCATGAAACCACTCACAAAGTCAAAGCAATTGCCAGCATTTTTTCCTAATCTATTCATAGTTCTGTAGGGCTTTAGTCAATGCTCTGGAAGCATATGCCATTGGGTGATCATCTTGCATTTGAACAGCTGCTAATCTCTGCAAATTTGCATTCAGCCAGGGTTTTTAGCCTCCTTGTTAATCTCAGGGCATTTAGTTTTGGGGTTTCTATAACAAGTATTTTTTAATTTTTGAAAGCAGTTCTCTTCTCATTATCGGAGGGATCGCCCTGGGACAATCATTCTCCAGGGAGAATAGAATGGAGATAAATTAGAGATGCATTTAATTTTAATTCATTTAACATGCCCAGGATGAGCTGGAGGGTGGGCAGGGCAGCAGGGGAGAAAGAAAAGCGAGAGCAGTTTGCCCCCGGGTACCCGTTGAGAGAGGCCTGGCTCATTACGTTATGAGACATCCTCATTTAGGAAAGATCACAGACCTGGGTTTTGCCCCAGACCCTGTGGAACCTCGCTGTGCCCCTGGATATGTCTGCAGATCTCCAGGAGGCTCCTCCATTTTGGGATCCTTCTTCCCAAACTATCACCTCCCAACCTACTCCTTGTCCTTCCTCTGCAAGCCAGGGGACTAAGGGGGGGAAGGCAGAGCTACTTTTCCAAACTCTGCCTGCAAAGGGAGGTCCATCAAAGCACACTGCCAGCAGGAGACCCCGGGAGAGCAGACTGTGCAGGGCTGCTTGCACTAAGCTGGTAAAGCCTCCAAAGCCCAACTTCCCCTGGCTGAACCTGCTTGAACCTGCCCTTGTGCTCTGCCAGGCTTCTTTACGTTGGCACCGGCTCCTCTTCAACGAAAAAATAAGGGGACTTTCCCAGGCATCCTACTTTAGTGGTACCAAAATGAGACAGCTCTGAGAACGGGCTGTTCTCAGCTACAAATATCCCTCTGCCTTTGCCGGGCTTGACTCTGCAAGGAGCTTTGGTGGCTGCTGCTATTTGGGTCAGAGTTCCTCTCTTTGGCCGATTTCTTCTTCAGACTCCAGTTACGGTTTCTGGTCAATTTTATTCCAAACCAGCATGTCAGCCACAGGCATTTCTAAATTCTCAAGACCTTCAGAAATGTGCTTCTGTGAGAGACCTCAGTTACCGAGAGAAGGGTCCATGCAACCCCCAACATGAGAAAAGAGAGTGGAAATATTTGCACTTTCTTTGACTTTGGCTCTACAAGGATTTTATCCCCCACTCCTCTGCTGAACAGACCCTTTTATTTTGATTGCCTTATGACCACTTCTTCAGTGGTTTGTCTGTGCTACCTAAAATCCCCAAAGCACTACCAGAAAAGGACCAGCAGCAAAATTAAGTATTTTCTTCAATATATCCATAATCCTGGGATCCTGTTGCCAAAATTGAGTTGTTCAGAGCCATTTGAGATGTCTTAGGGTATCTGAGACACATGAAGGGGGCTGGCAGATCTGCCACAGGACTTACTGGAGACGAACACCCGTCTGGAGTAGCAGCTGGAGGCCGGGCAGGATATGCTACCGCATCTAAAATGAAACTGGATACCAATACTGGGGCAACTGCATCAAACCACAGCTGAGTGAGTTGCGAGTGCATCCCCAACTCGAGTGAAACAACCTCAGAATGAATAAAAATCCAAGACCTGAATAAACGTGGCACTACCGAGCCTTGCAAGCACCCTGTCTTCTCTGCCAAATCAAATCTGGTTCTTGCACTAACACTGAATCGAGCTGCTTGTCAGTTCTGCAACAAAATAATTTCATCCCCGCTCAGGCTGGCCATCTGTTCGCTCTTTGGATTCACATGATTTTATGCCATAGCTCTGTAACCTGATGATCAATAGCTTCGCCGTTTCTGGCAGCTGGCATGCTGCATAAAATCTTTCCCAAGTGCTCTTCTTACATGGATGGGTGGAAGGAGCCTTGAGATTTCACGATGATGTTGACCAGCAGTTTCTTCTTGCTGCCACCAGAATGGAGCATGGGTCTGTGCCATCTCTGCCTCTCCCACATGCAGTGGCACGGACTGTTTCAGCTCTTCTGCCTGCCCTTGAGGACCTCATTGCTATAGGGGCATCTAACCACCTGTGACTACCTCCTCCCATCCTCAGCCAGCGAGCTCGACCCACTCTGCTTCTGCCGGAGATTTACTTAACTTTGGTCACCGTGTAAGCATGCAGCGACTCACTGCAGGGCTGATAAGAGCCTGAGTTTTATTTCTTGGCCTCAATTACATGACGCTGATCAAGGTTGCAGTGAGTTATATCACCGTCATGTGGCTGGGGCCGCCATGCACTGCCCATGCTGGCTACCCAGCTGAGCGTGTGCTGGGACTGGCACGAAAGCATGGTACCCCCAAAGCAAAGCAAACGGCTCTCTATTCCCTGGGGGATCTCCGGTGTGTTTGATGAGGGGTGCAAAACCCAAAGGTGCTGTGGTGGGCACTCAGGCGAGGGCAGAGGTGCAGGCGTGGCGGGGAGCATGTGCTTAGGGGCGCCTGGTAAGCTGCGGGGCAGGGAGGGCTGTGGCCAGGAGGGCCCATCGCATCCCCATGCGGCCAGGGGTAGGGGAGAAGAGGCCCCCTGAGGAACAACAGAGCATTGAGCTGCTGTATCTCTCCAGGGCGAGGGAAGCGGAAAAGCGATAAGAGCCCTCTCAGATGAGGAATTCCTTCTCACTTTCCCCTTTCTGTTTGCCTTTCATCAGAGATAACGTGAGTCTCAGGCAGCTTAGCAGGACAACGAACTGCCAGCAGGAGAAGGGACAGCCGCAGCCACCCCTGCATCCGTCCCCCCCGGCACACACCCACGCCTGTCACCCTCTCTGGTGGGCTCCCACGGGAGCAGCCCAACCACGGCCTCCTCTCCTTTCCCCCATCTGACCCGTGTCCTTGGGTCCCCTTGTGCCATATCCCATCAATTACCATCAGGAGCTGTAACCTGAGGAGCAATTCGGAAAAGAGGAGTGAGATTATGGGTGGTAAAGCCAAGGTTGATAAAGGTGGCAGAATATTTGGGTAGCGTTTCACTGTGGCACTACCTACCTGGGAGGGAGCAGGGAGCATGTGAACGCCTGCCCGCACTGTCTCCAGCCTGGGCTGCACACACTGTTGGAAGAGTTGGTCTCTCATGGCCCTCAAAGTCTTTGAGCCCTCCAGCTGTATCGCATGGTGGTGGTCTTTCCAGCTACCACCGTCCTCTCTCAGCTGGCCGCTCCAGGTCTCACAGCCCACCGCCAGGGCACTGCGAGGCTGTCCAGCACCTTCCCATAACGGTGGTAGACCACTTTCACACTCATGGTACCAAACATGGACCTGCACCAGAGCCAGGTTGCAGAGTACCATGAGCAACTCAGAGCACCCATGACAACTCAAACCTGGCAGTGTACGCAGGCCAAGGAGAGCAGCCAAGGACCAATACCTCTGACGGTGGCCAGCTGGAGGACCCCAGCACAAGCTCCTGCAGGCTTTGCCTAGCAAGGCCACGTTCTTAATTCTCAGGGCTCTTGAGTCCATCTCCTGCCTCCACAGATGTGGTGGGTTTGAAACAAGCAGAGCTCTGGGAAAGAAAGGCCCAGAGGAGCAGTCCTAGCAAACCACAAGTCTCTTCTGTAACTGAACCATCTCCAGAAGAAGAGGCTGCCTTTTCTAAATCCAAAGACAGCCACTCTGACTGCTTAGTCCGATCCCCTTTTCCCCTGCCCTGCATGACACAGTCCAGAAAATCTTGCTTGCCAAACCTTTCCCCCAGCCCATGTTGTTGTGGCTGTGATGCCTCCAGTGACCGATCCTAGCGATGTGGCACAGTGAGGTACAAGCACGTTATGGGCTCAGTGGGAGCTCTCTGGGAGACGGGAAGAAGACAGAAAGTGGTCAGACCCAGTGAGGCTCAGCCTGTTGCCAATTTTCTCAAGAGAGGCTCAGCTGCACAGCGCTCGGGAATCCCAGAGCATGACTGGGCTTGCTGGTTGCTTCCTCAGCAGATGTGACTGACAAACAGTTTGGCTGGAGATTTGGGCTGTGGTGGTGTCCCAGCTCCACACCTTCCTGCCTACACCCCCTTGCCAACAGCAGGGAGATTGGCCATTTGCTCTGGCAGTTCAAGAGGAATAACCTGCCAACTCCTCGAGGTGGGTGTAGACATCCAGGCCAGGGTCTACCCATTGGTGTGAAGAAGCAAATGAGAGAAAAAACAAGGAGAAGAGGCTGGATGATGGAGCAAGAAGGCCAAAACACGGAGCTGGTGTTTTATCCGTGGCCTGGGCACAAACCCTTGGAGCAGGAGAAGGATCCTTTCTCTGTCCAGAGCAGGATCTGGGGATGGTCCTTTAGTGCTGGAAAAGACCACAGTCCTTTTAGGAAGGGACTCCTGAGCACAGCTTCCAGTGAGATGACTTGGAGATTTCTCTGTCCTCTGGAGTCCCCATCCTGTGCCACTCCATGATGGGCAGTGCCCAGTCACCCATGGTGCCACAGCTGGGACATGCATGCCAGGATGCCCGGGGATGGAGTGCTGATCCCTCAGCCATCCCAGCCTCTGATTCATTCCTGCTGTTTGTTGTTGGTCCTTGCCAAAGGGAAGGCTGAGGAGAGTGCGGGAAGAGGGAGTGACTCATCCTCAAAGCCCAGGTGGCTGTCCTAGCCAAGGGACACCTGAGGGCTTCCGGCGTGGCAGGAAAACAGTAGGAAGGGCAAACATTCCCTGAGGAGCCATGCGGAATAACCACAGGAGAACAAGGGTTTCCCTGCCGCATTGTGTGCCTCTGCATCTGGGAATCTCATCAAGCCCACGCGGCAGAGTGAGCTCATAGCCAGGGTGGGAAGGCAAACCCACAGGCTTTGTCTGCCCTGAAGTCCCGTCCAGCCATTGCTATGGCTCCCTGTTGTGCTGCCGACGCCGGTAGCTGAGTTGCTACCTCCTCATCCCACCACAAGTGGGTTGGGGCAATGCCATGGTCCTCAGCAAGCACGCCCTTGAAGGTACAGGCACACTTTCAATAGCAGCAGTCACCTCCCTGCCACAGCACGCCCCTGTGCCAACACCTCCAGAGACCAAGTGCTCCGGGGAAAGTGGGGTGAGAGAGCACTCAGGAGAGCAGAAGGAAGGGAGAAGGGAGAAGAAGGTATCGTTGAGGGCAGAGGAGATGGTGGTCCAGACAAGGGAAGCTGGAGCCAGCCAGGGAAAGCTTGGGGCTGGGTTTTGGAGAAGTAGGTGAGATGGAGGTGGAACTGCTGTTAATGAATACTGTATGCGACCTGGCAATTGAGATAGATCGTACAGCAAGATTAGAGGTCATGGAAAGTGTATTACAAGCCCTGCATTGCTTTTATTCACTGGAGACTGTTGGAAAAACAAGCAGGAAGGCAGCACAATGGGTCCCCCAGCTACGGACATCTCAGCACACATTTGAAAGACAATGGAGAAAACGATTAACTCCAAGAGTCCTCTATCCTGTCTCCAGTAAGATGCATGCCTTGTTTTGCCTGGCTAGGAACTAGGGATCAAACAGACAATGCCAATTAAAAAAAAAAAAATTCTCTTAGAAATTTCTTCAGGGGAAAAAGGGGGTGGGGAGAGGGGAAGAATGACACTGCTGCTGGGATTAAGCACAGCCTAAGCTGGGCCTTCAGCAGATGTTGACTCGCAAGGGAAAGCAGGTTTGCATCTAGCCTGGCCTGTTGCTGTGGGATCCCTCAGTCCTAGATAAGGGGTGCTTTGTTTTGTGGATGTGGGCTGGCTACTGGTTCCCACGATCCCCAGGTGCCGATGACCAGCCAGGCCTGCAGAGGTGTCCCAAATGGCCACTGAGAGCTGCAATCCATGACTTGGTCTGCAAACACCACGTTTCCATCCCAGCAGAGGGGAGGGCTAGAAATCCAAGCCCTGTGGAGGAGAGGGCACTTAGAGGGAGCAAGGGCCTCGGAAGCTCAGAAGCACCCAGCTCCCACGGAGCCGCAGCCAGCTGGCCACGATGGGGGGCCATTTCTCATCTGCCCCCTCCACAGACAGGAGGGCAGCTGCTGGGGTCAGGCACTGGGGAGCAGCGAGGAGGGTGCGGAGGACCTGCAGCCGCTCTTCTTGCTCTGGTACTTGGCCTTGGCTGAAAGGACAAGGTCAGGAGCATCCTTGCCTGAGATCTCTCCAAAGGTCTCTCCAGGAGGGAAATTTGCAGCCTGTCACCTGTCTTAATTAGACAGATTATCTAATTAAATTGCTCTTCCATTGGTATTCCTCTTCCTGGTAACAGATGGTGGCTTCCTTTCCCAGGAACCAGGAAAGCTGTGCATCTCTCCTCGTGTTCTGCCACATCCCCGCTCATGACCACATCCCCCCTTCTTCGGATAACCATCGGCAGTTCACAGGACTCTACTGAGGTTTTTAAAGTTCAGACAGTCACATTTGTCTGACAGATGAGTGAAGGGACCTTCCCTGCATGAGGTCACCTGAGTCCTTCAACAGTGACTTGTCTACAACACAGAGGCAGGCCAAGGACCGTGGGCACAGCCCCTCAGGACTTCTGATCCCCATGCTGGCAGGGCTTCCCCGCACCTCCCTGGGAAAGCACTACCAGGGTTCACAGCTGACTTGAGCAACGGCAGACTCCCACTCAGATGGGCAGTGGAATTGGACAGGCTAATGTGCTTGTAAAGAGTCTCAAAGATAAGAAAGGTCTGGCATGAAGTTCAGGCTGGCCTCTTGCTTCTCCTGCTGCTGCAACACCAGCATGTTTGCTCTTCCAGACCTCCCAAAGCTCATCGCATTGTCCCCGTGGCCTCTCCCAGGCCAGTAGTCTCACCCCTCTGCCACTACACGGCTCCCCGCTCAGTCCTGACCCACGTGTATCCTGTTTGCGTGGCTTGGAAGGTTTCAATCGCTGGTTCTTGTTTCAAAATGAAAAATGGGGGGCAGGGGGAAACCAACATTACTGGTGGAGGAAGGCTTGGAGAAACGGAAGAGGTGGGAAGAGGTGTGGGGCAACACCTCCTGGGAACACCTGCTGCAAGCGACCCCCTCACCATCACTCTCCATGGAGCCCCGGGGAGGTACCGTCACATCTTGGCTCTGGAGGAGAGGGGATATCCTTAACATCACTTCTTAAGGTATTTTGGCCAAGCATCCGGTCCCCTCTTCCTCTCCCTGAGTTCCGGTCCTCTGCAATGAGCAGTGACCTCAGCTCACTCAATGGGTTGTTGAATTCAGAGATATGAGACCTCCCCATGGTCCCTTCTGGGCCAGTGGGCTACTTGGTTCATTTCCTAGGTCTAGAAATAACCTGTTATTTCAGAATATCCTTCCCAATCTTGAAATTAGCCTCCTCGAGGGCGCTATGTTTGCTGCTTTGACTCATATACCCCCTTCT
Organism: Fregata magnificens; assembly: GCA_013389945.1. NCBI lineage: Eukaryota > Metazoa > Chordata > Aves > Suliformes > Fregatidae > Fregata > Fregata magnificens. The sequence continues at coordinate 291,301 of WAAD01009582.1, forward strand.
TCCTCCTCCTCCAACCTGGAATGGTCTCAGCCCCTAATTTAACCACGGGTTGATGGGTTGCTATGAGGTTGCAAAGAACTGGAGAGTCTCCAGCTGAACAGGTCCTCCCTGGAGGAAAACAAAGCTTTACACAGGGTGAGGAGCTTTTGCCACTCCCTACCTTCTCAGCTCTCCATGGTGTACCTCAGCAATCTGTTTCCATTGCCCTCTTATCCCTTAAGCTTGCTTTTGCGGGCACCTCTGTCCCTGGAGATACTCTGAGCATCTGTTCCTTTGCCAGCATGGTCCCTGAAAGAGAAGCCTTCCCTGAACCCAGAAACATCCCTGCTCAAGCCTCCATTCAGCGCACGTCATTGCAGATCTCCCCTTCTTTAGCATGCCCTTCCATGTTTCCCTTCTCAGCCCTGCGTCTGGACACGTGTGACAGCCCTCAGGTCTGTTCTGCAGCAGAATGTGCCTCCATCCCTGGCTCTGAGATACACCAGCCCCTGGCTGTATCCTACTCCCTGGGAGCATCTTAGCTTTGTGATTCCCAGCCCTCCTGTCCTTGGCAGCCTTACCCCCTCCACTGCCTGCTCCAGGAAACGCTGTTCAATATAAAGAGCAGCAGTGCTGGATCCTGCTTCCAGAACAGCATTTATCTCATGCTGGGCTCCATCCCTCAGTATCCAACACACGTCCTTAAACCTTCTGTATTCTGCATAAAAATCTTTGCCCAGATCTTCTAAAAGGCCAGGCAAGAGAGGAAGCAATAGTCTACAAAGAGCATAAAACCTTTGCATCATGGTCTTATCCATTCGTCCTTCATGGACGCCGCCAAATCCAGCTGTGCGACACTGCATGAGGCAGGGGCTGCACAGGGAGTGAACTGAGATATGTAGGGTCTGAATGTGCTGTGAATGGCTAACGTGTCAGTGATAGCTGCAGAGCCCCGATTTCCTTCTTCCTGAGCCTCCAATTTCCAAGCTGGGTCCCACAAGCCACCCCGCACTTGTGGCATCCTCCCCATAACTGGAAGCCCACGAACCATCCCACCCACCACAGCTTTCCCTGCCAGGCAGAGCCAGGTTCCTGGATCCACGTGCGGGGAGTGAACACAGTCTATCCAAGAGGAAGAGCAGGTGCGGATAAATTTGAAGCCTAAGGAGGCGGAAGAGGACTCGCAGCCTGGCGGAAACCAGCTGCCGGTGCCAGGGTAGCTCAGAGGAGAGGCAGCAGGAGCAGCACGGCGAAGGGCAGGGTCTCAGGAGCTGTGGGGGAGGCTCAAACGGGGAAACGGGGGTGAAGCCGGTGAAGAGCATCCGGAGATGTAAGTGAGTTCAGGTAATTCCTCATATAGCAGTTCCTGCACTGCTCTGGGAACAGACAAACAAGGCCTTCCTTCCTCCCGGCTTCCTCCTCCTCAGCAGCTCTCCTTTTTGGGAGAGGCGGCGGACTGGACCACTCCTCCCGCATCGCTGGCTGCATCCCTCGGGGTGACTCACCTGGCCCTTGCTGTGCTCCGTGGCTTCACGCCTCTCTGCCCCACCATGGGCAGCACAGGCAACATGGGCAGAAGGGTCCCGCCTGGGACCCACACAGGCAAAGGTGGCCCGGGGTGGCACAGAGTGGCTGGGCAGCAGCTGGTACTGCTTTGGGCAGAGGTTGCAAAGCACCTGCTCGCCTCCCGGCGCAGTGAGGTCACGGCTGCTATTTTAGGCTGGGAAAGTGCAGGAAAATAGACCTGAAATCTCCCTGCAAAGCCACGATGGGCACTTGACCAGGTGTCAGCTCCAGCGCTGGCGAGCCTGAGTGGCGGTGCTATTTTAGGGATGTATTCTTTCCCTCTACTGGGGCTATTTTTGGAGGCTTAGTGGGTACCAAAAGGACCCGGATATGTTGCAGATAAGGGGCCGATGACATTTTGGTGCTTGTGTTCCAGCAACAAACACTGCTCGCGAAGGCAGACCCTGGGAATAGCAGCACTCCCAGCAGCAGCAGCATCCTGGCTGCTCTGCGCTTGCTCCAGGCAGCAGGGTAGGGGTGCTGTGAGCTTCCCCCCAGCAGTGCTGCCCTGCACAGCTCCACAGTCCCCAGTGCTCTTCCAGGCATCAGTGGTGCCCCTCAGCGGCACTGAGCCTCACAGTGTCTCTGATGGGAGATCCTCCCCCCTGGCTCTGGAGCGGGCAGTGCACATGCCATGGGGATGGGATTATGGACCAAGGGGATCTGCATCTGATGGGGCTGGGATGGGCTCTTGCTCCTCAGCCACAGAAGGATCTGAGATATGAGTGCTGCCCCCTGTAACACACAAAAGAAGGGTCTTCGTTGCAGGCAGCTGTGGTACACATCCTTTTCTGGGAATTAGGGATACAGGGACTGGATGGGGGGAATTTCCTTGGCTCAAGTGTGTCAGGGAGAAGGCTGTGACCACTGTCATCGCTCTCCACTGCTACGCACGAGGCCAGGGCTTAGCAAGCTCCCCAGTAAGAGCGGGTTTCCTGCCCCAGAGCTGTGCAGACAGATGTCCCATTGAGGCTGGTCTTCCCCGAGGATGAGGGGCTGGGGCCAAGGAAGAGCCCTTGGCACTGCTGACCCACACCTTCAGGAGGGGAAGCACATGGGGGCTTCCTTGGGACCTGAAAGGTGCCATGGACAGGGCTGTGGACAGGGGCAGCTCGTGATTCTGCAAGGCAGAGGCTTGCATGCTCCTCCCGGCCCCGGGTGAGACCGGCGGCCAGGCCCTCTGGCCTTTTTACTCAAAGTTTCCATTTGTGCCCATGGAACAGAGGGCCCGTTGTGTGTGCAGGGCGCGGGGAAAGCCCCCCTGGCATTTCAGGGTGGTGCTGGGGAGAGCTTTGAGACAGTGGCAAGGCTGGTGTCCATGCCACCACTGCACGATGCTCTATCCCCACAGTCGTCCTCACTCCGCCGTGCCAGCTGAAGCTCCAGCAGCTGGGGCCAGGATAGAGGACATCCCCCTGAGTTGCCCTCCCCAGGACTTCTCCATGCCAAAAACATCGGTGTTGGCTTACAGTTGCCTCCTCTCCCCACCCTGGGCTCCCCCAGGTCTCCTTGCACCCCAGAGCTCAGCACGGGGGGCTCGGGCTGGGGGACATGGAGGTGCAGCGTGCCGGAGGGGCGGGAGCTGTGCCATAAGCTGGGACTGAGACGACTTGTCTGGGCCGTCTCCAGCACAAGCCCGTGCATAAGCCCTTCTGAATCTCCGTCTTTGTTCCCTTTGGTGGCGTCAGCAGCTCTTCACTCCCTCCAGGAGATGATTCTGCTTCCGTCGCTGCCGTTTCCTGTGTTTCTCTCTCCCCCCTCGCTCCTGTAGAGCCAGGCAACACCAGCACAAAAACAGGATTCGAGCTGCTGGAGAATTACTCTGATAACAATGACCGAGGAGACAGTCCGCTGGACAGGACCCTCCCCGGAGCCAGACTGAGCGGGGGCCCCAGCCGGCTCATGCCAACCTTTGGCACCTCCTCTTCCCCATCCCCTGGTGCATGGGGGAGATTTCAGGCGGGGGAATGAGCAACCAGAAAGGGAAAATCCTGGGTGACCTGCTACCCGCCGGCAGGTCCATCCATCCCCACACCTTGGCCATGGTGGCCAGGCAAAGCAGCTCTGACCGTCCCCACGACAGCTCCCATCCCCACCGGTGGTCAGCAGAGCAGCAGGGACCATGCTGTGCTCTCCCTTGCCAACCCAGCTCCATTTCCCAGGGGACAGAGCGTCTTCAGGGAGTAGCCAAGGGCAATTGCAGTCCGGCTTCATCTGTGAGCAGAGTTGAAGGCAGCTCTGGCTTGCAGGCAGGACCGAGGGGTATAATGCCCACAAACATGCTTCTGTGCAGCAGTAGCCTTGGACCTAAGCGTCCATCCATCTGCCCCAGGCATGCCCAAGGGAGAGCTGGGATTGCATAGCATCCCAGATGAAGATCTGAAATCTGGGGAACCCTCACCCATGGCCCAAAATCCTCTCCTGGATCTAGCTGTGCTTCTGGAGGAGGTGCCATCCCTGGCTGCTCGCCACTGCTCCCTGCCAAGGAGCTGCCACGCTCCCAGCGTGCTGGTGGAGCCATGGGGAGAAGCATCGCCCGCTTCACTTTGTGCAAAGCTGGCTGGTGCAGCTGAGGCAAGGAAAGAAGGGGCCTGAGCGAGCCCAGCTGACGTTGCCTGAAGCGAGCTAGGAAGCGCATGCACAGACCGATCCACTGGCAGGTCTGGAGGCAGCGACAGGCGCTGGGAAGGAGCTGCAGAGCGGGAACACAGCTGGAGCCTGAAGAAGACGCGTCTGTAGCCTCGCACTGGCTTGTTGAACAAGCTGGGTCCGAGCAGGCGCGGGTGTCTGCACCGCCCTCCCCCCTCGCAGGTGCTTGCTAACCCCTAACCAAGTGCTCCCTTCGCCTCGCACGGCAGGGACCTGCAGCTTGGGGGGCAGCAAAAACTGACTCTGGGCGACAAAAACCACCCAAGTGACATCCCCCCTGGCTTTATGGCCTGGAAACCACACTGCCGTGCCCCACTTGAACGGGGCATCTGCTTCCCACTGGGGCTGTGAGTGTCTTGGAGGTGGTGCAACGCAAGAGATGTCCTGAAGATGGAAGAGCTCGAAGAAGCCCTGCCTGCTGCAACACTCAGCAAACGCCAGCCTTGCAGAGCAAAGCTGGAGCACGCTGTCTCCAGCCTTACTGATCCCTCCAGCCTTAGCCCTGACCTTGCTGCTCAGGGGGAGATGACCACTGCCCTACCCTGTAGATGCCCAGCAGATGCACAGGACCTTGAAGCAACTGGTGGGACCAAGGCCAACCATAGGCATGAGTCTGTCCTGCCAGGGCCAGGGGGTTGTAATCCCCCAGTTACCAGTGGTGCTGCTGATCTGTAAATTCCCGGCAAGGGAGGAAAAGCTGACTTTTGGCCAACACAGGAGGTCTCTGACCAACAGAGGCAGGAAATAGCTACGGTGAGCGAATAAATAAATGGTGCAACTGTAGCTCTGCCTTACATGGGCTTCATGGTGAGTTTTCCTTTGTTTTTCAGGTTGGCTATTTATACCATGCAGCGTGAAAATGATGTCAGCGAAGCCTCTGCTCTTTGCTGCAAAGAAAACCAGCCCCGAGAATTTTTACAGGGCTGAGAGACCTCCTTGAGCAGCGAGACTCAGAGGCTGTTCGCAAGGCTGGCGGAGCTGGCAGGAAACCCCAGCTGCTGTGCGATTCCCAAGGAGTCCCCTGTGCTTCCACACACCCAGCTCAGGGGGCCAGTTGTCCCAAACCCATCTAGGATATGGCTCTGCCCCTGTAAAAGTCTGTGTTGTCTAAGATGGACTCATAACCCCCTCCCAGAACATCTCCAACTCCCTCCCAGCCTCCCCTTTCTCACTGTCTTTCTTTTTTGCCCCCTTTTTTCTATCCTGTTCTCCATCACAGCCTTTAAGGGCTTCAGCTCCAGCCTGCTCAGCCCACTGGTATTGCCCCAGGTCTGCCCTGGGGGGCAGGGGAAGAGGGGATGGAGCGTCCCTCTCCTTGTGGGCCTTTGCCGCTCCCCTGGGAAAGCCCAGGAGGTATTTTGGAGAGCTGAGCTCCCTGCTGGGCCATCCCCATGCTCACATGAGTTGGGAAAGCATAGGTTCAGCCTAGAAGAGGAAGGTCCACCAAGTTCAAGCTGAGCCTGCTCGGCAGTGGATGGTGGGCAGCGATGGCCATGCTTTGGGAAAGGAGAGGAGGAATACACCCTCCCCACTGCGCTTGTCCCCTGCAATTAGGAGCAGCGATGACAAGCCCACACGAGCCACTCGGCAGTCAGCAAAACCTCAACCACCGGTCCTGGTGCCTGCAGGCAGGGGTGGCTGGCGGCAGGGTGGGAAGGGAAAAGCCAATGCAAGTTCAAGGGTTGCCGGTGTACTTGAGACGAGAAAAACTCTTGCTGGTGACACATGCATCAGGTGTTTCCAGACGATAACAAAACCTGCCTGAGGTCATCCATATTTAATTAGCAATGGGCTTGGTTAAACATTATCCCGGGGGCAGGAGGGAGGGGAAAAGTGCTGAACTGAAGAAAGAGATTTAACTCTTTGCAGAGGAAGGGCAGGAAGAGGGAAGGTTGCCTACAAGGAGAAGGGGTCTCCATGGTTGGACCCTGTTGGGCTCTGACATTAGACTGGCCAGCGGGGAGGAAAAGCTTTGGGGTACATGCGTCTCTCAGGTCTCCAAGAGAAAGAGGTGCTTTGCCCCGTGGAATCAAAATGAGCTAAAATTGGAAGCTCAGTGCTCCTGCACCCCGACGGCCCCAGGGCAGCTGAGCACAGCTGCTGGAGTGAAACGCTGGTGAGCGGCGAGGCCGGCGAATTGTCTGGTTTCCCCGCTGGAGACCTCCCGGCTGCGGCCGTGCCGGCAGCTGGGGTACCGCGGCGCTTTCTCTCGGATGGCTGAGTCACGGCCCCGCTACCTGCATGGGTTCGCACCTGGGTCCCTGCCTCGCCGCCGTCTCCCCCGTTTCCTCTGGTGGCTAGGCCCCTGGCACCCATCCCATGCCGCCGCCTCGGAGAGACCCGGCTCAGCACCCCAGGACGAGGAGGAGGAGGAGGGAGGCATGTGGGGGGGCTTGCCTAGGGCGTCCCTTTGGGAGGAGGGCTTGGGTTGAAGAAGAAGTGATGCCGAAGGCTTGGAGTGCGGGGAATGTGTGCATTTTGGCCCTTCGAGCACAGCCTGACACCCCGGCGTGCTCCAGGAGGAGATGCTGTGAAGGTCCGACTCACTCTGGGGCACAAGAAGCAAAGCAGCATGCAAAGGAGGGGAAAAGACATGTTGCCAAGGGAAGGGAACCACCTTGGGGCTGCAGCTTTCGTATCCTCACGTTCCCTCCCTAGCCCTGGCAGGTGCTGGGCAGGAGCCGCGTGTGCACAGCAAAGGAGGGGGGCAGGCTGTGCACAAGGAGCCACGATTACCAGAGCTGGAGTGTCCCAGTCTCTGCAGGTGCTGCATACGGTTGCGAGGGGGAAACTGCAGACCCTTGAACAGGGAGCCAGCACGCAACTGCATGGGGCAAAGGGCTGCTGCAGCACCTCGACACGGAGCAGGGGAGGACCCTGGTGAAATGGCACCGAAATCTTGCTAGCACCCACCCCACTCGCACCCACCCTGCTCCATCCTTCCCCAGCCCCTCGTGGTCCCCCTGCTGCTCCCTGCCACCTCCCCCCCTCCAAAATCCCCTCTTGGCTGCCCTGAACCTGACACCCGTAATTACCCCAAGATCACAGGGACCTGCTGAAAGAGTGAGCGTGAGGCAGGCTGGGGGGACATGAAAAGCAGCCACGGCCCCTGCCCACAGCTGGGCCCCCCGCCGTGCCAGCAGCCCCCCGGCAGCGGGGACACCTGGGGAAGGCGCTTGCCGGGAGAGGGGAGCGGGAACGTGCTCGAGAGATGGACAGGACAGCACAGCCCGGCTTGGGATGTGGCCAGCCACAGCTCCTGCCGACCAGCCAGCATTCCTGGGGCCTGCTCCTGTCCAGCAGGGAAGCCCCTCTCGGAGGGGAGGAGGGCGAAGCTGGGCTGGCATCCCACCGCCCCCTTTGCTTGCCAGTGACCAGATGCCAGGGGGATGCTCCCACTCCACCCCAAGCAGAGCCTGGGGGATAGTTGGCCTTTGCTGGTGCTCGGTGTCACCTCCCCAGGGATGCTGCACACTGTCCCTCCTGCATCCCTGGCAGCAGTGGTGGTGGTTTCCCACCGGCAAGCCCCCGGGATCCCCAGAGCAAAATGGCCTTTGGGGAAAGGGTCTGGGGAGATGCCCAACATGGCAGCATGGTGAGGGCCCACAGCTGGGATGGGGTCATCAGCAGCAGGTTCCCACAGCAAGGATGTCATCCACATCATCCGTGACGCAGACAACCAGCCCAGCGCAGCTGTACTGCACTCCTGGGACCTCACCCTCCCCTTATCCCTGCTCATCACCAGGGCCAGGCACCGAGGAAGAGGATGGACGTGTGGGACAGAGAAATAAACTCCTGCCGGGCACCTTCCCCTCACCAGGAGCAGGCGTATTCCTGCTTTCTTGCCCCTGGCCACAGTGACATCCGTGGGCACAGCTTGCATGACCTGCACGGGGACCATCAGACATGGTGTGAGTCCTCACCAAGGTCCCTCGGAAGTGGGAGAGGGCATGAAACTGAGGTGGGGAAGGTGCCACAGTCCCAGTCCTCCGGCACCCTTTGCCTACGAGCTCTGAAAATGGGGGGGGGGATTAGCAAATCCCCCACTTTGGGGCAGAAGAAACAGCAGCAGCAACCCTCCAGGTCTTCAAGTGAAGGAAGAAGCTGTAGCCCTGGGCAGGGCAGAGCGGGGAGGCAGATGCAGGGATTTCATCTGCGAGGAGCGAGGAAATGTCCCAGAGCTGTTTGATCTTATTGTATGGAGGGAAGCGGGAGTGGGCGTCCAGCCTTGCTGGAACCAAACAAAGATTATAAATACCACCCGCCATCAACAGCTCTTCGCTGACCCGGCCTGTCGGGGCCCCCAGTTGCTGGCTGATTCCCAAGGGGAAAAATGAACCTTGGTTTCCATCCAGCCCTCGAAGGTGGTGGTGGATAGGAGTGGAGCGTGTGGCAGATGGCTCTGGCCATGAAGCTGGGGGGATTTGTCCCTGCAGGATGATGTGCACGGGGGGAGCCTCTCCCACCGGCCGCAAGCACAGGCGTGCGCAGCAGGAAGGGCCCTTGTTGGCTTAATTCAGTCTCTACTGCCACTGGTGTCAATAAAGAAGTTAAAAAATATGTATTTAAAAAGCCCTGTGATGTGGCAGCTGGGAGTGAAGCGATGCCTGAGCCCAGTGACAGCCTCTGAAAAGTGTCCCTGTGTCTGTTATGGCACCAGGCTAGATCTAGGCGTACACCTTTTCCCACTTCAATCCTTGGGTTTGAATTCGGTGCCGCACGTGCTACCAAGAGTGCTGCCCAGCATCAGGGTGCTTTGGGGCTGGTGGGGGGCTGAGCCCTGGCACTGCCTCTCGAGCAGCACCTGGGAGCCCCGGGGACCCCAGCACAGTGTCTGTCCCCACCGGGAAGGGAGGGCAGCCCCGCACCGCGTTTTGGGGAAGTTGGGAGGCAGTAGGAGATAAATTTAGTCTTCCCCGCTGTGCCCGACGGCCGCCACAGAAACACGTGACTCCCCAGTGCTGCACTGGAGGGGGGGATGAGAAGACTTCCCAAAACTCACGTGGGCTTCCATAAGCCTTGTGCCCGGCTGGGGAGCAGCGCTGCACTGGGACCACTGACACCCAGCGGGGGGAAGGCTGTGGTGGCCATGGGGATAGGGGACCTTCGGCTTTGGCTTTGCCTTGGCACGGGGAGCTCGGGGTGCCCGTGGGGTTGCGGTCCCGGAGCAGAGCTGCCCGCCTTCCCCTTGTCACACACAGGGAGGGCCTGACCTCCATGGGGACCCATCTCCCCAGCGCATCCATTCCCCCCAGGTCCCACAGGCACTTCTAAGGGTTGGTGAGAAGCCAGAGAGTTGTCAGGTACGAAAGCAGTTCTCAAGCCGGGGAGGGGCTGCAAATCAAATGCACACCGTGCTCAGAAAAGCCCAGCGGAGCTGCTCCAGCAGAAAAGCCGCTGTGCGGCACATGAACCCGGCCACGGCTCCCCTGGGGCGCCTTCGTCAGCTCCTCTCCCCTGTCGAGCATACTTGAAGCTCCCTGCCTGTCACTGGGATCAAAGGCAGGGGCTGGGGTGGGAGGCAGGGGTGTCAGCTGGGCCACTTGTGAAGCTGATTGCGGGAGCCAAGACCTCCAACTTGAACCCGCTTTTTTTTCCCCCCTCCAGGCGTCCTTACACGCTTCTAACATCTCCGCTCCAGCGTCGCAGCTGCATCTCGTTTCATCTCCAGTGAGGGAAAGAGGCAGCGCCGGAGCCAGATGCGCCCTGGGAAGGCTGGAAAAGCGGCCCCCCCGCCCTGGGAGCACCAGGTCCCAGCCCCTGCGCCACTGGCAGCTGGGGAGCACCGGGTGCCGGGGGTGAAACACAGCCCCGCTCCCCAGCCGTGGCCCTCCTGGCACCAGCTGGGACAGGCACGTTCCCACAGTGCCCGGTGCTACTTCGGTGGGATCAGGGCTGTGCCTGTCCTCCCGCGGCTCTCGGGTTAGTCCAAGCATCACCGGGGCGCGGGATCTTTTCTGAGTGGACAGGGATATTGTTGGCCATTTTGGAGCAGGGAAGATGCACTCAAGCAGCGCCACCACGGCATTCAGGGAGCTGCGGGGGGTGAGACGACGTGCCAAAGAGAAAAAGCTCAATCTTAAGAGAAGGTGGTTGAAAAAAACACATAAGCCACCCTAAAACCAGTTTCTGGGCTCTCGGGAGCTGCTGGAGCGATGCGTGGCCTGCAGTGATTGCTGCCTGCTGCACTGGGGACTGTCCCCAAAACAGAAGATGGATGGTCTGCAGGAGTGGGAAGGCTGGGGAGCAACGAGGGCTGCCAGGCAGATCCAGGCATTGGGAGTGGAAAGCTTTGCCAAAGCCAGCTTGGCCTTCCCCTGGCTTTGCCCCCCGACCCACACGGCTTGGTGAGGACCTCCCAAACCTGGATCCCAGGAGCTCCCCAGCAAAGTGCCTGGGCAGCATCACAGGGCTTCAGGGAGCCCTCAGAGGGGATGAGAGGGACCACATAGCCCCAGGTCACCTGGCCTCAGCTAAGCAGGGTTTTTCTCCAGGCCAGCCCGACCAGCAAGCCCTTGGGGACAAGTGTCCCGCACACCATCTACAGAGGGAGGAGCGCCACCTCCTGACGTTGGGCATCCTCTTGCGCCCAGGATGGAAAAGGATTAAAAACTGCTTTTGTGGGTTTTTTCCGCCCATCCAGTGTTTTATCAGTCAGCAACCATCACTTCAAGAATAAACAAACCAAAGTCTGGCAGTGGGTCCCAAGCTGAAGCAGCTCCTCCTGCTAGACATGAGCCGAGCATCTTCAACAAGGACAGCATTTCTTCAGGACTGCTTCCTTCTACTTAGGTGCTACTTTGATTAAAAATTCCCTCTGCTACCACTGCCACTTCAAAATACATTCACCAGCCTCCCAGTCTCCACTGGAGCCCTCACCACAAGGTTCAATTTGGTAAGATGAGGTGCCTTTACAGCTTTTCATCAAGTTGACACATGGGTCATGTGTCATGGTGCTCATCATGGGTGCTCATCCCCAACACCTCACCGTTTATCCTAATAATCCCAGTTCCCCTGACACACCTGACCAGTTTGATTGAAGCAGCAGTAGCAGACAGGGCTGGCTTAGAGCCAGGCACTTGCTAGCCAGCTAGCACATATGTGGTTTTAAATGTCCATCTCTGAGCCAAGCAAAAAGACCACCTAAGGCTCCCTAATGGGCAGGAAAACCTCAGCCTTGAGAGCTGCTCATAAAACCCTGCCCTCAAGATGGACCAAGGTTGGAAGTTCCACTTTCCTGCATTGGGGGAATACTAATTTAGGGCTTTTCTCTACCTACCTGCTGATTTTAGACTTGGGGGGGAACAAACTAGTGGGTGAAGACCTCTCTTGTTACACTTGGCTGAAATCAGGCAGCAGATTCATGTGTTGTATGAGGCTGACAGGGAGCCAGCCAGCTTGTGCAGTCATCAAGTCTGGTTTCTAGGGAAACAAGGTAAATGTTTTTCCTCCTTCTTGCCACCTTTTAACACTTAAAAGGTTCTTACACATCACCACAGGAAATATTCTCTACATCCACCTTTCCCCATTTCAATTAGAGCAAACAGCATCAAATTGAGCCTGTCTCAGAGCAGCACTACACATCAGTGCATAGATCTGGAGGGTTATTGCCTCAGTTGTTACCATGTCTCCAATTATAGTCAGTGAAGGATACACCAGCACAGTTTACATGAGCCTCAGTCAGGCTATGGCCTGAAGCATGAGTGATCTCACTATTGCAGCTGGAGGCAGACAGGCACTCAGGGCCACCACTGCCTTTCTTGGTATAACGCCTCAGCTCCCCTAACTGCAATGCTTGGGTCTGGACTGGTGCTGCACATTGAGCCAGTGCCATGCACAGGCACCACACCTCATCGGCCCTTCATCAGATTCAGCTGGGAACACCAGCCAAACCACCTCCCCAGGAGCTGACAGCATATTTTGAGCCATGCAGTAATGCAACACCAGCAGCACTCACAGCTCTCCCTCCTCCTTGGAGGGTGGGATGCAGAAGAGTTGCCCTCCTCCCCTCCCAGGTGGGCCCGCTTCCTCTCACCAGGCAAAGCCTCTCAGCAGGGATGGGAAATGGATTCAGGAATAGCAAGATGCTGCGAGGTAGGAATTTGTCACATTACCTGCTGCCTTCTGCAGCTCTCAAGAACAGCAACAAACTGCATTTGCCAACAGTGTGCAGGTTACATGCCCTCTGTCATACAGAAACCACAGGGTTTCCGTGGCAACAGCCAGCATCACCCACCTACCTAAAATTTAGTGGTTTCAACTGTCTGAAGTAGTTTCATTGATTTCAAAACCTGTTTGGATTCAAAGGAGTTCTCTAGCCACCCAGCAGAGGATTAACACGTGGAATAATACCTCAGTAATTGCAAACACGTTTAGGGCTCCTGCTGCTTCACTGCTTCACACAACCAACCAGAGAAGCCTTGCTCTGCCCCAAAAATCTTTGCTCTCTAAAAACAGCAACGGCAGCTTCTTTCTCATTACAGAAACCCTGCTATGAGTTGGATGCTAATGAATTTGAGCTTTACTTGCTGCTTTGGTTTGGTTGGTCCCACACATAGGGCCTGCAGGGAGAGTACCAGACTTGACACAGCTATGTATAAACCAAGAGGCAAAGTTAATTTCTTCAAAATATTTATTTTTTGGTCTGAGAGCACACAGGCCACAGGACAAGACCATTCCACACATTAAGCTGTCTCCTCTTTTGCAATACGATCTTTCTTGAGTGGTCCCTGAAAAAAAAAAACCAACTATGTAAACAGCAGTCTGCACCAAAGACCACATCACATCCCAATTACAGTGCTGTCATTTCTTCCCCTCTTGCTGCAAATAAATTAATTCAAAAAAAGCCCTCAATGTTGCAGCCCGTTGGAAATCCCAAGCCCCAGTCCCACAGCTACAGGTTTCAGGGGAAAGCTGAACTTGGCACAGCCATGCTGCACCAAATCAGTGACTTCATATGTAACAGAGAAGAAATGCTGGTGCCACCTTGTGGGGAAGCTCCTGCACAGCACCCAAGCAGCTGAACCACTCTGACCCAGCAAGGGCCTTGCACCCACTCCCAACTTGCTTTCTCCAGCAAGCGACAAATTGAGAATGCCACCCACAGCCCCCCGTGAGTGCCATCGTCCAGAGCTGCTCTCAGAAGAAACACAGTGCACAGCCACTCCCCACGGGTGTCAGATAACACTCAGCACTTGTTCCAGGCCTCATCACTGAACTGCTTGTGCCCAAACATGGCAACACCCCTCGGGCACCAAGTGCTGTCACAGGGCAAGCGAGACCCCAGCCCCCCTTGCGGTTATAACGAAGTTGGCAGGATGAACCCTCTCGACTGAAGCTACACACTTGTTTCACAGAAATTTTGGCCCTGTGGCTGTCCAAAGGTCAAGTTACCAACTGCCATTAGCTGAAAGACAATACAGAGATAAGCAACACAAAGCTGCCAGCCTCAGAAAGTGTCCTTACCATGAAAGCCTTCTTCTCCTCAGCTGTCTGGAAGCGACCATGACCAAATTTGGAGGTTGTGTCAATGAACTTCAAGTCAATCTTCTCCAGGGCCCGGCGCTTGGTCTGCACAAGCAGGGACTACAAGAGAGATGCCAGGTGAGCATGCAGCAACACCCCTTCAGCCTGCCAGTATGCTGGCTACTTCCTATCACCTCCACAGCTAACACCTCCTAAGTCACTCTGACCTCACACTTCAGCTGCTATTATGTGCAGGGAGCACTTGCCAATAAGCCAGCCTGCACCTTTGGCCTTCAAGGCTAAAGACTGGTCAGCTCACACCAGCAGGTGAGCCCAAGTCTGCCTGCCAGCATCCTTCCACGAGAACTCTCAACCCTAAAGCACATCCTTACAAACTGACCTGGACTGAATTAACCAGGGAAAGGACCTCATGCTACTCCCAAGGTCATTAATACAAAGTGGGTTTGCGTGCCTGTGTCCAGCAACAGTCTTCTAGGCTTTTCTTTCTAGCCGGCTACATGAATCCCCACAGCAGAAAACAACACCTATGCCACAGACAGTGCAGCCAACTTAAGCCACTCCAGCCCATTTCACAGCAGGCTGCACTACTCACCTTGCGCAGGGTTAGGACCCTCTTCTTCGTCCCAACAACACAGCCCTTCAGCATGATGAAGTCATTGGTCACCTCACCGTAGTGGACAAAGCCTCCCTGAGCAAGGAAAGAACAGTTAGTGCTCTGTATAAAGCAGGACCAGTCATCACATCTGCCTACAGCTTGATGTTCTCACAGCACTTCTGGGTCTCGACCATTCCCACATGCAGTGAAATCCCATTTCCTGTATTACCTTTTGCTGGTCGAGTTTGACACAACAATTTACTTGCTGCTGTAAGACTTTTGCTAAGAACAGCAGCAACAAGAAGAGGCCAACAAAGCAGCAAAAGCTGCTCTCCCTGCTAAGTTAGTCCTTATTTACGAGTATAATTTCTAGATTTGTAACATCCTTCTACACTATTGCCACACATCAAATGCAATTAGCATGTTACACAAGTCAATACTGAGAATGACTAAGCAACACCACCTCCCACACCAGCCGAGTTTTTCCTCAAGAGCTCTTCATTCATTTTCCATCTTGTAGCAGGCCAATTTGCCTCAAGATTGCAGCTCACAACCAGACTCTCACCATACAGCTGCAACAACTCACCAGAGGGTTAATGCTCTTGTCAGACAAGTCATAATCGGTTGATGCATTGTTTTTGATCAGCTTTCCATCCTTGATTTGGTAACCCTGGCCAATCTTGTAGATCTAAAAACGTCAATAATTTCTACTTAGCAAACGGTAGGAAAAAGGGCCTGTCATCAGCCAAAATGCAAACAACTCTACATAGGATTGGAGAAAAATGCCTGTTGCACTTTGAAAAGATGTGGCCATACAAGAATTTTATGGTTATCCAACATAATGGACTATGGTTACTGCCCCCAAGATTACATTCAAACAAACAGAGCAAAACTACCAAAGCAAAACTCTCCACTATTTATTCACTGTCATGCAGCGAGTGACCTTGGCCAGCTCTTGTTTCCTCCCAGCAGTTCAGAGACACAAACCTTCTTATTGATTTCAGTGCGATGGTGATACCCCTTCTGACCAGCCCGGGCCACAGAGAAAGCCACACGAGCAGGGTGCCACGCACCAATGCAGGCCACTTTGCGCAGACCCCTGTGAGTCTTGCGAGGCAGCTTTTTGGTGTGCCAACGGCTGGTAACACCTGAAAGAAACCAAAGCAGCGTTGCAAACTATTGTCAAGCTGAGATGTCACCAAATTGTATAACCAGAGTTTAAGCTGCCTTTCAAGCTGCTGTCCCTGAGGAACAAAAGGGAAGCCCAGACCCAGCATCCCAGGAATTAACCACATTTCCTGGTGAAGCACCCTGCCCCTGAACTGCCCACGCTCCCTCCCCAGCTGTCCCTGGGTCGTGTTCTCAGAAGGAAGGCAGCATGGAATGACTCCTCACAGATGTCAGGCGCTGTGCCCAGCGCTCATTCCATGGTCTCATCATTGAACTGTGACAGCAGTATGGCTTTACCTCCCCAGCTCTTAGCCCACACTTGTGAAAACTCAAGGCTAGGATTTCATTAAAATCTGTATCCCGATCATAAAGAGAAGACCTTCCATGTGTTTACCTTTGTATCCCTTGCCCTTGGTGACTCCAATGACATCTATCATCTCATCCTGGCCAAAGACAGTTGACACAGGCACCTGCTGTTCCAGCTTCTCCCGGGCCCAATCCACTTTCTCAGCAACAGTGCCACCATTCACCTGGATCTCCATCAGGTGAGACTTCTTCTGTCTCAGGGGAAGCAAACGCATCTAGGAAACAAAGGATAAAATTTAGCTCCTGCTCTTCCAAGATGGACCTCATTAACTAGCCCAGAATCATTCTAGTCCTGGCCTAATCTGTTTTCCTAACATATCATTTTCCAAGATATACAGCTTCAACGTACTGAAGTAAAAGGCCCTGTGCCAAGGGAAAAGGCTGTGTTGTGGCTTAAATGACAAGTCACAGTATTGGGAAGTTATTCACCACCCACAGGAACACAGAGTTAACAAGAGTCTCTAACCCCAGAGCCTCCAGCCAAACTCCATCCAGGAAGACAGGAAATAACAAGGGGCAACGGTTTTAAACTGCAAGAGGGTAGATTTAGATTGGACGTAAGGAAGGAATTTTTTATTATGAGAGTGTAAGATGCTGGAGAGAAGTTGTGGATGCTCCATCACTGGAAGTGTTCAAGGTCAGGTTGGATGGGGCTTTGAAGAACCTGATCTGGTGAAAGATGTCCCTGCCCATAGCAGTGGGTTGGACTAGATCTTTAAAGGTCCCTTCCAACCCAAATCAAGCTATGATAAAGCCTGCTACAGAGCGAAGGACACTTTGGGTAGGGTCACATTTACAGTTACTTATACTATATTTAGCACTGAGGGGCTGATATGACAAGTATCAACAGCAGCTGCAATACTACCTTTGCTGTCTAGTATGGGAAACAAATGCTAGTAAAATTAGCAATGTTGTAACTAGACATCTTATTGCACTTACAGCCAACCCAAAGAATTTTATCTCCCAAGAAAGTCTGGCAGAGCACTGATGTTTAAGGGAGACACCACCAGACCACTCAGCAATACACCTCCTCCAGCTGAGCAGAAGCCACCAAAAGCCTCTGAGTGTTTGCAGTCCCTACAGAACACAGCCTGAAATGACGCTGACCGCACAAACCCCAGGGTTAAGTGTTCAGCCTGTTAATTAACAGATCCCGGGTCTACATGGTATCAGCACAGGACTGAGTCCAACTGTGGTGCACCATTATGGTGCAGTCTCTTTTGAACTCTGCTTCAGAAGACGGCCAGTGGTTGCTCTCAAGGCTCCTCAAGCAACCTGTGAGCACATGCTTTGTACAAAACGAAGAGTACTAGTATTTGTATCATGCTTAACAGTTAGCATGAGGCTGCAGGGGAGGGCAGATATCTCCCCGCAGAGATGGATCAAGCTTTATGCTCGCTCTCTTACTTGTTTCCACTGTACACCTCAGTCCTGCACTTACCTGAGTGTGAGCCATGACTCTAATAACCTGGCAGTACTTCTTCATGCTATTGAAATCTTTCTCCAACTGCTTTTTGCCTTCCTCATCTTGCCATTTCTTGCAGTATTTGGTGAAGGCCTTCTTCTTGGACTTGTGCCTTCAGGAGCAGAGCAGAGACAAGGTTTGGCTAAGCCCTTCATCAATCCCCCAGGAAGTGGGGACGAGCGGAAGGAGCTGCCACCTTAGCTGGTTTCGGCTCATTGCCAGCTTCTAAGGACTCTTTTCCACTGGCAAGCGGAGCCTGGAGCTCATCAGACAGAGGCAAAGTTGCCAGAGCTGAGCGGAGCTGCCATGAATTCCAAAGCACATTAACATTCACAGTACAGAAGACAAAAGACTGCAGAGAGATGTCAAACAATAACAGAAAAAACAGATCTTTAAAGCAATTGTCAGATGACTGCTATCCACTTCAGAATACCGTAAATTCCCCCCTTGTAAGCCCAAGCTATGCCTGACAGTAAGGTCGTTACTGTAACACCCTTGAGATCATTACTGCTCTACTCTGATGTCTTCTCAGCCTGCAAAGTTCATAAACAGGCTGTAAGCTCTAGACATGCTGGAGCCACACTTGGGCAAATGTGCATACTTTGAATCACAACAACAGTGCCTGGAACAGTAATCAGAAGTAACACTTGTCTTCCCCTTTCCTGAGAAAACAGGGCTACAGTCAGGACTCGACACTCAACAACAAGCGCCAGAGGCGATTTCCTTATGTTCGCCCGTCGAAGTATCATCACATGTAGCCCGTTAAGGAGATCTCAGGCAAAAAGCAACACTGTCCCCGCCATGCCAAGAAGGGCACTAACTTATGCTGTCACACTCCCAGAGCCATTCCTACAGCCCATCCCGTTATTAGGCCAGTTCATCAAGGCCAAACACTAATTGCTGAAAAGCCTCTTCAAAAAGCTGTACTAGCACAACCTGCAACCCAGCAGAAAAAATAAACCACAGCACTAGATTAAGGCAACAAAAGCCCTGCTCTCTTACCAGTTCTTGTAGAAGCGACGCTTACACTCATCACTGATGTGCTCAGCAAAGATGGTCTTGAAGCTGCGGAGACCACGAGGAGTCTGCACATAGCCCACAATGCCCACAATGACCATGGGAGGAGTCTCTACTATAGTGACTGCCTCGACCACCTCCTTCTTGTTCACCTCTGGATGAAGAGGACAGAAATACAGCACAACAATTAACACCAGCATCAGCTACTGAATATCATCTGTTCTTTCTCACTCACAAATCCTTCACGTGAAAGGTTAAATGACTCAAGTTCTTTCCACAAAGGCAAAAATGACACATGGTAAAGTGACCAACTATAAGTTATAATTTAATGCCTTGCAAAAATTTGAGGCTGGCTCAGTAGGAAGCAAAGACAAAGCCTAATAGGCAAAATGGATGGTAGCGAGTAACAGAGCTACATTCAGGACTTGACAATCAGCAAAAAACCCACTAAAGACGGTTTACTTATGTGCACCCATCGAGAAGAGGGCATCATAAGTAGCCTGTTACAGTACAGCTAAACCAAACCATCAGGTCACTGCGCATCTCAAACAGGACCATTAATGAAACAGACACCACTAGACATGAAGTCTTGCTGCTGGGACATCGCTCACATTGAAGTGGGAGGGCTTTGGGTGCAAGGACTTTGAACAGGATCAAGTCAAGCCAGGACTAAAATCCAGAGCTACTAACTAACAGGTCATCTTTCGCTATTCATAAAGGAAAATAAAACTACCTCCTTTGTTCAGAGGAACATTAATACATACTGGATCCAGGTCTGTCAACTTCACGGACAATGTGGGTCATGCCAGCTTTGTACCCCAAGAAGGCAGTGAGATGGACAGGCTTGCTGGGGTCATCTTTGGGAAAGCTCTTCACCTTGCCCCTGTGCCTGCTACTGCGCTTACGGGGCAGGAAGCCCAGAGACCCATGCCTCGGAGCTGAGAACTTGCGGTGAGACTAGAGAGAGAGAATAAACATTCAGTGCTTGCTAGAGAGATTCACTTATACCCACTTAAGGGCCAAGGCCAATTCTCTTTTTGCCTTGAAACATTAATACCATGTATATACAAGACATTTTGCATTCTAGAAATTCTTCTCAGTAGCAGCTGTTTGGCTTCTGAATTCCATTATGTTATACGAACATAATCCTCGTGCCCCAACCACGTCCTTCCTAGATTTCCTCAACATCCCCTCCCTTTCAAGCTTATTTTAAGACATCACCAAGTCCCGCTCTAGTTAGGAAACCACACAAGCTGTAGTTTGGCCACAGCACGCCACCAGAATCTCAATGCACCCCAGAAGCCTAGGAAATGGAGAAGCACAGATAACTTTACAGTATGTTCCAACAAATGAATAACACTATGAAAATAAGCATTATTAAGAACAATCTCACTTTGAAAAGCTGCAGTATTTCAACATCCACCTTTGAGTCAGTCACTTTGGGTGGAAGTGCAGGTTTTTTTCTGAGCTGTTCTCCTCAACCACCAGCCCTGCAGCCTCCCTCTGAAACCTGAGAGCCAAGTAAGGCTGGGTTCCATCCAGAGAACTCTCAGCCCAACAAAGAATTACCCATCCGAACTCACATCCGAATTTAAGAAAAATATTGTACAGCACAACACGGAGCTAACAACCAATAGCTAAAAAATGTCTTAGCTTTAAAAGAATACTTGACACAAGTTGCCTTAAGCAGACCAAGTTTACCAGCCCCAAAAAAAGGACTTTTTGTTAGGATTACAAATCTTGTGGCAGGGCCCAGCAGAACGGAATTTTGACAGCTATGTAAGACTGAAGGCTGCCAGCACAATACCTTCTCATACGAGTGACACAATCAAACACGAAATTTGATCCCACAGATGAAAGGCGCTGAACTGCATTATCAGACTGACTGCTGCGCATGCCGGTGCCGCCCACCGCGGCCTCGCTGCCCTAGCGGGGGCGAGCAAAGCAGCCAAGCCTCGCTCTGACCGCGCTCCTGGCCTCCAAACGCGCTGTGACCCGACTGCCGGCAGCTCTCTAGGAGAGACACCCCTCCTTCTAAAAAAAGGGGCAGCAAACCCCGCCGCGGGCAAAGCGCCCC
This sequence comes from Fregata magnificens, assembly GCA_013389945.1. Classification (NCBI taxonomy): domain Eukaryota; kingdom Metazoa; phylum Chordata; class Aves; order Suliformes; family Fregatidae; genus Fregata; species Fregata magnificens. The sequence continues at coordinate 311,671 of WAAD01009582.1, forward strand.
TCTGGCAGGGCCCGCGGCCGCCCGCCACCCGCACCACCGAGACCCCGAGCGCCCCCGGGCAC
>WAAD01009582.1:315591-340699 GCA_013389945.1 Fregata magnificens
GGGGCTCCCTCCGGAGCGGGCGGCCGCCACCGGCCCCAACCCCGGCCCCTCTGCGTACCTGCGCGTATATACGTATACATAGAAAATCATTATGTTATATACCATTATATATTGTTACATATTATTATAATTACGTGCTATTATGTATTATATATTTATTGTTCTATATTCTCTATATGCTTGTGTATGCATATGTATCCATGTATATAGACATGCATATGTCCATTGCTATGTCCCCACGCATCTAGATCCATACACACAGAGATATATACGTATACACCATAAGCATTTATGGCTCTATCTCCGTATATATATGCATGTATGTTCAGATAGATGGATCTATCTCTGGGTTTATATATCTCCATATGTATATATTTCCATATATATATCTCCACATATATGTATGCACACACAGATGTACAGCTGTGTGTACATATATATCCGTGTGTATGGATATAGGGCCATATGGGGTGAGAGCACTCTGGTTTGGGGTTTCTTCCCTGGGGAGGGAAGGGGTGAGCTGGGTTGGACCGTGACCCCGCCTCCACCTCTGCTGTTTTGGGGGCGGTGGGGGGGGGTCTTCTCCCCCCACCCCATGCCAGTGGGTTTATGGCGGGCGCGGGGAGGCAGCAGGATGTGGGGTGATGGGGGGGAGCCGGGGGTGATGCTGCAGTCCTGGTGTGGCTCTCTAGCAGGTCGGAGCTCGGGGGGTGCTGGGCTCTGGCCGTGCCGGGGTGAGTTCGGGGGGCTATGGGTGCTGGACGTCGCTCTGTGTTTTATCCTCATCTTCTCACCCTGCTAGCCTCCTTTCCCTGTAATGCTTTCCTCTCTGTAATTTGTGGGGAAGGGGGCAGGGGGAAAGGGGGGGTCTAACACGGACGGTGAGGAGGGCACGGGGTGCCAGGGGGAAGGTCTCTCCTTCTTCCCGTGACGCTGATCCCATGGCTGCCCGTGGGGCCGGTGCATATGTGCAAGAAGGTCATTGGGATTAAGGGAGCGAGAGCTGCAGCACCGAGCCGGCGGGGGAGAGATTGAGGTCTCGGCCGGGAGCGGAGAAGGGAGGGCAGGGAGAGAGAGCGGAGGAGACACATGCGCACCGGAGCTGGGAGGAGAGGCGTCGGGCTGGCATTGGGAAAATAAAATAAAAGCAGCGCCAGGCAGGGGAAACGAGGAGGGAAAGGGAAGGTGGCCCGGCTTGCTGCCGGCGGTGGGGAGGCAGCCCTTGTGCTCCCAGCCGGGTGGGTGGGTGATGTCCCCTCCGGGTGACGTGACTCGGAGGGCAGCCTGAGAGCCCCAAGACATCTGAGGACGTGATTAATGCGGGTGGTCTGTCCATCCATCCATCCATCCACCCGAGGTTATTTACAGTACAGCACATCATGCCGGGAGCAGGCTGGCCGGGGCTGCTGCTGGGCGCCGGGCGAGGGGGTACGTGTGGCCCCCATTCCCGGGCAGGTGGAGCGGAGCCAGCCTGCGTGCCTGGGGATGATGGACGCGATGTGACCTACAAAGGCTCTCCCGTTGCTAATCTCTGTGGCAGAATTTCCTCTTTCTCTCTCTCCCTCTTGGTCTGGTGGGGTATTTTTTCCCGTTCATCCGAGCACTGCGGGATTTTGGCTTCCCAGAGGCGCCAGGTGAGGGACAGAGAACAGGAAATATGTTTATTTTTTAATTAAGCACCTACTCTGCTTCCGAGTATCTCGGGCACCGTTGGCTCACTCGCCAAGCTCAGCTCCGTGCCCTGCAACATCTCCCCGGGCAAGGAGCGCTTCCTGGGGACTAGCATCTCCTTGGGACCCTGTGTTGTTTCCCCCTGCCCATCTGACCTTGACAGAGGACAGGATGGGATTTACCCCAGGCACTTCACTTGGCCCTGGAAATTAAAGTCCTTTTGCAGGAGCTGGAGGTGCTCCAGGTCAGCGGTCCAGCACAGGGGGCTGACCTGGCCGTCGTGGCACAAGGCTACGCGTGCACCTCTTCTCTCCCGAAATACGAGTTCCTTCTCCTGCTTTTCCACCGGTTTGGTCTTGTCTGTCCTCCCAAGCATCTCTCCCTCCGCAAAGCTGGGGAGCCACAAGCTCACCCCAGATATTTAGTTGTGGTTTTGGTCTTTTTTTTAACTTGAGACCAAGAGGGGTCCTCATGGGCACTGAAGTCCTATCTCAGGCTGTCACAAGCATCAGAGCCTTTATGGCCCCTTCCATAAACTGGTTGAACTTTGCTGAAAAAAGACTAGTTCATGGGTTTTTTGCCCTTCTCGCTCCCTCTGGGAGAGGGTTCAGCGGCTCCAACGGTCAGGGCCTTTCACCATAAATCTGTTTGTGGCTGGGTTTTTATCCATTTGCTTTTGTGCTCTTGTGCCCTTCAGTTTAAATGGTGCTTTTCCCTCCCTGGTGTTTTCCCCTGGGTATATTTATAGACTGCGATCACATCCGCACTTAGCCTTTCTATCTCCAGGCTCTACGAGCCAAACTGTTCTGGTGGCAAAGGGCTCTCCCTCCCCGTGGTCTCTGTGGGAGTCCTTCTTTCCACCCACTCTGGCATGCACTGGAAGCACCTTGCCTGCCGTCTCCTGAAATCTCATTTGCCTTTATCCTGCTTGTGGCGTGGGTGGTCCATCATCTCCTCAGGGCAAGCTGGAGACTCCTTTCGTCCCATTTCACGTGATGAACTTTCACTGAAATTCTCGTGATCGCTTCCCCAGGCAGTGACCTTGTGCTCAGGTCATGCTGCCTTTTAGCAGACTTTATGATGGCATGGAGGTGCGTATGGCTTTCTACCAACAGGCAGCAAAACTGGCTCCTGCCCAGGGAGTTTGCAGCCCAACTGAGATGGCGGCAAATCTCCAGGGAGAGCTGCAGGATCAGGAGCAGATGGGGTGACCGAAAATTATTTATGTTGCTCCTTGCTGAGGAGGATATGGGATAGGTTTGACAAGGAGGATGCTAAACTATGGAAAGAGGTTAGCAATTCTGGAGCATCTCTCCACCATGACAGTGTTGCGAGGCAGCTCAGGTTTCTTGGGTGCTTTGGAGGTCGGGCACAGCGGAGTAAGTATGCGTCTCCCTACAGAAAGGTTGCGTGGCATGGGTGCCGGCAAGCGGTGCTGGTCCTGCAGAGCGCCCGTGTCACGTTTGGATGTTCAGCCTCAGCGTGAGCCGTTTCTCTGCTGCTGCCTGCCCCAGATGCGCTTGCCTGGATGAAGCAGTACCTTGTAGCACAGAGAGGCAGCCCTACGGAGCAGTCCCTCCTGAGCGTCTCTGCTGAGGATGCCTCCAAGGGCATCTGGATCTTGCAATGAGGGGACTTGTCCAATTCAGCTGGACTGAGACTTGCCGACAAAAGCAATGCATGGCTGGAGGATCCTGGAGGCTTCCCCACCTCTCTGTGGGGAAGGGCAGAACGACTCCCTCCCTATTCCCAGCGGCAGTGAAGAGAAGTCAAGCAACTCGCCCTGTTGTGATGGGTGGCTGGGGTATACTCCCAGTCCTGCTCTTTCAAGGCATTGCTCCACGCTGTGCCGCTTCATTTGCCGCCGGCTGCAACACGGAGGCATGCTCTGAGCTGAGCTGCATCGCGCAACTGGTGCCCCACAGTAGATGAGACATGGGTGCATGGGTGGGGTTTTTACCACCTTGACATATAGGCGTACCTTCAGCCTTCTTAGGTGACCCAACAGCTAGAGCTAGTGGTGCTACAGCTGGAGCTAGTGGAGTTGGGTGACCGACACCGAGCTAGACCTGTGCTATGGTACGTGGCTCCAGGATCGTTCTCGAAATAGAGCAGGCGAGCGTGGGCACATCCCTGCATAATCCCGTCGCGCCCTGACCCGTGGTGCTCTCCGCAGCCGGTGCGGGGGAGCTGGGAGGCTCCTTTGCAACCCGCGGGTGTTGGATGTAGCGCTGGCTCCATAAATAAGTAAAATGCTAATTGAAACAGGTTGTTCCAGGCGTTCCTGACTGCTTGGAAACCTGCTCACTGGAGAAACTGAAGCGCTGCTCAATGTAAAAGCCTAACAGGGCAAAAGTAACTTGCTTTTTGGAAGCAGACCCAGCTAGGTGGCTTGAGTGAGAGTATTTCCAACCACAGCCGTGCAGGCAAAGCAGCCCATTAAAACTTGCCACACAGATTGAGACACCAAATCTCTCTCTGACGCCAAAGGCACTGCCCCTCTGGAGGGAGGTTCAGTGGGGAGAGGCGCTGCCTGCCCTCCATCTCCTCCTCCATCACCGGCCCCTGGCTGGTGGGAGCAGGCAGATGTTTCGAGCCGCGATGAGGAGCGCTGTGCCCTGTCTCTGCAGGCACGGCACATCCCAGGCAACTCCGGCTGAGCAGACAAGGCAGGTGAAGGACAGGAACGGTGTTCCTGGCCTTGCCACGACAGGCTGGTGGCTGCGAGCTGGAGGATGGGGGCAAGTCCCGATGTGGCAGGGAGCCCTGTCTCCTGCCTTGCCAGCGGGTCCTGGCTTGCCGCACTGATGCCCTGCTTATGACACCCTTTGCCTCTTCCCCCCACACTGCCCTTCGCCATACGGAAAGGACACCCAGTGTGGGCTTGCGGTGGCAGTTAAACCAAGGCTTAGACCCCAGGGGCCACATTAGTCTGAAACCAGCTGCAACCTCCACCTTCTTTCTGTCCTGGCTAAATTTAGCTGAGGTGTTCCCCGTGTTCGGGGACCATAGCTCATGCTCTCTGCCTCTGCTCCTTCATGTGATTTTTGCCCCAGCCACCATGCTCACTCGCTGCGTGCTTGTGAGATACATTGGTGCATGATGAAAGAAACACAGCAGTTCAAAGCACATGCTTTTGGTCAAACCCTAGGTACGGTTCTTCATGGGATCCTCTTCCTTGGGTCAGCTTCAGAAGGGTTTTTTGGGGATAGCTGTCACTGGGATTGGGTGAGAGGCCATGTCAGAAGACAAGCAATAGATGTGCAGAGCCACAGGGTGATCTGGGGTTGGATACAGCAGGTCACGTTGTTTCCAGCATACCATTTCCAGGAAAGATCTTGGAGCAGGAACAAATCTCTTGTTAATGGCATTTGCAGATAAAAATCTGAGAAATAGCACATAGGGACCAAAGGCAGTCAGAAATATGAGGAAAAAAAATAAGATAATCGTATGCAATCTGCTATTTCAAAACATGAGAGGCTCACAGGTGAGGAGCAGAGAACCAGCATGGAGATGAGACATGGCTAAGGCAAACATTTGTGGCAAGACAAGGCAGCAGAGAGGACTAGTGTGGCTGTGAGAGGAGCAGACGCAGGTGGCAGTGGATGCGGTCCTCCACCGCATCTGGCACAGCCAAGACAAGGAGGGAGAGATGTGTTGTTAGAAAGAAAACAGAACTCTTCCTCATGGAAAAAGATGCGACTTTTGGGCGGTCACTTTGCCGAGCAGCGACCTGGCGATGTAGGGACCATTTGGAAAGCACAGAAGGAGCTGGATACCACCATGGAGGTGTGGCCATGGGGAGCTGTCACAAGTAGCGATGGGACAGAAGAAGCTGTTTGACCACGAGAAGAGCATGAGACCTGCGGGACTGCATGGAGCTTCCTGAAGTTGCTCTCTGCGACACAGCCTCCTGTTACACCAGTGGGCATCTTCCCGTGGCAAAGCTCCTCCTCCCTCCCTGGGGTGGCAGGCGCGGCTGCTCAGCCCGGGCCTGGCTATCGTTGGAGGCTTCTCGACTGCTGGCTCCCGGGGTGCCTCAGCATCACCCGGGGCTTGGGATGCTGTGGGGGGGAAGATTGACCCAGGCACAGGTCTGGCGGGAGGTGGAAGGGTTAATGGTCGGTCTGTTGGCTGCCAAGCCATGTGTGAAAAAAAGTGGGCTGGCCAGGAAAGCCTGTCCCAGATCCCGTGGCAGGAATTAGGGATGCAGAGCCTTTCTCCCCTCCATCACCTGCTCCAGCTCAGCCCTGGCTGGGGAGCTGGTGCCATGTGGCTGCTGGCCAGGGAGGGTGAGCTGGGAGGGAGGTGCTGGCGTACCCGTGCTCTTCCTCCATCCCATGCTCAGGGGAATCGGGTACAAATGGGTATGGGGAGGCTGGCCCCCTCCAGCACCTGCACAGGGCTCAGACATGCCATCAAGACCGTGGGCAGGAGTCATTCGCTGTCTGCATGGTGCTGGCTGGAGGGAATAAATAGAGGCCGCCTGTTTCCAAGCTGCCAGTCCCATGCGTATCAAAAGCTGCATATGTTTTCTTCAAAATGAACTAAATACAAGTAGACTTAATGATGATGATAATAATAATAATCATCCATGTCTGTGCAGGGCTCTCCAAAGCTTTCCAGAGACTCCATTTGCAAGTGGCTGAATGAAAATGAAAGCCAGATCATCTCTGCCAGTTTATTGTTTGCACTCTTCTCTGCTCTTGCTTTCTTTTTGAACAGATTTATTCCTGGTCATTACCAGATCAGACACAGAAGAGGTTATTGCTTCATTCTGCCTGAGGTGGATTTGATTTGAAGTCCCACGAGGAATATTATGTCACCAAACTATTTCCTTTCTGTAATAGAATAAAAAGAGGGTTTGGGAGAGGGAGAGGCAACATGCAGTGTGACAGAGCCTGTGACCGGAGGGCACCGCAGCGAGCCCGAGCAGGCGGCTTGACAGAAACCCTCTTCAGCCTCATCCCCGCTATGACCATCGTGGGCATCTTGGGGATGAAGTCAGGAGGCAGTGTGACGAACTCCTGGGATGAGGTGCAGGAAAATCCTAGTGCACCGCCAGAGGCTGGCCGTGCTGTGCATCCATCACATGATGCTCAGGAGCATCTGATGCACGGCTGGGGATGGGCAACGTGGTGGAAAGCCTCACATGATGCTCAGGAGGTTTTGCCTGGCTTTCTGTGGGGCTGAGCCTGCGGTGGGGAGGTGGGGAGGGAACAGAGAGCCTCTCTTCTGAGGGCTCATCTCTCGCCTTTGCCTCTGGCAAAATCAGATCACCCAGTTCAGTGAGAGAAAAAAAAAAAGAAGAGGTATTTTATGGTGGGATGCAGCCTTTTGCCTGTTCTGCACTCTTCTCACTGTAGTGAGCCCTAACACCTGTAGTGGCCAGCACGAGCCCCTTCAGAAACCGGGACAGGGACACTCTCATCCTCTCCCCGTCTCCTCCCCACAGCACTTAGCATTACGTTCATTTTGCTGCGTCTTTTGGCAAGTTGCTCTGTCTCTGTCAGCTTTGCAAAGTGCCTGGCTCTGGGCTTCGCTTGGTGTCTCAGAGCTCTTTGATAAAAACAGAAGTCTAGGAAAATCATTGCAATAACCTGTGTGGATGCGATGTTTAAGGAGCGGTGAAGTCGAGAAAAGCCGGGTCCCAGCAGCAACGCTGAGTTGGTCAGATCGTCTCCACGTGCTGTTTTCTGTCCTTTTTTTTGAGCATAGCCAAATATATTACTGCTTATTAAATGCGTACTTCCGGACAGGCCGCACGCCTGCCCAATTAATGTTGCTCTTGGAGGCTTAAGGAAACCTTCTCAACCTAAAAATCTAGTTACTTCAAGTCCTCTTAACTGACTTAAACAGCCTTGCTGAAGAAACGAGGCTGCTGAGGTGCACAAAGCCGGGGATGGCTGGCTGGTTTTCATCGCCGAGCATAGGAAAGCAGCTAATGATCTCCCTCCGTGGAGCAGAAGGACGGGCTGTGTTTGGGAGCGTTGGGATGCACTGCTTTGTGCCCGCCTCCTCTCTGCCTTCGGACAAATCACTTCCCTGCGTCTCAGAGCTGCGTCAGAAGACTCCTGCCATCTTCTCCTCACCACCTCTTCGCAGCTGGATGCGTATTTTGGACCATTTTATTACTGGCTGTAGGCAAGGCCTTGTACAGCGAGGATTTGCTATGCCAAACGGGTAGAAGGAACAAGCAGCGGTAACACAGAGGGGCAAGAGGCTTGTGCCAGTGCTGCTGGTAGCTGGCATTTCTTCAGAAGTGCTGCAGATGTGATGGGGACGGGAGCGTAAATGCTTCATCCTTGCAGACTTGGTGCTTTGTTTATAATCCAAGCAGCATTCACATTGCACCTGCTGCCTGGATCATCTTTGCATGGGCACGGATTGTGAAATCAAGGAAATAAAAAAAACCTTGCTCTTTCTAAGATGACTTGCTACGTCAGTGAGCTTCCACCCACCCGCCCCCCGACCGACAAGAAGTGGCTGCCATGGATTAAGTGTGCAACAGTTTCTCCTGAGGGCTGCGAGATCTAGGCTCTCATAATTACCATTTTCTTCTAGAAAATTGTTTGTCTGTCCACCCGTTGCAACAGCTTCTGGGTACAGACATCACGGGGATAAAATGGGTGACGCTGCCTGTTGGCAGCAGCAGCAATCCCCTCTTCTCCTGCTGTCCAGCTCTGCCTGTCAGTCTGAAACCTCTGGTTTGAGCCTCCCCGTTCTTGCCCAGTCTCTGTTATCCAGTCCATCTCAAGGCTTCTGTGTACAGTGGATCCTCACAGCATTTTGCTGTGCTACGAGGGCAGTCGTAGGCTGGCAAAGGGAGCAAACCATCTCCACTGCCACTAACCTTGTCCTCTCTGCAGCACCAGGGAGCGGAGCATGGACCAGAACTGATACCAGTAGTGAGGAAAACATGGATAGAAGGAGACAACCCTTAAGCTACTGTGCTTTGATCCATAGAAGGCTTTCCTAAGGACAAAGAGTACTTTGGGGCGGCTGTTTCAGGACACAGAAGATAAGCATCTGCAGTCACTTGTTCTGCTCACGAGTGAGAATACCCTGAGTGGAATCTCCCCCAGAAAAATCCTGAGGTCAGATGCTTGCCTCCAGGCTGTAAAACAGGTTTCTCTTCATAGGAGAGAAATTGTGGCATCTTGGCTGACCGAAGATGGATAAAGGAAGTTAGGAACGCTGCCTCTGCTTGGAATTTTAGGGAGAGGGAGATGTCCCTCTGATCTCATGACTCTGAGCTGTGTCTTCACAAAGGGCCAACATAGCTAGATATAAAGGGGCAAATGCAAAAAGGAATGATTTTGCTTCTTCACTCGTAGATGAGAGCCCTTACAGGCCAGCAGCAAACCCAAAGATAAGAGCAGAGGGAGGATGTGTTTCAGGATATAAGCAGAGTAAACAGAGGTGTGTCTGGGGAGAGGCCATTACAGAAGTTCATTCATCCCAAATGAATAAGCAGCTCGTTGCAAGGGTTGACCTGTCTCAGGGAATCGACATTTTACCAGTTTTGATCCCTAAACCAAAACTGAACACTAGGCTATGCCACTTTTGAGGCTGTTTCTTGTCTTCCAAAGAGAAGCTACACTTTTCGTCTAATGCTGTGGAAAACGGGCCACCCACTTCGTAATCCCAATACAAGACGGTTGGTACTTCAGGTGGCAGCATCGGTGCTGGTCACAGCCTCACATCGGGACATCGCTTCAAGGAGTCTGTCAGCTCCCCCTCAGGTTAGAGGAACACGGTGTTACTGCCGATGGTCCTAGGCAGACCTGTCAGCCCAGCCTGTTGAGGTGTGTGAGACTTCCCACTGAAAGAACCTGGCTGTAATTGTGTGCAATTTTGCTGCCTTTCCCAACCATGCAGGCTGAAATTTTGAAGACCAAACCTTTGCTTCAGGCAGAAGAGATTTTTATTTGATTTTGTTTTTCACGGGTAATTTCTGCAAAGTATGATCAATCACTATTTCCAAGAAGGAGGAGGACAAATCAGTTGTTTTACTTCCAAGCTTAAAAAGCACTTGTGAACTTTCAGAGAACTCATACAGTCCCCACACTTAAGAGCACCGGCTTCCAGCTTTTTTAGTTTGTTCTAGCGTGTCAAAAATATGCCCAATGTCAGCGACCCAAGTGTGACGCAGTTATGAGCCTTGGGGTGAAAAAATAATATCGGTGTCAGTGGATACTTGTTAGAGTTTGGCAGCTGAAATGTAGTCAGCGTTGAGTATCTGCCCAAGGGCTGTTGGGGACCATGAATAAGGTTTTTCCTCTGGTTTTTGATGCCACAGGTCAAACAGCAGAGCTCTGTGCTGTGGATCTCAGGCATCCAGCCCCACTGATGATAGATGGTGTATCAGGTTGGTGTTAATGAACGGTTAATTTTCCCTGCATTCACAAAGCTGCTTCTCCACTTCCTCGGTTGTTTGCCGTGTGCTCTCCCGGTGCTTGGTTGGGTTAAATGGTACTAGGGTCCTTCTGACCTAGCAAACCCCCAGACCTACCTCCACTCCCTGCAGGAGACTTAGCCACCTCATCTTCTTGTGTGCTGCTTCTCCTTGGGGATCGGGCAGTGGTTCCAAGGGTGCCAGGCTCCTGCTGCACAGACAACTCCCAGGCTAGCAGAGTGCTCCGGTGATGTCCTAGTGCACATCATATGTATGTTCACCCCATGCTTGAGGTCCCATTTCCCGTCTGCCTGGGGCCCTCGCAGGCAGCCTGCAGGCGAGCTGTTCCTACCAAGGGTCTCAAGATGCCCTGCAAGGAAAAATCTGTACGTGCCGCCTTAATCTTCCCCTCTTTCTCCTGTGGCTGCGAGAGGAAGCTGTTTATTTGAGATGCAGGACTGGGGCTGCTGTAAATAGCTCTCTGCTTTGGTGAACTTGCTGTGTCAAAGAGGGATGGCCTTGTGGCAGGTGACGAAGGCTAAGCCTGTGAGCAAAGATTAGACTGGCAACTGCGGATTATGGCATTTCTACCTGGACTCATCCTTAATTCTACCTGGTTTAAAATAACATGCAGTGGCAGTGGCGGTGACGGGTAGGGAAGACTCATGGTGGCCCTGCCAGGTGGACCTGGAGGGGGGATGTTCGGCTCAAGAAATCCTTGGGGAAGGTTGGAGGGTGTCGGTATGCAGGTGAGTGGGCAGAAGGATAGGCGGTGTCATGGGCTGGGCTGATGGAAAACTGGTGGAGAGAGGTGTGTGATGTGTAGGGAGATAGGGAGAGCGGGAGCACAGCAGAATGGAGCTGCAGAGCTGTGGGTTGTGGGAGGGTGGATGGGGAAAGAGCGTAGTAGCTGGACAGATAAAATTAGCGAACAAATGCATGGTAGAAACAATGAATTCCTAGAAGGGAAAGGAGTGGGTGGGAGAATAAGTGCAGACTAAGAGGATTTCTGCTACTTGGAGCCCTTGTATACAGGCACCCGCACCAAAACCATATCCCAATTTACACTCCATGTTGCCTCCCTGTGTGTCTGTGGGAAGCCACCCTTACCCCAGACTGTGACTGCTTTACATCGCTTTAGATCAGATGGATAAAAAGGCTCAGACTAAAAGTGTCCTATTTTAAGTTAATCCTCAGAAGTAAAATGAGACTGTCTCCTGAGTAAATTCCCCGTGGCTACAGCCCAGGCAAGGCAGCGGACGGGAGCTCAGCAGAGCAGAGAGGTGCCTGCAAAGGGCGCCTGTCCTGCACAGAGCTCAGCTCCTTTGTACTGGTCCACAGAGATGGGGCTTGCCCTGACGTGTCTCCTGCCTCCCTCCCCACCAGGTGTTCTCCATCGTGGTGTTTGGCTCCATTGTCAATGAAGGGTACGTGAACCGCCTGGACGAGACACAAGAGCACTGCATTTTCAACCGCAATCGCAATGCCTGCAACTATGGCATTACCGTGGGTGTCCTCGCCTTCCTCAGCTGCCTTCTTTACCTGGCTCTAGATGCCTACTTCCCACAGATCAGCAGCGTCAAGGACCGCAAAAAGGCAGTGCTCTCGGACATTGGAGTCTCAGGTGAGCTCCCCGGCCGGTTGGCCACGGTGCCCCTCTCCTCCACCGGCAAGGGAGAGGGAGGGAGCTTCTGCTGCCTCACAGGCCAGGTTCCTGCTAGCAGGGAGGTCTTCGGGTTCTTTACTCTCTCAGGCCTTCTCTCTCTCTCCCCTTTTCTTTCCCTTTCTCCTCAGCCAATCTGGCTGATGCCTCTCTGTTGTTCACCATAGGAGAACATAGGCTCTCAGGGGGCCCTTTAGGCTCAGCAGGTCTTGCCTCCCTGCATGCTTGCACTTGCTAAGGCCAAGTGTTGATGTCTCTGGAGATGGTACTTCCTTCTTTTCCAGCTCCAGGTGATTGAACCCCATACATTTTAACATAAAAAAATGTTGAGAATTTCGTTCAGGCTGACTAAACCAGTCCTCCTAGGTTACCTGGCATTCGCCCCATGAATAGCTGTGCAGGACCTCATCTAGCCCTGAGGCTTATTCTAACTTACAGCCAGATCTCTCCATCCCCAGTAGTGTGTTGAAGTGACAGACAGAGCGATAGTGCATGTGTGAGTGCACATGTAAAGCCAGTCAGCAGCAGCGTGAGGAGGCACTTTGCTCTCGTGCTGTGATCCTGAATCGCTTTCTTGGCTTACTCCAGCCATACAAGCAAACTTCTCCACGTCAGGGTCCCCCCACAGTCTGTCAAAGGGGCCACGAGTAGAGCGAGAGCAGGATCAGGTGCAGCATCTGAACTTGTTTAGGACTTTTGGCTTGCAAGTTTGTTCACGGTTAGCCCCTTGCCTAGCAGTCCTGTGTACAGTTAACACGAGAAGGGGAAGGGGAAGGACTGAGCCCTGTTTTGCTGCCACTTAGGAATGCCCATTTCCCTCGCTGCTGGGTATCTGGCTGCAACTGGCAGAGAGGGTGAGTCCCACTCCTCCCCACCAGCTGCCAGTCTGGACTCGGGGCTCCCCCCTACCTTCACCCCTTTCCCGGGGGTGCAGCATGTTAATGATACTTCAGCACCTTTCCTCAGTGTGAGTCCTTTAGCCTGTGCTGTCCTGAGCAAAGGCCAGTCTCTGTGCAACTGCAGGCCGGCTGCTTCCCACTCTTCTGCAGCTCCCTTGGAAGGAATTGCTCTTCGCTTGTCCTTGCAGGACAGGGTTGCGAAACAGTGACCGTTTCAGAGAGCCCAGGTGATCGCTCCTGTACTGGAAGCCCTTCAGGCTCCCTCGCAAGGCCAAATGCAAGTCCTGTGATCAATCCAAACACAAGCAAATGAACTCTCCTGAGGTACTTTCTGCAAACACCTATCGTCACCTTGACAATTTAGCTGTCAGCGAGCCTGCCAGCTTGCTTGGGCTTAGACAGGCTGCACAGTCAGAGTTTGGCCCAGTCTGCAACACACTGGTGGGTCTCGCAGGGTTGAAGCTTCCAGAGAAACGTGACGTGTTTATGTTCTGTTCACACATACCTTCTTGATATCTCTCCCTTTCCCCTTTGGCATGCTGTTGGTGGTCCATCCCAGCCTTTTGGGCATTCCTCTGGTTCGTTGGCTTCTGCTTTCTGACCAACCAGTGGCAAGCTTCAAAAGAAGAGGACAACCCAATGAATGAGGGAGGGGATGCAGCCCGAGCAGCCATCACATTCTCGTTCTTCTCCATCTTCACCTGGGTGAGTACAGAAGCCATGATGTTGGATCAAGTGTCCTCTGCACTGTATTAGCTTGTGGGGAATGGAAGGTGACTGGCTAAGAGTGATTCCCTCTGAGATCTCAGTTCACATGGCTTCTGAGAAGGAAAAGCAGGAGGGGAGGTGGTTAGGAAGTAAACTTGGGAAACAAGGACTCAAAAACTTACATGGAAGAAGGTGCTAGAGCATTAATAAGCGCAATGGGAAAGAGGGTCCCATATCGCAGTAAGGGGTGTCCTTGACAAACCTCTAATATGACCTTGGACAAGCCAGCTCCTCAAGCATAATTTCCCTGTGCACCAGAAGACTTTAACAGCATTTTTACCTCACAGTTGCTAAGCAGAGAAGGGAGCTCCAGGCTGGGGGTTGCACCCATCTCCCTCCCTGCTTTGCTCCCGTCATGTGAAATGTCATCAGTAGCCACAGGAGGCTGTGATCGGCATCCCTCTGGGCTCTCCGTCTGCATGCATGACTGCAGCACCGCCTCACTGGGTCGCCTCTTAGGAAGGTGATGGTGCTGTCTCTTAAGGCTGCCCTTTCCCCAGCAGTTCTTTATTGCTAGTTTCCTGGAAAAACTGTGGTGTGCAATATAAATATCCCCCACAATTTCCTCCCGTCTCTGAAAGCACCAAGGCCGAGTGATTTTTGTCTGAAGTGACAGGATAGTGCCAAGCAGGAAAGCAATTTAGGCCAGTCTCTATGCATAAGTCCTTCTGGCTTTATCTTCTCCTCTCCCTACAGGCCTTAATGTTGGGTGGTAGGAAGGGTGCCGTAAGACCATGAAGCTATCAGAGACGAAGGGGGGCTGCAAAGGGTTGTGCAGTCAGCACCCTCACCAAGGTGACACCAAGTGAGGGCAAGGGACAGCAGCATGTGTGTCCCCCCACGAGCCGTGTCCTGCACTCGAGTGCTGCCGAAGGCCCCTTGCAAGCTCCAGCAGAAAGTGTGACGAGGAGCGAGGGTTTTGCAAGGTGTCCCCCAGGACCCTTTTTGAGGTGCTGCCACCTGCAGTGGTCCTCCCCGATGCACGGGCTTGCGAGTGGCTAAATAGGCATCCTCTTCCTCCAGTTCCTTGGCGTTTTTATTTCAATGAAATGATCTGGTTTGCTCTTCCTTAGATTCTCCTGCTCACACCCCTCTCTCTCCTCACAGGGCTTCCTCACATTTCTGGCTTTCCGGAGACTCAGAGACATTACTTTTCAGGAAGAATACAGCACCCTGTTCCCTAACTCCCCATCCTTGCTGCCTTAGTGCCCCTCGCTGACAGGGGAATTTGGGGGAAGAGATGGAGGGATGCAGCTGGAGGAGGTTACTGAGCACAGACGGTTCCAACGCCCCAACCACGGGTGTCCACGTGTGGTCACGGCAGGGCACGGGGTGGGAAGAGATTGGGCCATTGAACCAGACTGGGCCAGGTTGTCCGCTGAACGGGGGATCTCCCTCTGGGGAGTTGGAACTGGCAATTACTCCTCCTCCTCCTCTGCCTCCTTCTCTCCCTCACCCGTACCCTAACTAACGCTGCGTAACACCGCTGTGCCTTTCTTTTGGTGACTGCTCAGACCTAATCCTTCAGCCAGGAGATGCCCTTTGCCCCCACCACTGTACCTCCTCCATTTCGCCCAGCCCTCATTCCCCAAAAACCTCTAACCTGTCACCTACTAGACCGCTTACCTCTATCAGGGATGCTCTGGGACGACAAGCTGTGCCTGCTGGGGTCCGCAATGCTGAACCCCATGCCTGGGCTCCCTCAGTCCACCAAAGGGCATCCTGCCTGCAGTGCCTGGGGCAGGAGACAGCAGTACGCTTGCTAACTGTCCCCTGGTCTGGGAAGCAGCCACCTTGCCTCCTGCGGCTCCTTCCCAAGGTCTGTGCTGCTGGACGTTGGCTGGGTTACGGGGAGGGGTGACCACTACCTTGCTACTCCGGGTCAAATCCTGCTCTCCTTCCTGGCCTCTGCAGGCAAAATGGCTGCGTACATCCAGCCCAGCAGACGAATATTCTGTGGTGGAGCTGAGGCAGATTGCCTTTCCCAGGGGCAGGAGGGTCTGAACGGGATAACCACAGGCTATCTGAGCCTCTGCGACCTGTGCCATGTCGGTGAAACCCCACCGCTGGGAGCACATCCCAGAGGCAGCAGGGAGCCCCGGCAGGCTGCACGCAGCCAGCTGGGCTTGCAGTCATCCCTGCCCAGCCCTCCTCTCTCCGGGTGGGCTTGCGCTTTCTGTGGGGCAACCTGAACCTCCGTGCTCTCGGGGGTTTTTCACCAGCAATCTTCCAGGCGGGCTTCGCACACTAATCCATAACCACTACTAACCCTACTTTTGTTTGTTTCTCTTTCTCGGTACATTCCCCCTCTCTTTCTCCCCTCCCCTCTCTGCTTCCCATCTCTTCCCTCCACCTCCTCCCTTAAAGGTGGGCCAGGCTTTCCTGGCGTATCAGCGTTTCCAGCTGGGTGCCGATTCGGCCCTCTTCTCCCAGGACTACATGGACCCAAGCCAGGACTCCGGCATGCCTTATGCTCCCTACACGAACGAGGAGGATGCTACAGACGCGGTGGGGACATACCAGCAGCCCCCTCCGGCAGATGCTTTCGACACCGAGACACAGGGGTACCAAACGCAGAACTACTGAGCCACCGATGCCCCTTTCCCTTCTCCCTTCCCTTCTGCCCCCTTTCCCACTGCCGGCAGAAAGCCGAGGCACAAACCAGACACGTGCATAGTGGCACAAGAGGTAGCTCTCAGCTATGCTCCGGCCTTCTGGGTCATCTGTTTTTATTTATCATTTTTAAAAAAGGAAAAAAAAGAAAAAAAGGTTCCCCCATCACCTTTTCCTTCTCCTCCCCCCAAAACTACCTGCCAGAACCAAATTCTTCCAAAATCTGTCACTGCGTTGTGACAGGAAGGTCCCCCCTTCCCTCCTCTCCCTCCTGCCTTGCTGTGGAGGGCAGAGTCTGGCCTGTGGGCAGGAGAGGGGCGATAGCACCACCAGGGCAGGGGAGAGGGTGCTGGAGGCAGAAGGAAAGGGGTGAGAGAGACCGGGGACCTTCCTGGAAGAGATGGTCTTGATAAAGGCTGGAGTAGACGTGGGAGCATCCGAATCGGGCCGGAGGGCCTGGTGGCTCGGGGGGGGGACGGTGTTGGAGTCAGCATGCAGGCGTGCAAGGGTGGAGGGGGGGCTGGAGGGGGGCGGGAATGGTGTCCCCTGTGCAAAGACAGGGGGGCTTTTCTCTCCCACCCACTAGTGAGGGAGGGGTGCTTTATTTTTAGAGGGTTTGGGGAGAAGTGGTATTAGGGGGGAGCACAAAGAGATAAAATGGGAAGGGAAGGAGGAAGATTTGCAGGTACAATGAAAAACCACAGGCATATCTGTAGGTTACAGCAAGAGGCTCAGCAGAGCAGAGGGGCAGTGCCATGAGAGTCACTCCTTCCCCAGCCCCCTTGGATTGAGGTGGAGTTGGTTCCCCTCGCCTGTACGTCCTGCTCACCACTCTTCTCAGACCAGTATTTGGTGATGCAGGAGGGGAGCCATGCCCAGTCCGTGGCCCCCAGGCACTGTCCCTGTGGGAGGCAGGATGGAGGAGGTGGGCTTCTAGGGAGCCCTGAGAGCCCTCGTCCCCAGCTGGGCTGGTTCGAGGGGCAGAGGAGAGCTTTGCCATTTCACCCTGGGCAGGAGGAGGAGAAGAAAGCCAGTTTCGCTCCTCGGGTCCTGCTGAACCCTCCCCTGTTCCTCTGCTACCGCAGTGCAAAACCTCTTGCTGACACCATCTTTGTAGCACACAGGAATGGAGCAGGACTCCCTCTGCAAAGAAATACCGCTGCTGGGACAGCCAGTGTGCATCTGACTCTTGCACAGGGGTGCAACCAAGTGGGGAAGGGTCCTGCCCCGTGCAGCTGCACTTTGCCTCCCACTCAGATGGGGAGGAGGTCTTAGTGTGCAGAGAATTGGTTGGGGCCAAACTCTCTGAAAACTGGTCTTACTGTCCTTGCCGTAGACTATACCTTAGTGCGTCTTCTGCAGCATCTCAAATCCTGGCTGTCTTTAAAGCCTCACCTAGGTGGCAGTAGTGACTCAGATAGAGCTCGTGTGGACATCATTCCACACTCCTCATGATTTTGCTTCCAGTAAAGACACAGCTCTGGAAGCACACAGTTTATTCCAGGATAGAAGTAATGTCTATGCGTGAAGACGGTCCCTAAGGGGAAATAATTCAGCAATAGCCACCTGGACAATTCTCCCCAGCCGACATCTTTCAGAGCACAAGAAGCAGGGTAGGCCTCGCAGCAGTGAGGAGCTCCATCACCTGGGGCAGCCACCCTGCTCCACGCAATGCTGGCCCCAGTAGCAGAGATCCAAAATCCATAGGTGCTTCCCTTGAGCATCCAGCCTATTCCCCGTAGCACCCTTAGGAGTCAGGAGGACGGGACACAGGTCTGGCCTGTGGTTGTGTAAACATCTCATCTGGAGGACACCGAGGTTACCAGTCCTTCCCCTCCTCCCAGCATGACTCCTCTCCACCTGCCCCACAACGACAGGGAAGGTGTAGAAAAATGTAGAGTTGCAGGCCCCAAGAGCGAAGAGGGGGGCCAGTTGTTCGCTGTATATAGGCACTGTTTCTACCTGCTCGTACCAGCAGACTTGTGCTGCCGGTGGCTCTCCCCATGGCTTGTCCTCCCTGTGGCTTGCCCCCACCTTGCTGTTGGTTAACCGCTGGTGAGGATGGGAGAGGGGAACCAGCCAGCCCCATGGATGCACCAGGAGGGACTGGGCACACATCCCTTGCTCTGTGGCTGCAAGTGAAAGCAATACTGTAAATAAGAGGAGTATTTTTTGGAGGGAGGCCTTGGGCTTCTTTCTCTGTGGGCTTGGCCTAATATTTAGGCTTGGGAGGGGGTTACTTTATTGAGAGAGGTTCATTATGACTGTGGCTGTGGGGGGTCATCCCTCCAGTTCGTCTCTCCTGCCGGGGGAGAGAAAAGAACAAATGATGAGGTGGAGGAAGAGAAAAACTAGTTGTACTCACCCAGGCTCATCTGTGTCGTCCTTCGTGCTTTCATTTTGGGTCTGCGGAGGGAACCAAAAGGAGGAGGCGGCTATAAATAACCAGCCCACAGCACAAAAATATGTTGTACTTTTGGGGAGGAACTGCCCATCACCTGTCCCCTCTCCTCGGTGAGGGGGTGAGGGACCAGGCGCATGAAGGGAGGTATGGACCATACCTGGGAGGTCTACCCGGGGCTCTGTTTTGGAGTGTAGCACAGAAGCATCTTACATGCCCCTTCTCCCATCAGAGCTACATAGATGGCTGAACACCACTTGGGTCTGACTAATGAGCAAGCTTCTCTTTATCCTCCTTGGCTTGCTTCCCTCATGTAACCAGCTGATGGGCTGTGATGGGCTTGAGGTAGGCATGAGCCTGCCCCTCAGAGCCAGCACTTCAGTGAGAGATGAGCCAGGTGGCTTCATCCTGGGTTACTGCCCATCTCTCTGTCCCTTTCCTCCTTGCTTTGTGTCATAGAAAAGGCATTGGTGTGGCAGGGGACACTATAACAGTAGATACTCGGGCAACCTCTTGCTTTTACTCATGGGAGAAGGGATACTCTCCTTGGGTTGACTTGCTTTTAGCCTTTGTAGTGGAAAGTTGGTGGTGACAGGCCTGGGGGTGGGACACTCCTTGTTTGCATGTAGCTCTTTAAAATGCAATTTCCAGTGGCATTTGGCTGGTTCTGCAGCTGATGAGAGATACAGACCTACCCAAAGGGTTGGTTATCTTATCTTAGGCACTTCTGATAAGGTGCTGCCTATTTCTGGTGATCATAGGCAAGACCTCAGCAGCTGGCTGGAACATGTCCCTTTTAGATCCTAAACGTGGGTGAGATCAGCCCCACTCTAGGGATTAGGAGATCAGGGGGAAGGCTGTATAAGCAAAACGATAAGGCGGCTTTCTTCGCCCTCTGCCATTTGTCTGGATTACAGAGGATTACGCATCCCCTGTTGGAAGCAACAGTCCCTTGATGTCTTCTTATCTTACGAAGCCCCCAAGTAAGAGACTGTTTTGTGGAAGTAGGGGCTGTGAAGGGCAAAGGGATGATGATATTTTGCCCCAGTTCTACCTGTGGCTTCAGCCTCCTGACGTGTACCCATCCCTGGCTCATCCGCACCCCCACCACACTGTTCATCGCCTCATCACACACCCCTCCCCTCCATGTTATTCCTGGCAGTTCCCTCAAGGGAACTCAAGTACACGGGAGGACCCGCAGCGTTGCGGGGTGGTTCCCACAGGAGTCTCAGCTCTGGTCCCCAGAGCAGGTACAAGGCAAGGAGACCAGCAAGGCCACCTCATGCAGCAAGTCCAAACTATCCGTCCAGACAACTCCCTGCTGCCTGTGTGGCATCTGTAACACCACCTGGGCTGCCCTGCCTCTTTCCCTGCTGCATTACTGCCTGTGTATAGTATATATATTATATATATATATTTAAAAAGATGTATAATATAAAGCTATACATATATACGTATATATGATGACTCATGGATGGCCTGCTGCATACAGGATCCCCTGAGTGGTCTTGTCTAAGCCCGAGTATCCCTTCACCCCCCCCCCCCCCNGTGTTTACAATGTCCTATATATTTGTGGTTAACAAAGTGAAGGTGGTAACTACTGGTGTCTCAATAAAGTCATGACGTTCAAAATAACCAAACTATATGGAAAAAAATGGTCTGGATTTTCTTCTTTGTGGAGGGATGGCTTTTTTAGCTTGGTTTGCTACTAGAGCACAGCTCCTGTGCTCCTGCACGGCCGGCTTGCAAGTTCAGTGACAATCAGTGGCTTGAATGGAGGAAAGAGACCTAAAGAACTGCCCTTATTGAGATATATATTTCAGGAGGAGCTAATGGTTGCTTCTTTTGCTTGGCCTAAGTTTCAAATCACACACACTGTCAAGTGTCTCTTACCTCATCAGTAGCAAAACATGAGAAGGAGCTTAACGTGCCATATTAGAAGTGGACGCTCATTGCGAAAGGGATACGGCTATAGGAGGTGTAGATGGGGGACATACAGGAATATAGGATACAAACCTATATGAAAATAAACATCAGTATTTCCACACCTGGGGAAGCAGATCACTTTATTCCTTTGATGTGTCTTTACCTCTATTCATCTATGCATGACTGTTGCTCGGGTGTCTAGCATAGTACACATTTTCAAAACATAATGAAATACTGGGAGACAAGAGCTCTCGGGGCACTGCCGACAGTGCGTGTCAGTAATCGATAGCCCACCATTATAAAGGATCTCATTTCAACTGGCTTGGCAATAAAAATAAAATTCAAAATCCCACCCCATGCCGATGCTTAGGTAAAGCTTCCTTCTCATCCCCTTTTAATGAGCCTGTAACCTGTGTACCTGAGTGTCACATTTTCCAACCCTTGTGCAGTTTGAGGACAGTAAGCAGAGGCACATGATGGCGAGCGGGCTGTATCCAGTCCTCCAAACTGTCTCCCCTCTTGGGGACACAACTGAGCACACACACGCTGTAGCTTCACATCAGATGATACGCAAAAGTGCTGACATACCCATCTGGTTCTTGATTAGTCTTTGTTTGGACAAAGACCCTTCCTACAGTCCCAGCTTTTGGGGTGGAAGTGTTGTGGAGATATCATGCCCACAGAAAGGCAAATGTCTGTGCTGATGACAGGTGGAGTTAAAAACTGGTGAGACAAAATGTTGCCAAAAGCAAGCATTTAAGATGAATAAGACTCCAACATTACCAGTTTGTTTGTCGCTTCTAATAATTTGAAATCTCTGTGATTTTGCTTTCTGGTATTTCAAGCTCTTATGAGTCATCTTTTGAAGCTTCTCCCTGCAGCCATGACATCTAGAAACATAATTCTATTATAAAGGCTTTTTTTTAAAAAGTTCACATAATCCCAGGACTCGAGAAGATGAGACATTGTTTAGTGTATCATAGAATTCAGTAAAATCATGCTTTGCCACAACTGAAACAACCCCATTTCCCTCCCTCAAAAGCCCAACTGGCCTAAAGCTCTGTACAAACTCTGTTTTGCAGCAATATTTGGCTCTCTCTTGGGGGCATCCGCACTCCCTTACCATTCCCCCTTCCCCTGGCAGCAGCTCTCCACATTGGCTTTCCAGCTCTCTGGAGGATGCTGGGGGAAGGAAGCTGCTGTCTCCTTCTGTCTGTCTCCAGCTCTCTTTCTTTCCTTAATGCTTGTTCTCTCTACTGCTCCATCTCTACTTCTTTGCCTTTCCAGCCTGCCTGGAAGCAGTGGCCTGTAGAGGAGCCAGGAGCATTAGGGCATCTGCGCCTGTGGGAAGCATCAGGCTGAAGTTGGTGGAGGTAGCTGGGGAGAGCTTGCGGTGGAGCTGCATGAGGGTTTGCAATGCCACCCCCTCCACCACCCCTTTCTGTAATGGTCTGCCACAGGAGCGGAGCAAGTGCAGCAAGCTGGTTCTGTCAGAGAAACCCTTCTTTTTTCCCATATCACCTCATGCAAGCCTTGCCAAAAATCATGACTTTCCTTTCCAGCCCCAGCCTCCATTATCATTAAAACAAGGCAGAAAAAAAAATCTCCCTAAACATATCTCACTTGCAATCAGTAGAGAGAAACTAAATGATGTGATGGCTTCTGCCAGCGATCCTGTAATTGCTTCCCATTGTGTGTGGTTTCCGAGTGTCTACAAGAGCCCTGCGCTGTGGCTGCCCTATGCTCCCTGCTCCCCAATGCACGTTGTTCAATCATGTTGTTCGTCTTTTATCCAGCAGCCCAGCAGAGTGATCATGCTTCTTCCTTTTCTACGGAGAAAACATTACTAAGAACAGAAAGGCAGCTTGGCACCTGAAATACCGTGTGTATAATCCCTAGCACTGGGGACAGAGAAGCAATGAGAAACAATCCATATACAAAGAGAGGGAAGGGGAGAGAGAGAGGGAGGAATGAGAAATATGGGAGTTTAACATGAGAGAGGGAGCTGTGGATCTGATAGTCACTGAATCGAATAATTCATTTATTGGTGCATGGATGATGAGGTTCAGTGACCGATATCCTGCATTCTTGGGGAGATTTTGGCTGTATGAGAATACAGCGTAGTAGTTTCTGAGAGGATTTGCTGAAGGCAAGAAGCATAAATAAAATGAAGGAAAAAATAAGCTTGATCCATACAGCCAACAAAAACTCTCTTGGTGCAGTATTTCTTCTTGCAAGCGCTGTATAAAGCTATTGGTCTCTGTGAGCAGATAGCCATGAAGCAGCACACAAGCTTTGGTAGTACTTTCCTTTGGAGGGCTGCGAAATGCTGGATAAATATTCATTTAGCACTGCAAGCAGCCTTGTTCGGTAAATCTTACTGTTCACTTTTTGCAGACTAAGTAGTTAATTGCCTCACTCAAGGTTAGGGCAGAGGCTCAGTAACAGAACCACAGGACTATCCAGACAGAATTTGGCACAAGTATTTTCACCAAGAAAAAAATGTTTTGCACCAGGTCTGTGTTCCAGCCCAAACAGGCAGGAAAAAAATAAACCAGAATGACAATGATTAGTGACTATGAGCTGAAGCCAGACATTTAAATTAGGAACAGGGCACATTTTTAACTGCAAGAGGTGACTAGTCATTGTACAAACAAGAAAAGTGGCAGCTTTTCTCTCTTGTATCTTTAGGAAAGTTGTTTTATTCTCTCATTGAGATCACATGCTGCCCTATCGCACCCACACACAGACTCGCTCTTGTTAGTCCCATAAGGAGTCACTTATGGATACAAGACGACAGAAATGACTCCTAAATTCCCGGTCCTGCAATGCGATACACACTGGCAGTCTTTGAACACACCCGAAGCCTTGCTGATTTCAGCAGCGCTCTGAGCAAGGACAGGGTCTGCCTGTGCTCATCAAGGTGCATGACTGCAACCTTGAATGTCATTAAATAAGCATAAGCTTCTGCTGCAATGCTGAAAAAGTGACATCGTGTTTTAAAGCACGCCTGTTGCTTTTTAATGACATGGACAATGCTGGCCTACGCAGATTTCTGCAGCACTAGGAATTCTTCCTGATACTGGTAAGAAAACAAATCTTCATTAGTACTAAATCTGTCCATCCTACTTTTGATTTTAATGCAGACTCGAGACCCATTCCTATTACCCACAGGAATAGGCCAAATGACATTGGTGAGACCAAGCTTATACATAAAGCTAAACATGTGGAAACTTGTTTGGAGACTGAAGTTCTAAATTTAGCATTTTCTTCTATCTTTGGCCAATATAACCTTTAAAAAAGTAATTCTGCCTAAGTCTGCTTGGATGGCTGAATATTTGTGAGCCTTGCATGAAGGGGAAGGATCTGAAATCGTTGTATATTTGGAAGAAAGAGATGTAACAAAACAATAGACAAAGGATTTACAGGAAAGGGAGCTGGAATCCTCCAGCAGGATCCCCTGCAGCAAAAACCATCGTTCCACAGAATAAGGTTAATTAACTGGCAATTATTTCTGAAGCGCATCTGAAGCTAATATATTTGCCACAAAGAAATCATTAAAAGAGCATCAAGCCACTGCTGGAAGTCAAGACTACTTAACACTCCCACCCTCACCACAATTGCACTGCTACACGACTGAAACTGCACGTCTCTCATGTTGGAGTCCCTTCAGCCTTGATTCACACAGGGAAACGTGCTCTTCCCCAAGCCCCCCACTGCTGCAGCGTGTCTGCTGGCCATCGCTCACTCCAAGATATGCCACTCACACACCTGGAGGGCTCTTCCGCTGACTTATAACATTAGAAAGCAGTGGGAATGATTCTTGTGCCTTCCCTCCTGCTCCAGCTGAGCTGGTTCAGTAGAAACTGTCCCTCCTGAAACAGCCTACCTCAGCCTAGAAAGGTTCTTAAATAAGAGCAAAATCAGTTATCTCTGGTTTTGTCTGTATTGTTCAGGCAGGCACACAAGCAACTTTACTGTTGTGCGTGACTCCAGATGACGACAGACTGCTCCGAACTGTGGTGGGTATTGAGAACCACCTGTCAGCTGTTCTAGACACCTTCCCATCGCTGGCCTGAGGGCAGGGTCCCATTATGTCCTTTTTATAGCCTGCAAGAGAGGGTGGGAAAAGGCTGTGGGGCACCTTGACAGGAGACGAACTCCACGCTGAGATAAAGAGGCCTCTTGTGGTGTCTACAGAGCAGCAGTGCAGCTGAGAGCTGGTATCTCGGGCTTTTCCCAGACTTGGTCTTCCCTAGAGGTTGCACAGAACTCTCGTGGTGCTAAGAAAAACATTTCAACGCCAGACTGCCTCAGAGCTCTTTGGTGTTCAAGGTGACCCTGTTTCACAAGATACTCAGGACCCTGCCCCTCCCTCCCCCTCCACACACGCCTGCAGTGGTGGTTCTCTCATGACTGAAGGCCTCAAGGGAAGATAAAGAGGCGTCTCCATTCCCTCTAGACAAGTGGAAGGGGTAACAACCGGGAAATTTTAAAATATCACTTCAGTGGGATTTCCCTCCTCATCGAGGTGAGGTGACCACGCTCTCTCCTCCAACCGCAGAGGCAAGCTCTGGGGCACCACCGCAGGCTCCCCAGGGCCTGCAGGGGGGCGCGCGCCTCTCCAGGGTATCCTTTCGGGAGCCCCAGAGGGCTCCACAGCATCGCTCAGGCCACGTCTTCAAGCGCCCTCAAAGCCGAGGGCATTGCGACTTCAGGGCTTGAAAACTACGGTGGGGGACGACACCGCCTCAGCGCGGGAGGGGGGT
>WAAD01009582.1:341034-372268 GCA_013389945.1 Fregata magnificens
CCGCTCTGCAGCGCTGTGGGACTGGTGGGGGGCGGCAGGTGGCGGGGGGGGCCGTGCCTGTGCTGCCGGCTTCGGGGCGCCGCGCTGTGTGAGGGGGCAGCTGGCGTTTGCAGGCTCTGCGTGTGTGCAGGCAGCGTGCGCCAGGGAGATGGCGGCCCCAGGGATGCCTCTGTCATCGCTGGCAGCAGCAGGGCCCCAGGACACCGGCGGGGAACCAGAGTCTTCCCTGTACTGCCGTGCCACGGATGCACGAGGGTCTGATTCACCAGATGAATAGCTAGTGCTGTGCTGTATCGAGTGTAAAACTCAGGTGCAAATTTCACTTCTGGTTTCTTGTTAGCAAGAGCTGGAAGTGCAGCCAGAGCTCAGTTTCAGAGGGAAAGGAAGTGGTAAGTGATCCAGTTCTGCAGCAGGGAATATGAAGTTATTGGCTGGGGTGGTGCGCTACCCCCTTAGCAATGGGAGAAGGGTTGAGAAGAGGGTGGAGATGGACTTGTAACCCATACTGGACCAGGATCCTCGCTTCAGGCTGCTTGGGGTTTCTTTCCTCTTTCTGTCTCCCAGGAACAGCAGCCCAGTTGGACAGACGACTTACCATCCTGCCATCTGTCTGGGGTGGGCTCAGCTCCAAACCGTTCCTACAGTGCAGATGGCAAGGGGACAGAGGGTCACCCCTTGGAAGATAACTGGTTAAAATTCAGGTAAGTGGGTTGCACCTGGGACACAGACTCCTGCAGACACAAGGGCAGGTAAAAGTGGTATTTAGTTTGTCACACGGGACTTGGAAGAAGAGGGTGGGGCGCGAGCATGCAGGAGGTGTCTGGAGGAACTTGTTACGTATGTCTGTATCTCACAGACATCTATGACCTCTTTACTTCTGCCCTCTTTGACAGGAGTGAAAACAACTGCTACCTCTACGGTGTCTTCAATGGCTATGATGGCAATCGAGTCACCAACTTTGTGGGTCAGAGGCTCTCTGCAGAATTGCTGCTGGGCCAGCTACACGCAGATCACAGCGATGCTGATGTGCGTCGAGTTCTGCTGCAGGTAAAGAAGCTTTGGCTGGGAACGGCTCCTGCTTCTCACGTTACCCGCCTCCTCTTTTTGCCACCAGGGGAGCAGCATCTGGTTTCTGTGGGGGTTGGAAACATCTGCCAATGGTTGCGATTGTACTCATCCTGAGCAGCTGTAGTGCTTTGTTTCACTCCCACCTCATGCCCATCTGTCCCCCTGGCTCTGTCAGCACACTGCTGAGAGCTCTCCGGGAAGCTGCAGCTGGCCTTCACTGGACATGTAGGAACAAGTCAGCCTGTAAAGATGACAATGAGTGAAAGGGGGAAGTTAATGTGTGGGGAGATGGATTTGTGAGTGCGCTTTCCTGAGTGATAGACAAGTTCTTACAATCAACACACAAAATCAGATAGGTCTTTGATATTGCTTTGAATGTAATTTTTATGTTTTGTCTCCTGTTTTGAGTAATTGCAGATTGTTTTTACAAGCTGTTAACTAGTTGCACTAAAATAATTGTGTTTTAATGTGATGCAGTGATCCTTGAATGTCTGTATGTACAGTGATCAACTACTATGAGCCAGTCTTAGGGAGGTGGGGATGGGTAGCCTCAAAGGCCTGTAGGTATTGGATAAGAGCTTAGTTTCTCTTTATGGCCTTTTTTAGGCTTTTGATGTGGTAGAAAGAAGTTTCCTGGAGTCCATTGATGATGCCTTGGCAGAGAAGGCCAGCCTGCAGTCCCAGCTACCAGAGGTAATGTAGCCTTAAGAACAGAGATTGCTGGATGAGTCTTGGGCATATTAGTCAGTCTGGTCCAAGGGAGGCTGTAATTGCAAATTATTTCTCTGTGGTTCTCTTCTGGGAGCTTGCGTGAAGTAAAGCAAGCATCTTGGTCCATTTCCCAGAATTCCCACTGTTCATACTGGAACTAATTAGACCCATCATTGGTTATCTTAGTAAGGAACTGAACGTATCATGGAGAGGAGTTCAGCCTGTACGTGTGGCTCTTCCAGGACAAAGCCATGTGACGCAGGTGAGAGCCAAGGCCTCAAATTTGCATGGTATCTGGGCAGCTGTGGATTCTGTTCTTCAGGTGAACTGGGCTGTCATCTCCAGAATCTTAGTGAAGCCATGTAATTTGTTAGGATTGAACAAATAATTGTATGTCTTGCACAGTCTTGGCATGAGGCTAAGACATGCCAAGACGAGTCCCCTCCCTACAGAATTTGGATTCCAGCTGTGGTTTCTGTGTTGTGGACTGTGTGTTTAAGCTTCCCCCTCATTTTGGGTTCCAGGGTGTCCCTCACCACCAGCTGCCGCCTCAGTACCAGAAGATTGTGGAGAGATTGAAGGCTGTAGAGCAGGAGATCTCTGGAGGAGCCATGGCTATTGTGGCTGTTGTTCTCAACAACAAGCTCTATATCGCCAATGTGGGTGAGTTGTTTTTTTGTCAGCACCTCAGTCTCGGCATTTCTGAGGATGGCTGCAGTTCTAGGAAGCGAAAGAAATTTGAATGTGGGGGACAGTTTGCTTGGTCTGTGGCCAAGGAGCAATACGCTTGTTGCTTATAGGAGCACCTGAAATCAGCCTGGCTCTTTATCTCTGCAGATGTTGGCTGATGCAATGTGTATGACCAAAGAACAGAGGGAAAATGGGTTGAGAGGCAGTAGCGAAGGTTCACTGAGAAGCGGAGAGCTTTCTTGTGACGTACCAGGTCAGGCCTGGATGAAGAGCTGCCTAGCAGGCCTACTGTACTGCTAGCAAGGCTACTTTTTGGAGATCATGATGAGACAGTACATGAGCCTTTCTCTTCTTTTCTGTCTTTATTCCCCTCTCCTGTTCCTTTTCCATTTGGATATATTCTTCCTCTTAACGGCAGAGCTATCTGGTGCCTCATCTCGCTGCTCCCACTGCAGGTACCAATCGGGCACTGTTATGCAAGTCCACGGTGGATGGGCTGCAGGTGACTCAGCTCAATGTGGACCATACGACAGAGAATGAGGATGAACTTTTTCGCTTCTCCCAGCTGGGTGAGTGTTGGGTGTCATGTTCTTAAATGGAGGCATACAATGTTCTCAGATATCTGGGGCACCAGGAATGACCGAAGCCACTGGAAACAATAAATGACCACAAAAAGAAGCTTACTGTGGTTTCAAATGACAAGTTCAGTGCTGCCTTTTCCCGCATATCTAGCCATTGTGAGGCTACAGAGTGAGTAAGTTCAGCTCACTGAACCAGCAGAAAACTGTCCTTTTTTTTTCAAGTTTTGAGAATTAGTTTTGTGTCCAGCTGCCAAACTGACATTGATTTGCCCTGTGATTGCTGGAGTTGATAGGAAGGCAGGAGTGGAAGCACGTAGCCAGAGGGTAGAAGCAGGATACACAGTGTATGACTGCTCCTTTGGAGGCAAGCCACAGTTATGCTGGGTTAAGTTCTGTGTGCTGCTGCACCCTCGGGATGGTGTGTTTCAATATGCCTTTGTACAGGCTGCTGCAAAAAAAGCAGCTATGCTTCAGACAGAGTCAGGCCAAGCACTGGCATTTACTGCTCTCACATCAGGAGCTATTGAACTCTGATGCTGACATTTTGCTTTAGGCAATTTCCCTTTTCCTTTACAGTGTTTGACATGTTTTCTTTCTTGGTCTAGAACTAGCCTGGACCACTTGCGTGATTGCTAGTAACGAATTATTCTTATTGAGATACTTACATTCTGTACCTTGGTTTAGGTAGATCTAACTTGGCATTCTTCATTAGGTTCACTAGGTTCATTAGGTAGGTATATTCTTATCTGGTGAGGCTGTTGATGTGGTAATTTTCTGCTGCTGGGTCTTGTTTTATTCTATTTATCTCCCTTTTACTCATACCCCTGCAGTAGGGGTATGTGCTATGAAACAGAAGACTGAATACAAGAATCCAGGGAAAGAGACCCTTTGACTGCCTTTCTACTGCCCAAATGCGGAATTTAGCTGCAGTCCATAGCAGAATAGGGATCTGCTAGAAATACTGACCTTAACATGGTGCAGCAGTGGCTCTCCCGCTGGCAGTCCCAGCAGAAGAGAGAGCCTGTGGAACAAGCCAGCATGCACAGGCTGTTTTGGAGGCCTGAAGGAGGTTGTTGTAGGGCTAGGCTGAAGCACAGTGACAAGAGGTAGTGGGGATAGTGTTCGTCATGGCTGTGCCTGTGTCACACCTCTCGCTGGGGAAGGGAGGGAGAGGTCTTACGCCTTCGTGGCTCTTCACCGAGCACATTGCAGCTTGTTCAGTGCTCCAGGAGAGTTGCTGTGATTTAGACACAACCTCTCTGGCGTGCTGCGAGCCTCCCTGTGTTTGTGTCTGTCGATAGCGTGTATCCCCCTACCAGGAGCTGGCAAATGAGCCAGGCCATGTTGATGAGTCAGCTTTGGTCTGCAGCAGATGGCAGAGTTGTGTCTTATTGCTGGGGTAGGTGTGGAGCCATCTGTGCAGTGAGGCTTGGCTTGACTCAGAGGGAGAGTTTCAGTTGGACCCCTGCCTTCACCTTGTACTGAGGACAGTCATCCCTAGATAAAATCTCAAAATAACATTTTCTGCCTGTTAGCGCTAGGTATAACCAGGAAAGGGGAATTGCCAGAACAGACCAGGTAAGAGGCTCATCTGCTCTGAGTCCGGCCTCAAATAGTAGCCGCTTCCAGATGGTCCCTGTTAGAACATTCTTCAAGATGGGATTCCTTCCTAGCCCTTCCCCTAGGTATAGCCCCCTAAATTTATTTAAATAAATAGTTGTTTGGTCCTTATTTTAGGAGTAGCCCATATCAGTTTGAGCACTTGAGCAAATTCAGTGCCTCTTGTAGACAGTTCTTCTTTTCTCCCTCTGCGTTCTAGTGTATTAGTGAAATTGTCACGTGGAGTTTAGGAGCAGGGGTCAATAATAGGCGGAAGAAAAAGCAGAATCCTTCACATACGTTTTCCTCCTTCCTGCCTTCTCCTCCCATCGCACAGGAAAGAGCTGACAGGTGCAGATGTTCCCCTAACTTTTCAGTGAGTGCCTGTGCACCCAGGCCAGCTGCTGCTGGTGGCTTTGGACGAGGATGTGGGCTTTGTCTTGGGGCCAACTGTTGCATTCAGAGCGCGCATGTCGGGCTGTGTGTGTATCTCTCTTCTCTCCTTCCCAGATTACAACTAATGAAAAGGTGTCCCTAGGAGCACAGCAAACTGCTCTTCCTTTTCTCCCTGTTGGGCTCCTGATGATTCTTTGGCATCTTGTTTTGTCTTACAATTCTCTTTAGCGGTGGATATTTCTTTTCTCATTCCTGACAGTGTAACCAGAGGAAGTCCTGCAAGTTTCCCAAAGTCAATTAAATTTTTTTTGGTTTTCAATCTGGCAGGCTTGGATGCAGGGAAAATAAAACAAGTGGGAACTATTCGTGGGCAGGAAAGCACTCGGCGCATTGGAGATTACAAAGTCAAATATGGCTATACTGATATTGAACTGCTCAGGTCAGAAAACCTCAACGTTGTGGTTTCAAGCCCTCCTTTTCTTCATGACCCCTCCATTCTCACCTACTGTGTCACCATTAAATACTAAGTAACACCGTCTCTTTCCAGTGCTGCTAAATCTAAGCCCATCATAGCAGAGCCTGAAATCCATGGAGGGCACTTGCTGGATGGGGTGACTGGCTTCTTGGTGCTCATGTCTGAAGGGCTCTACAAAGCGCTGGAGGCAGCTCATGGGCCTGGGCAGGCCAACCAGGTGAGCCTGCTCACATGGGAAATGTTCCTTGGCTATTGAGTCACTCTGGTGGTGTCAGCTGCTCTCATACAGACTTTCCTCCTCATCTGTCCTGTGAGTGCTGGCCAGGTTGAATGCCTGTGCCACCCCATTCCAGTCTGTAATAATATGGGAGCTGCTTTGCCAAGCCAGTTCTTCTAGGCAGCTGCCTGTCCCATAGGAGTAGTCTGTTAAAGGGAATGGGTTGATTCAAGGCACAAGGGCACATATCAGCAGGTGAGACTGGCAAGTGTCACAGTTGGATGAGTTGCCATAAAAACTCTTAGATCAGATGGCAGGAAAAGGTTTCCTCCAAAATCTCCTAAACATCCTTCCTCTTCTCCCCCCCTCCCCTTTCCTTCTCTGCTCAGGAAATTGCAGCCATGATAGCTACAGAGTTTGCCAAGCAGACGTCACTGGATGCTGTGGCACAAGCCGTAGTGGACAGAGTTAAGCGGATCCACTGCGACACTTTTGCCAGTGGTGGGGAACGGTCCAAGTTCTGTCCCCGGCATGAAGACATGACACTGCTTGTGAGGAATTTTGGGTACCCCCTGGGTGAGATGAGCCAGCCCACGCTGACACCAACGCAGGGTATGTTGGGGAGAGAATGAAACCAAATGGAGGGTGGAAGATAAGATCTCTGGATCAATCCTGCACTGACCTAACATCGGGAGAGGAGATACTCAGTGTAGAAGGAATTTCTTATTAAAGGGATTATTGGCTTCTGAGACGTAGAGTCTGTGACAATTTGACAGAATACAGGACAGCATCTAAGAAAGGCAGTTTAATATAAATTCTTGGATTCTTTGGCCCTTTCTTTGCTGCTATGCACCTCCAGTCACTCATGTCTCAACTACATTTTATAACTCTTGTTTTCTCCCTTCTCAGGAGGCCGTGTCTACCCAGTCTCTGTGCCATATTCCAGCTCCCAAAGCACAAGCAAGACAAGTGTCACGCTGTCTCTTGTCATGCCTTCCCAAGGGCAGATGGTCAATGGTGCCCACAGCAGCTCAACTCTGGATGAAGCCACCCCCACCCTCACTAAGTATGTCCTGCTTTCTTGCTACCCACAGTTTTTCCCTGCACCTCACACGGTGTAAAGTGGTTGAAAAGCAGAGACACACCTGTCAGTTACCTGTCAATCATTCCTTTATCTGGAGTGCGGCCATCCTGACTGCAGTATTGACAGCCAGCATAACTTGTTAGCTGGAAAGCAACTGTGTGAGAAGTGGGAATGAGTAAAGCGAGCAGCTCTGAAGCCAGCTCTGGGAACATGCCTTGGGAGCAGCATCTGCTGCTGTTCACAGAGGGCACTCTGGCAGTGAGCGGCCCTTCTCTTTGGATCTTGTGTGCCAAGTGTGTTGGGTGCTGTGCACGGAGGGAGTGTGGGTGCCCCTCATTTTAATAAGGAAGAGGGGCTATGCAGGTCACCTGTAAGGCTGCTGGAGAGGCTGTGCTGCACAAGTTGTCTTGCTCAGAGGCCAGGGTAGAAAAAAGGATAAAGGTTAGAACTGGGTCCTATTTGGATCCAATTTGCAGGATCATACTAGTTAGTGGCTCTGGTTTAGGTTCAGCCTTTGGCACAGGGTGGCATGTGTACACACTGCAAAGTGAAGAAGCTCTCTGGTTATTGTGTTCTGGTAGCTCCAGAAACAATGAGGCTGACGCACTAGAGCTGCTTTGGCTGCAAGGCAGGTCACACAAGAATAGCTTTCCTTGTGCCAGACTGTTCCTGTAAAGCTTGTACTGTGTGGGTATGGGGAGGCCAGCAGAGTGCATGCCTGGTTCCCCCCCCCCCCTGCTTCCTCTCCTCTGTTCCTCAGACACCTGGTTGTACTTAAGGCCTTCCAGTTAAATGTGAATCAGATATCTTTGGTGTTCATCAATTCCAAGTAGTTCTCAACCCTTCTAGTACTCTGATAGAGCAAGAGACTGCAACTTTTTACCTGTTTGCTAAGGGTAGCTTGATCTGTGAAGAAGCTGGCACTTGTTCTGGTGCTTTTCTTGTCCAGAGCATCAGATGGGGAAAAATAAAGATGCTTGTGTTCTCTCTCTCTCTCTCTTTTTCTCTCCATAGCCAAAGCCCAACTGTGACGCTCCAGTCGACTAATACTCACACGCAGAGTAGCAGCTCAAGTTCAGACGGGGGTCTCTTCCGCTCCCGACCCACCCACTCGCTCCAGCCAGATGAAGATGGGCGTGTGGAACCCTACGTGGATTTTGCAGAGTTTTACCGGCTTTGGAACATGGACCATGGTGAGCAGGGAGCACTGACTGTGTCCTAACATGGAAATCTCCTCCTCCAGACACCCTGCGCTCGGCTGCGTGCGCAAAGACTGAGGCAAGAATGAGAACGCTCCACCAAGGGCTGTGTTCTGCCAAGAGTTAACTCCTATCCAGGATGTGCTGAACACTAGGCTGGGGAGCGTGTGCAGCACGCTCTACACACGTGTTGCCTGTGCCATGCACCCAATCCTGACCAACCTTGTTTCCTCGGAAGCCCTGTGAATAGGGGAAGGGGTCTTGAATGCAACCCTCGCTGCAGGTTTTTGCAAATAAAGATGCAGAGAGGGCTCCCTCTGAATAACGCAAGAATAGGGGCCTGTACAAAGGCTCTGTGTGTGTGTGTGTGTGTGTAGGTGTACACGTGTGTGCCTGCATGTGTGTGTGCTGTCATAATGTTTCCACAACTCAGTTCATAATGCTGTGATTCCAGTGTTCAACTCCATAGAAGATACCTCTATTTTGCAGAATAAATAACTTATAGCTACAATCATCAGCACCTATGTGGCTTGCTCTCTTCCTTACAATGTTGTGCGTGGGTGTGACAGCTCTTCCTGGTGAAACCCTCTATTCCTCCAGAATAGGGGGTTGTGCCTTGCAGCAGGCAAGCTTCTGTTGTAGAAGTGGCCTGAGCCCTTTCAGGTGACTTAAAAGCGTAAGGTCTTTGTCCCATGCTTGCTTATTCGCTAAGCTTTGGCACTGGATTATGGCTTGGAGTTCAATTATAAGTTCAGATTCTTGGTTTTTGTAGGCAAATGCACATCGTTTCCCTTAATGCAGGCCATCTGGAAAGTTGTAGAGGGCAGGTGGAGTTTGTAACGCGGTTTTCCTGTACAGGCTTCTGGTAATGCACAGCAGGAAGCCACATGTGGATAGAACCAAAAGTGTGTCGTGATGCAGCTGCCTTGAAGATGCAGGTGTGCAGTTTTGTGTCAGAACAGAGAGGTGGACAGCGAGGAGAGGAGGGGTCCTGCTGGTCTGCTGGCTAAGCCTCAGGCCAGCCGAGGCCTGGACTAGCTGGCGGAGGTGTCGGGATCACAGCGGTCTTCCTCTTCAGTTCAGGCTTCTGACAGCAGGCGGCAAGCGAGCCTCTTCCCTCCCTGCTCCAGCCTTCCCCTTCAGCCTGCTCTTGCTGGCTCGCTGGGGAAGGAGCCTTTCCCCAGCAAACATGGGGAGGCCTCAGGGGTGACGCTGTGCTGCAGCACCTGGTGCCTCTGTGGGGAGTTGTGGTAAGGCACCAGGCAAAGCCAAGAGAGGGCTAGAGGAGATCACAGGAGAAATGGCAAGTGAGGGAACCAGCCTGGATTCCTTCCTGGATATGTTTTTGCTTCCAGGCTGGTTACCTTAGGAAGGAGAAGGGGAAGGGATCAGGACGAAGTAGCAGAGGATGCTACAGTCAAGGCCAATGTGTAGCCAAGCCCTGGTGTGTGCAGGTTCAAGGCACTTGTGGCGTGCCAGCTTAGAAAGGAGCGGAGGGGGATTTATGCCTTTGGATAGATCAAATAGCACCGAGTGCCCTGAGGCAAGATCTGAGTTCACTGAGAAATACGTGGGCAGGATCAGAGTGGTGAGAAACGCCTGTTTCCTCGGAAGGCACAACAGGGATCCCTTGCATGTAGGTGGGTGCCTCTCCACCGCTGCCCTTTCCAGGTCCCGCTGGCACAGCTTTGCCCTGCAGGGTTTCATGTGAATTGTGTGGGGCTCTTGGCTGCTGGGCTGTCTCCAGAAGCTTGTGTTTCTCTGCCCTCCTGTAGTTCCCAGGAAGGCTGGGTGTGCTGAATGTGCCGGCACAGGCACCTACCATCGAGACTCTTCCAACCCTGCCAGGGAAGTGGCATTCAGTGGCATGGAGGGAAAGGCAGCAGAGCTGTGTGAGGTTTGGTGCCTTGTCCCCAAGGCTGACCAAGGCAGGGGCTGGCAGTCCCTCACCAGTCCTCTGCTCTTGCCTCTCCCCTGCGAGGAGCAGGGAGTTCAGGTATCTGAGCCCCACCTGGCCCCGTCCAGGACTGCTCCAAAATGTCACTTGACCTGGGGATCCTATCCTTTCCTCCAGGTTGTTGTGTGGCTGTTTAATAGGATGGCGTGACACTGGTACAGACTAAAATGGAGTTGAAGAGGTTTTATCCTATTCTGTGTTCCCTAACCTGGCATGGATTTCGATAGCTGTATAAACAAGTCTTTCTTGCTTATTCTCCCATCCCATTTATCTATGGTAATTGCTAACTTATACCGAGAACAGTTCCAGTGGGAAATACTCCAGCATGTGGATGCTCCAGATAAAAGTTTAAGAATTGCCAAACGCACTTACATAAAGCAGATCACGCAAAACAAACTTATTCTTTGGCATAATTACCAGTTTATGAAGTATGAAAAAATAAAGTGGGTAGGAGCGGGTGGATCACACTAAGCTGTGTCTGTACAGCCACTGGAAAAAAGACGAGGAAAATAGGTTTTCTGTACATGCTATGTAAGCCATGGCTTAGGAGTCCGGGTCAAAGAAACAGACTGAACGTTGTGTATGGGGGAAGGAGGCTCGTGAGCAAATGTCGGTATTTAATATTGTCCTTAGGGAGCGATGGGAAGATGCAGGCTGTAACAACAGTGGAAAAACCTCCTCTCCCCTGCCCCTTTAAAATGAAGGAGTGGATGGAAGAGGACAGAACCAGAGCGATCTGGAGAAACAAGAGCAGGGGCCTTTTTGCAGTGTAGTGAAATTCAAAACCACTAGAAACGTAAAGTCCCAGGCAGAAAGAGAGAAAAACAGTGCAGCTATGCACCACAAGACTGCTGGAGAGGAGCTGGCAAATTAAGATCTGAATATGCAGAATAAGTCTGCCATAAAGGCAGCTAATCTTATTTTTCAAGAGCTATCCCCCTGTGAGACAAGGGTAGAAATGAGAAGCCCTGTCCCTGGAACAGGAGCAGCGGGGATGCTCCACATGTCCCCGAGCTGGTGGCGCTGGCTGAGGGTTGTTAGAGGTGCTCAGAGGTGCTGGCGAGACAGGCTGAGAGAAGGTCCCGGTCCCCATGCTCACAGGCAGGCAGTGAGGTGAGCGGGCAGCTGAGCTGAAGCGGTGTGCTGAGGATTCAGCAGGGCCAAAGATGATGGAAAGACTTTAGGTGCTTTTAGGGAGGCCTGAAACCATGTGCACCTCGCTACATGCCAGGGGCATGCAGAAAACCCAGCAAAGACTGGAAAGGGATTTGTAGACTCCCTGCTGCCTTTGAGGACCTCCAGAAAGAGCTGACCAAAAGAGGAGGCCATGTTGAGGCTGTTTTCAGTATGGAGCTGGGGCTTGCATTGCTCTGGAGTCAAAGCAGTGCCTCTGTCCTGAGCCATCCCCAAAAGCTGTCTCTTGGCTTGCACTCTTGCTCCTCCCCAAACCACAGTTATCAACTCACCAGGTGGAGGTGCCTGGGTGGGAGACAGGAGATGCCCCATCATCCCTCCCATCCTAATTTTCTGTCCCTTCTTGCTTCTCCTCTCCTGAGAAACCTTTCCAGCAGCCCGGTGGGGAGCACCCAGTGCCGGTGGAGGGGGCTTGGCAGGTGTTGGCAAGATGCCCTTGCTGGCAGCTGTCTGCACCTTCTGCCCTCCCATACATCTCGCGGTCCCAGGACAAGCGGGGGGGCTCTGCAGCACTGGGAAAGGGCAGTTTCCAAAAAATGATTGACAGGGTTGTGTCCACCCCAGCCTGGGGTGGAAACAAGCCATAAGAGGGAGACCTGGAAACTACCGGGCTACCTTGGGACATGGGGGTCTGCAGCCACAGGGCACCCTTCGATGCCACCTAAAACTGAGGTCCTCACTGTCTCTGCTGCTGAAGGATCACCAGGGACTTTTTTTATTTTAAGCTCTCCATCAGCTGAGCAGCGCACCCATTTATAACAAAATCTTTAAATAGCGGAAGGATAGCCAGGCAGGGTCGTGGCCAGCAGTTAGTGCTCAGCTCCGGTACATGCTCTGTGGGCAAGTCATGCAGGGCTTGGATTTTCTTCAGCAGCCAAGGCATCAGCTGAAGCTAACATGGGCTGGTTTGTTCCCATTCACCTCTTAGCACTTGGTTGCTTTTGGCACACATGGACTTTCCAATAGGGAAGAGGCATGCAGTGAGCGAGTGCCACTCGGTGCCACCAATGCTCCCTGGACCAGGCAAGGGAAATGCAGCATCCTCGACCAGAGTCTCTGCTCCCTCAGCTGCTGTGCTCTGAAGAGGAAGGAATGTGTTCCTCTCCCCTCTCCCCTTTTTTTTTTTACCACATTAAGGTTTTGAGAGTGTTAGGAGGTAGCAGAAGGGTTTGTGGCACCACTGAAAAAAACACTGGAATTGGCCTCCTGTCCTCGCGGGGCAGAGATAGCCATAGCTGAAGGGTGAAGCTGCCTAAAATATATAAATATTTTTAAATGTGATAGCTAACAGATAGTTGTTTATATATAATAGCCTGATTTTTTTCCTTCCCTAGAAATTCTGAAGAAGGGCTTTAGAGTAATCCTGTATAGTTCATTACTCAAGTGACTTGCCTTTCTCCAGTTAAGAGCATCACTGGCATCCTAAAACATCAGTGCCATTAACATGAGTTGTAAGTAAACCACCAGAGATGGGTTAGGTATTTTAAATCCTATAGCTCTTTCTGTAAGCATAGGAATGCTATTTGGAGTATTCTGGCTAAAATTCAGCACGAGTACTTATATTCTGCCAACTCCAATCCCCTCCTGGAGTTTCAAATGGATACGATATTTATCTTCACTTCCTGTCTTAACTATTGTGTGTTGTCGCTGTAGGTTGCTAAACAACTGCTGTCTCATCGGTGGCTGTATTTTGCTGGCGAGTAAAGTGAGCCCCATGTGCATATGAACCATAAAGCTATTTCGAGTCCTTGCATAAGAACCCCAAGATACATGTAAGCTGTTAATATTTATTATGTGGAGCTGAGAACATCACTGAAGATGGAGGGATTAGAGTAACTGAGTTCAGGCTGTTGAACAGCCAGACAGAATGGAAGAGAAAACAGATGCCCTGGAGGAATAAGAGCAAAAAGCATGAGGAATTTTCTGCATGCAGGATTAGACTCCAGCGGAGCATGGAAAGAAAAAGCCTGGGAATGCTCTGGAGAGCCAGGGCAGATAGGACGGATGCAGCATTACGGCTTCTTGCTTGGAGGTGAATCTTCCCCTCTCTGCTTCCCCCAAACAAGCAGCAGCTTAACCACGGGCTCGCTGGGCTGCAAACAGCAAGAGCCCTGTGAGAAGAGACCTGGCCACAGCAGGAGGCAGGTCAGACAAGGTGTTTCCAAGATGCGTGAGAGAGGGCTTGATCTTCTGGGCTGTGCAATGCTTGGGCCTGGCCCTCTCTCTGCTAGGTGTTTCAAGGGTCTCCTAATCTGTTTTCTCTTTTTGCCTCATCTCTCAAGAACAGCATGACCTAGAAACTCTGCATTTCTTCTGCTGGTTTTGCCTGAGCTGTGCAAAGAGCTTTTCTCTGCCTTACAAAACCCAAGCGACAGTGGGGAGCAACACCAGCCCCTTTCTGTGGAGCGAGATCCTTAGCAAACCAGCTGCTTTGATGTCCGAAGGACTGGTAGCAAGGAAAGGCAAGACTCGGAGAGTCAGAGGCTCTGGAAGCGTGGCCAACCCTACACCTCTCCATTCAGGAGCTATGGAAACGCTTCTGCACAAAGCCCTTCTGGTTTCCGTGGCACTAAGGTGGCCAAAAGCCACCAAAACATCTCAGGAAGCCACTGTGGTTAGTTTCCAAAGCAGCCACAAGCCCAGTCATCTAAAACTGAGGTTCCTAGAGGTAGTTGGGCATTTCCGAACATGCAGCGCAGAGCTCCCAACTGAAGCGAAATTGGGCAAACGTGGCCATCTCCGACCTCTGATGAGAGTCAGTTCCTTTGGAAAATTCAGGACTCCTTTCAAAGTACAGGGATCAAAGCCCAGCTGTTAGTGGTTTCATGCATCAGCGATTTGGAAAGTCCCTTGCTCCAGCCAACGGCAACTGGCAGTCAAAGCAAAACAGGTAGCCGCTCTCATTTGCCTGTGCACTGCGGGCTCCTCCTGCCCTCATCGGTGCCCCAGCCACTCGACCCCTGTCCTGCCTGCAAACCTGCTCAGCAAAATGGCCAAAAAACTTGTGCATTCATCACCTCCAAGGCAGGTGGGCAGGGTCCCCCTCCCATGGCCAGGAAGAGGGTGATTTCATGTTGCCGTCATGGAAATGGAGACCGTATTAGGGAGGGGGAAAGCCCCAGTGCCTTGTCGTGACCAAATCTGCACCCCAGCCCTGCTGTGCAATTCCTGTGCAAGGGGCACCAGCCACTCGCATCAGGAAAGGGATGCTTCTGTGCCTAGTTTTAGGCAAAGCGGAGCAAACCGGCCAGGTCACCCAGTTTAGCCTTGGTTAAAGGTTTGCTGTGGGTGCCCGCCATGGTGCGAGTGTGAGAGCAGAAATGAAAACTCATCTCTGAACGGGCTTGCTGGGCACTGCTCGTCAGTTTGGCATGGAGTTTGGCCCGCACGCGACCCACAGCATTTTTTACCTGCAGCCATGTGCTGTATGAAAAGGGAAAAGGCTCTGTTTGAAGCAAGAAATATGCAGAGAAGCAGCTTCAGAGCTCATCCCTAAAACGCTTACAGCTCTTAAATGTAAATGAGAGTCAGGCATTAAGGTGAAATGGCTTTTGGGTATGAATTCTTCATCCAGGTAGTTCAATAATTTACTGAACTCCCACCCTAATCCCAACATATTCTGGAGCCAACTCTACTTTTCCTTATTGCTCCTGTCGTTAGCTCTTCCAGGAGTTCTCAGCTGCTGCAGTGAGAAATATCCAAAATAGCTGCACAAGGGACTTCTCGGAGATCTGAAGCCTTGAAACAACAACAGCAAAAAAAAAATAAAAAAGAGGCTAGATGGGAAATGGAAAAGGTGAGGAGACAAAACCAACATGCAGTCAATAAAAGCTTTCAGAGAAGAGTTAAGAGCAACAAAACACAGAATGGCTTACTGCTCGCTAAAGGTGTGATGGGAATGAAAAGAGCTTTTGCAAATGTCTGGAGGGGGAAAGAAATTAGAGGTGAAGTGTATCCATTAGTAAATGAGTGTGTGAGTGTATTATTCATGGCTGCAAATATCTGAGCTGCAAAAGTGCGACTTTTTTTTTTTTCTATCTGCCTTTAGTGGCAAATTTAAGAATTTTGCATAGCAAGGAAGTAATTAAGACCTAATAAAGCAGCTTGTACCTGCTGCTGCAAGCGAGGAACGTGGCATCATCCCTCCCAAACTCCACAGGGCTGTTCACCTGGGTAAAGTTACTCCGTGTTTGCAGAACTGCAGCTTGAGTCAGCATGATCCAAACAGATACAACACCTTGACAGAAATAAGGTACAATATTCAATGATTTAGCTGAGACGCATATCAGCTGGTACCCTTCACCATGGGACTTCATTTTTGGTAAGACACCGAGGTCCTGCAGCCATTGGGCGCCAAGGGACCCCCACTGTCATCTCCCTGATCCCCGGCAGTGCCCCTTGGAGGGGTGCAAGAGGACTATGCTGCGCTTGGAAGAAAGGTGGGCAGCCAAACGTGCTGGTGATTTACGGCTGCCATTGCCAATCTCACCACAAAGCGGCTGTTAATTGTTATGCTCAGCACCTCCAGACAGCCTGGCTACATCTGGTCGGCCGCCTGCCAAGTGTGCGAGCAAATGCGTAGTTCTGGGGAGACACGTTGTCGCACTAATGGTCTTATGCAGAGCTTTAAGTAGGCTGGGGACCTGCAGCTCTCCAAGCAGGAGAAGCATTTCACTCTCCTCTAATTAGACCAATTTCTTGAACCAGGGCATTGGAGCGGGGCTGCGATTCCTGGAGAAAGGGACGGCTCTGCAGGCTGTTTGCCAAACACGCTGCAGGCAAGGGAGGGCCGTGACTTAGCAGGACCCCCCATGCAGGGGAGCTGGGAGGCATGCTGCTGCACTGAGCCTTTTGCCGCAGCCTCTCCCATACCCCACAGCCGGATGCGTGCCAGTTTTGTGGTTCTCAGGGCAGCCAATACCCCGTGACACAAACCAAGACATGGGACAGAGGAGAGATGTGAGGTCCAAGTGTTAGCCAGGCTCCACATCCACTGGGAAAGCCAGCTTCGTGCCAGTAGCAGAGAAATGCGGGTAGTTTCCAGAAGAAGAGCAGCCACAGCTAGTGGAGATGAAGGGATGAGAGAAGAATATGTTGTGACAAACTTCGTTTGAGAGATGGCTGATGTTTATTGAACCACAGGAGCGTGGCAGCTTCGATATGAAATTTCAGCAGAGAATATCAGTATTTCTATATTTCTTAAAAATAAAAGAAAATTGGCATGGCTATAAATACAGCCATGCGAAAGCACACTGCCTGGAGGACCCGGACTACAATGATAAATGACTGCTGAGTGCTATTTAGGGCACAGAGGCCTAAGGAAGTGCCAGCAAACTAAATATCTAGTCAAGTCTTGGCATCTTCACTAATGAGTTCAAAGGAGGATGGCAAAGGGAGCTGCTCCAGGCTTCCTACTTATCCAGGACTGGTAAAGTCCCCACGCTGGAAAATAGCTCTGAGAGGCGCGAGCTGCAGCAGTGTCGGTGCAGAAACTCCCCCAGGCAGCAACGCCGGGGTCGTGACGGCCTCATTAGAAGGCACATTCACTGAACAGCATTAAGTGGATCATCTGGGGTAGGGACATGGCCAGGAAGTAGCACAAAAGCAGGCTACGCCATGTGGACTTGGTGGGGACAACCCACCGAAACATTAGGAAAATACAATGGGCATCGAAACCAAAAGGGTTTGGTGGGACACACTGCGTCGGACAGCCTCCAGTGAGAAAGCCCTACAGAGCTGGGCTGTCCAAGCAGCCTGGTCCACCAATCGCTCCGTGTCTGTTTGAGTCCTTGTATTTATTTCTGCTAGCATGATCAAAAAAACAAGTCACGGAAGTGTTTTCAAATCAGAATCATTCCTTGGCCAGCAGGGAAATTTTGACTTTTTATCCCTGTCTGGTATGTAAACACATTTCAATGGGCTGCAGCAGCAGAGCGGAAGGAATCTCTGCTCCCAGCCAGCTCCTGCTAGCTGGGAGCAGCGGCCATGCTCCCCAGGCACTGGCCCTCCTGCGGGAAGGTGCCACTCCTGGTCTGTGGGGAAGAAGGGAAGGAAACAGCTCTGGAGTTTGGCATTTGAACTTGCCTCGGACCGTTGATGTTGCATGTTTATCACCTGATATCGGCTGAACTCTGCAGCATAGTCGTCCTCCTGCCTGCCCCTGGGCTGCCCTTCAGCTCTTCTGGAGGAACCAGAGGAAGCCAGGTCAAGGAGCTGAGCTGGATTAAAAAATAACCCGGAGAAAAAAGAAATTAAAAAAAAAAAGTGATTTTTTGAGCCAGATCAGTTCCCCAGCTGGGCTCGGTGAATGGACTTACATGCAGCTGAGCTGCTTGCAGCACTTGGTTTTGGAGTCATTCCCACTGCGGAGGTTGTACTGTGGACAGCAGGCTGGAGGGGTGCGAGGGGGGCCTGGGAAACATGAGCAAGACTCAGCAAACTCCACTCAGCCTTGCCAAGCCGGTACCTTGCAGGGACCGCTCATGGGAGGAGGCAGAGTGAGATACACATCTCTGAGGAGCGGGGAAACTGGAAAGGAGACAGTGCGGGTGATGGCAGGGCGGTGATGTGGGCAAAACTGGATTTTCCTATCCTGAGGGTAGGAAAAGTTTGAAGAGAGGAGGGTAGAGAGGGATAGCATGGGCACAGAGAGCAGAGGAGGGCCCAAACGGCTGTCTGTGCTGCTTGCCCTGCTCCTGGCCGCTCGAGGCAGTGGCTGAGGTACCAGCTATCAAACAGCTCCAAGAGCCAGTGCTTGCCTGGCAGCTGGGGAGGGCTGTGGTGTGCTAGCATGGGCTTGGCAGGTCAAGGGCTATAAAATGGATTCAGTCCCCTTCTAACAGCTGAGATCCAAGGAAAGATGTGCAGACCATCCCATCTGTAGTGTTCCTGTTTCTGCAGAGCTAAGGATGGGGCTCCCCGGTCTCCTGAACTTCTCAGCTCCTGTGCACTGGCCGTGTCTGTTCAGAGAGATGTACAGCAACGTCTCGCTCATCCCTGGCTCCCTCGCTCTCCTCTTGGATTCCCAAATACCTCTAGTTTATCACTCCAGCAGCAGTGGCGTTCCCACAAGGGAGCAAGCGCCATCGTTCGCTAACTGAGGCATGTCAGAGAGACACTTTCGCTCCCCCTTTCTCCAGCTACGCTGAGCGCATGGGCTGGCTGGAAATGAGAGAGACCAGGGGAGATTGGCCCCGTGGGGAGCATATCCTCCCCGCGGCATTGACCTGCGGCTCTTGGGGAGGATCAGCAACGGGAATAGAGTCAATTCGCCATTATCCACAGCACAGGGAAGGCAGCTGGGGCTCATGGGGAGCTGACAGGAAGATGGAAGAGCTGAAGGGATGCAGCAGAGTTTGCACTACGTTTACTAAACATGTCTAAAACATGAGGCCAAACCATTTATTTGTGGTCTGGCTGATGTGCAAAATTTTGACCATGGTGACTGCTGCTAGAGAGAGACCAGACACCCTTAGAAAGGCCGCCAGCGTAAACCCTCTGCTTGCCACATTCCTCCTACGCCGGTGCAAAAGGCTGCTGTGGCCTTATGAGAGCAGCACTGCCGCACGCAAAAGCGTGGTGCAAAAGCACAAGGATGCAAGCAAAGGGAAACTGTGCTCGGAGAACTGCTCTCAGCTGTTTTGCAGGAGCCTAAGCCTGTGTGCGTGTCCTGCCCCAAAAGATCATCGCTTATTCCCAAATAC
Source organism: Fregata magnificens (assembly GCA_013389945.1). Classification (NCBI taxonomy): domain Eukaryota; kingdom Metazoa; phylum Chordata; class Aves; order Suliformes; family Fregatidae; genus Fregata; species Fregata magnificens. The sequence continues at coordinate 359,909 of WAAD01009582.1, forward strand.
CTGCAAAACACCATACCTGGCCACTGCATTAAGCAGATACCTGAAGGCAGGAGAGGATGATCTATGTAAGGGGGTATGTGGGTGGAATGAGGTAGCCATAAAACTACCACCACCACCACCACCACCATGAATCTTGCTAATTTAACTCAGCTCCTATGTTTATTTACTGATCCATAAGGCCTTGATTAGACATTGGCTAGGAAGACATTTGTTTTAGATTATATGCAGGGAGAATCTCATGCCTCTGACAAGGCTCTGGTGTGTATCACTCCCAGGTGTTCAAACACCATGAAGCAGATCCCTTAATATTCTTGTGTTTGGCTTAAAATAAGAAGAAAATAATACCAGCTCCTTTCCATTTGTGTTCTGCTCTTCCAGCCTCTGAGGTGCCTCAGGTAGCTTCCCCAGGCAGTTCTTTGCAACCCCCATGGCCCAAAGCTCCCAGAAAAGCAAAAGGAGAGCAGGGGGGCTGCAGCTGGGGGACGTCTCCTCCTTGCCCTCCTCCCCAGCTTGGCGCTTTCCCCCATCCCACTGACGCTGAAGGCAACTTCACCAAGCCTGAGCTTGTTCTGTCCTTAAGGCATCTGTGGTATTTTGGACACATGGATGTTCCTCTCATCCTCCAGTTCCCGTGACCCATCTAAGGGGCTGGGGAGGGGGCTGCAGCCCCGGCCAGCAGTAGCTCCTGCAGCTGGTGCTTGGCCCTGGGTGGGCGAGCGCTTCCCCTCGGCACCAGTACATCTGCTTGGCCTTGGCTGTGAGCAACGGGCTTCGCGCGAGCGATCCAGCAGCCCGGGGGGACCCAAACTAAAACTGAACCACGGGAACGTTCCTCTGCATCCCGACTAGCCGCAACCAGCGAAGCAGGGGCCGGGGAAGACCTTTTTAAATACAGTCTGCTGATCCCTCTTAAATCTGGAAGAAAGCTCCGCCGACATCTAAAACCTGCCTCCTTTCACCTGCAAGGATTGTTCACTACAGGAAAAACAGGTTTAAATAAGCAAAAAGAAAAATAAAAGAGCACTCAAAAGGGAAATAGTTCTGCAAATTGAGACCCAAAGAATCCCGGAGGTATTTGATGCTTGAATGGCTGAATGAAATGCCATTCTGCAAGGCAAAGCATTCAGACTCATTTATTTATTTAAATTGGCATCAAGACGCTGCTCAAATTTGCCGCCTGCAGCTATCCATCAGCCCGGATCCAGCGAGCTGCTAAGGGCACCGTAGGCACGGAGGGATGCAGAGCCCTCCTTGCTCAGTGCCTTCCTTGGGAGGATTTTCTTCCACGCGGTGGGCACAGGAGCGAGGGTAGGCAAAGCAGGGGACTCCATACCCCCCAGCATCCCAGAAATGCATCACCCTCTACTCCAGCCATGTTTTCCCAAGCTGGATGCCATCGCATGGGTGGCGCTGGGGCGACCTGTGGGGATGGGACCATCCTTCACTCCCCTGGGCTGTGACATTTCTGATATCACAGTGGACAGTGTTAAAACAGCCCAGCAGCAAGGAGAGCAATAATTCACTGAGTGGTTTGGCTCTTGGCCAACAGTGTGTAAGCACACAAGGGAAACCCAGCTCTGGGGCACCTGCAAGATGGGGCTGCCTATGGCGAGTTGCCCCAAATGAATTTGGGAGGGGGAGTTAGCAAAAGGCAGGAGTGGCCTGTCAAACCAGTCCCTCCTAAAGGTCTTATAGTGCTGGTAACACCCATATGTGTCCAGCCAAGTCGTTGGCAGGCTCTGGGATGGGATGTAGACCCCATGCAGTGACATGGGGCTGGTGCTGGTGGCTCAAGCACACCGCTGTCCCCCTACACAGGGTGCACACCACTTGGATAACTGTTTTTTCCACTCCGTGGCAAGCAGGGATGGAACAGTTTTCTTTTTTTTGTTGTCCCTGGCACAGGACAACAGTCGAGGGAAGGAGTCAATAGCTCTCCCAAGCACCTTTGTCTCCCAGGGGCAAGAGCACTCGCCGGGCAGGAGGGCTCCCAACACCAACCTGCAGATGCAAAGAGTGCAAGTTTGGAGGTACCTGCCAGTACCTCTCCTGCTCCGTGACCCAAACACAACCTCTGCAGCTCATGGGGACAAACGGCTGTCAGGGCAGGAAGCAGCAGGAAATGGGAATTAATTGCATGAGGTTTGATGGGTCCACATAGGACCAGACCACCCCGGTTTTGGCCGCCAGCCTCTTCCTGACCTCTTGCGGCTCAGGATGTATAAAACAGCCTGTGGGTTACTGCAGCCTGTCAGGACCAACCTGCAAATCAGGCAGCTAAGAAAGCAAGGACAATTTTGTTTTCCATCCCCAGCAGGCCCTGAACTCAGCTGCATTCAGAGGAGAGGTTTGGTGGTTCAAGGTGGAAATAAAGGTGAGCTAAACCCAATCCAGGCTTTGTTTAACCATGTTACACTACTCTCTCTAGGGCTCTGCTGACATTGTACATTGTTTTCAAAACTAGTGCCAGACATTTTCTGTGGACACATTCCCAGTGGCTTTCCAGACATAGAGCTGTGATAAAAACCTAACCTGTTACGTTGTAGGGCACTTCCTCTTCACCCTTCCATAAGCAGGGAAGGGTATTTATTTGGGATATTTACAGCTGCAAAGGAACAGCACCCGGGTAGAACGTCTCACCAAATACAATGGAAAACCCCTCAATTAAAATGCAGCTAAAGAAAACATGTGAAACCCGAGATATGGAACAAATCCCAGCTTGAATCATCTGGTTCCAAGACCTGCGTGGAGCCCATTGAGCTTGAGCTAATATCTATTCACAACATGCAAGAAGCAAAGACAAATAGGAATGGTCCAGAGCTAAAGTTCCACAGTACTGCATCCACAGACGATACCAGCCCCCTCTTCTGCTCCAACACCTGGTCAGGGCACTGGCCCCACTCCCCGTGTACGTGCCTCCACGGTGCTGTCACTGCGCTGTCCTTGAACCTCAAAGTCCTTCTCCAGGGAGGGCGGGGGCACCACCAACGGGAGCACACAGCCCTCTGCAAACTCAGGAGCTTTTTGGCGACTAGACCTCGGGCTTGGAGGTATTCCTGGCCCTGCGGCAGCCCGGCAGTGCCGGTGCATGTTGCACCCGGAGGGCTGGTGGTTGCACGGAGCACTTTGTGCTGTCCCGACCCCCAGCTCTTCCCCACCAGGGAGCCGGCTGGGGACTGGGCAGCTCCTGGCCAGGTATCCCTCCCGCAGGAACTAGCTGGAGAGGTAACATGCAGCACCCACTTAGGTATTGCTCTCACGGAGGTGGCCCCAAGCACACCGTTTAAGTCCCATGACACAACTGGGGGGGTGAGGTGGAGCAAGCCTGGCTGGACCCTGGCTGCAAAGCTTCACGGTTCCTAATGACAGGCTCATGGGGTGCTTTCCCTGCGCCCTTCCAGCTCTGCTGCAGTACAAAATGAAAGCAAGTTGTGCCCATCCCCTTTTTTCTTCCTCCTGTATGCCCATGTGGCACTTTGGGGCACACATACTACCAAGGCCTCCTTTGCAACCCCAACTGACCCACAGGACTCAATCTGTTGGCAGCTGCGCCCTGACAAAACCTCCCTGCTTCCTCCCTCCCCCCTGGCCAGGATGGCACTGCTCCTGGCTGCCCTCCCCACGCAAAGCCCTGCCTGCACCGGCGCAGGCAATGCCAGCTGGGCGAGCGAAGGCTGGCTAATGAAATGGTCACACTTAACCTGAGCCACTTGAGCAAAATGGGTTACAGAGAGGTTGAGCCAGTAATTTTGATAGTGCCCGGGAAGAGGCCAAGCCTGCTGGCAGGGAGGCTGGTGGTGACAGCTAGTGAGGCTCGGTTACCTTTTAACCTTGCTCAGCTGCAGGCAGCTCAGATGTGATCAGACCTTTAGGTGTCATTTCCTTTCCAGGTCTTGTTTTGCTTTCAGGGTGTTTTCCTAATTTTGCATTTCTGGGCTATCAGGAATCTGTCCTGGCTTGGAAGATGAGTAAATCTCTGGTGAGGGCTCCGTGCCCACTCACAGCATCCCAACAAGCTGGAGGGGGTTGTGAAGCCCCCACGCAGGTGTGGACCGTGGGTCCCCACAAGAGCATGCCATGCCAGGCAAAGCGAGCAGCTCGCTGCAGCGTAACCACATTAGCCCTGCAATAAGCTGTCACCCCGAGCAGGGTTTAATAGTTTAGTTAGATTAATGAGCCTGGGAGAGCCAATCTGGTTCATGCCCCAGCCATGTGGTTCAGTCACTGTGGCCAGGGTGAGCACCACGGTTAAGCCAACACAGCCAAATTTTACCAAATAAGAGGCTGTGGGGTCAGGGCAGTCCTGCTGACAGTGATCTCAGTGGCCTTCCCGCCTGTGCCTGTCACCCCTCCTGAGACGGTCTGAATGGTTATCTCTGGGATGCTTTGATAAGCCTCTGTATCTCACGGGTACTTCAGAAAAGAGCAATAAAATAACATGAGGGGCTGACAGGACAGGCACACAAGGGGAGAGCAAATGACGCACATGGTGTAGTTGCCAGTTTCCACACGTAGACAACAGCCCCCTCCTCGGTGTCCCCTTTGAAGGGACAGGCAGCTGTTGTCCCTCCGAGATGTCCCTCTGCTCCATGTCACCATCTTCTCCCAGGCTGGAGAAGCCATGAGTGAGTCAATACGACCCAGGTGCAAGCCGTGATGGAACAAGCAGCTCACCAGCGCAGTGTGGGACAGGCTGAGGTCTCCCTTCTTGTCCTGACCGCTGCCCCAGCCCAGCCGGGGGGCACCGGGCTGCCCTGGCTGCTCACTACTTGCAAGGGATGTTTTTTGGGTGCTGTAGGCTCTTGCTGGTACCTGCCTCCAGCTCCCCTCTGCCAGCAGTGAGGGAGCCGTAGCTACAAGACAGCCTTTTCCAACATTGATAACTCTTCTCCGCAATGTTATCAAAGGCCTTATCAACGCATGCAGCTGGCGCTGGTTGCAATGAAATTGGTTTCAAGCCTGTTTTCTTTACAATTCCCTGGCTGGACATGCTTGTATCAGTCACAGGGGCTGGGGAAATCGATCCAGCCCCAGATGAAGCGTGTTCTCAGCAGCATTTTAACTCGTTCGGCTGTGAATCCCACCGCGCCTTTGCCCGTGTCGGAGGTCGGACGAGGGAAGGCAGGGGTGGCAGCGCCCACTGTGCTCCCAGGGTAGGTTGGCTGCAATGGCTGTGCTCACGGGGGGCTACAGTGCTCCTGGCCCTACCATTATCCCCTCCTCAAATCCACTCGCCATGTCTCTGCATGGCTGGGTGGGTTAAAGTCCAGCCTGTGGCTTTTTGATAGATGTAATCCCGATGAGATAAGAAAAGATGCCGAAAAAGATGCCAAATTGAGGGAGCCTCAGATCAGTATCAAGGGCTAAGAGGGGAGGGCAAAGGAAAGCAGAAGGGACAGCTGGGCTGGCGCCTCACCTGAGGCCGCCGAGGCAAGGACATGGCTTCAGGGAGGCTGTGGTGGGAACCATGCCATCGGAAATACTTCAAAGCAAACTCTGGAAAATGCCATCCCAGGAGCAATTCTGCAAGTGGATGGGGATGGCTGTGGTTTAATGTGGCTCCCCCACCTTTGACTTGTGGGAAGAAAAGTCACAGTTCAGAGGCGTTGGGGCCATCCTCACACAACAGGCAGCCAGAGAAAATCCACCGGCTGAAGTGAGCCCACCTGGTCCCAGCTAACAGCCCCAACTCCTGCAGAAAATGCCGAGGGTCCCTTCCTGGGTGCCCCAAGGCAAACCCCTCCCACTGTTTGTGCTGCTGGCAAGCACTTTAAGTCCCTACAGCAGGCACCAAAGAGTTAAGTGCTGCTTCGCTGTAGCCACAGCAAGCTTCCTGTGGTTGCTTGCACTTTGTGTCATCCATCCCTTCACCGCTTTCTCACCCACTCGCTGCCCCAGCGACTCTCCGCATCACTCTGACTGCAGGCTGAGAGCACGCTGCTCACCAAGTGGCTCTGTGGCTAAACGGCCGAGCTGCAGGTACATGCGAGAGTTTTGCTACCACTCAGGCTTCATGTAACGGGGAGGATGTGGGCTCTGGGATTTGACTACGTCCAGTCCAATGGCACCTTCCTGCATTTCCCCAGGTTTCCTCCTTCAGCCCCAGAACCTACTGCCTGCGTTAAACACTGAGATCAGCCCCCTGCCCTGGGTCAGAGCCCCGGGGCTCAGACCTGCATGGCACTGCAGTGCTGCAGCACTGGGGCTTATCGTCCTCTGTGGATGCTGGATGTGGCCAGCATCAGCAGCACTGGGGGTCAGCCAAGAAGCTTATGGAGGTGAAGATTCATCTGGAGTGAATGGAAACAACAAAATAAAACCCCTCCAGACTGCGGCCACCAGGCAAAACACACCAGCGTGCCATTTTCCTTCCCTCCCATGCTGGTAAAGTGACTCTAAGCCACGTCTCGGTATGCCCAAGCACACAGCTGCGGCTGCGCTGGATGGGCCTTTGAAAGAAGGTGTTTCTCAACATATCCTTGTTTTGGCTGTGGTTATTGCCTGGGACACTGTTGTGAGGGAATGATGTGCCTGGAGACACCGCGTCCAGTGAGTAATGTGATATGGAGATGCTGAAACTCAGGCCTGGACGAGGCCCTGGGGTAAGGATTGAGGCCAGCAAAGCTGGGGAGAGCATGCGCTGGTCTTGTCTTCCCCCTCAGCATCCCCACGGGACCAGGGGTTCCTTTTGTGATGTGTAGGCACTGCTCCATTTTAGGGGATTTGAAAACTATACCCAAGTGGCAAACAAGAAAACCCCCTTTGCTGCATTGTGCTGCCCCTGCTTTCCCCATGGTACTTCTGAGCTCTCCCTTGGGAGCTCCCAGCGGGCAAAGACCGCAGCAAGGCGAGATGCAAGGGGCACATGAGATGGGGAGGCAACAGGCTCAGAGAAGTGGGGAGATGGGTTGGTTTGAACTGAGCCTGGTTAAGCAGGGAGAAATACAGTGTAGGTGTCTGCAACACTGAGAATTTGGGTCCAGAGAGGGGTGACAGGTGATAGCTGAGGGGTGCTACGTGTGAGGAGGAGAGGGAAGCATGGTTCACTTTTCTCCAGGCTTTTTTTCCCCATCATGTTCTGAAAATTATGTTTGCCAGACCAAGTTAACACTCTTAAATGTGAAGAGCAAAACTCAGCCCTGGGAAGGAAGGAGCAAACTGCCTCCCTCCAGGAGGACACCTGCTTCTCCTTGACCAGAGCAACAGCTCTGTGCACCCCCAAAGGAGGGCTGCTGCACCCAAATCTGTGCATCCAGCGCACCTTCCCAGAGTCCTTCCTCCCCGTCATCACATCACTAGTAGAGGTTTTGACTTCTCCTTTGTTTCTGCCAATTCTGCACACTGCAAAAAAAAAAAAAAAAAATCCTCTGGTTTATTTGGTTTCCAAGGCCGAATGGTGATGACTTGCTGGCTTGTGCGTCCATCACTGGGACAGCTGGCAGATACTGACCCCCCTGCAATCTGGAGGGTGCAGGCTAACCTGAGCTCAAGCAGCGACAAGAGCTAGAGAAACAAAGGCAGGCGATGTTCTCCTTTTCTGTTTGCCATTGCTCCTTAGGGGAAGACATCAGAAAGCTCCCAGCCAAGCAGCCTTTCTTCCGCAAGGAGTTTGCTGTCACACTCAGAACAGGTGATTCAGAATAAGAGCACCCAGTGACACCAGGACTCTCAGTGCCCTCCACTGCTTATATGTGATTGCTGTTAGAGGTGTCTTCTGCCTTGCTGCAGAAATGCGTCTGAAGCCAGTTCTGCACATGCTTTTTCTTGACTGCATGGTGGTTTTTCAATCAGCTTTATGTAGAAACATACTCTGTTGCTGCCAGGCCAAGTTTTTGCTCAACTTTTCCTTCACCCTTCTTCTGACAAGCCACCACTGACTTGCTATTATTCATATTGCAGTTGTTCTTAGAGGAAGTGATGAAAGCTCCGATACATCAAGTAGTCTAGAACCATAGCAATACATAGCCCCATGCTAAAGAGTTTGCAGGCTGAAGAGGCACAGCGTTAGCAGGTACAAATGGCATGACCTGGGCCAGGCAGGACGCTGGTGGGAGCAGACACCCTCACCTCCATGTCCACCACCTAGGGCAACCGTGCCACAGCTGCTGCCCTCCTTTGCCCTCCCAGCTGTGGAAAGATTGGATTTTTCATGCTGCCCAGAATCACTCTGTAGTAGCAGATGAGGATGAAACTTGACTGCTTTGCCTTTAAGATTGCAAACTGAAAAAAAGCCAAATGCATTTCAGCAAATAATCCAAGGAGCAGGGCTGCCAGAAATCCCTAAGTGAGAGCAAATAATCCTTATCTGGCAAAGGTTTACGTTACTTAACACCAGTGCAAGTTTAAAGGCATTTGTTTGTTTCTGTTACACACAAGGTGTCTTTTCCGGGCGGATCCTGTTATTAGGGTTAGTCCCTGACTATTTGTACTAGCACTTGTTCATCTTCCCGCTTGCTCGACTACAGCCTGATTGCTGGAAGTGGTGATTGTCAGTGACTGTAATTTTTTTCAGATCTGAGGCCTCAGAGTGCTCAAGGAGGAGATAAATATCATTGTCTTATGCCGTTTGCCTTGTGACTGATGATAGAAATGTCACTTTGTTGTTTTCCTCCCTGCCACCAGCAGTGCAAAATGAGCAAGGGCATCAGATTTCAAGACTGGTTGGCTCAAAGGAGGACTTTGTTTGTGGAGTCTAGCTCGAAAGGGCGCGTTAAAAGGACTGTAATCCCAAAGGGGGGGAAAGAGGTGACCTTTTGGTGATCTTCTGGGGAAAGGGCGACAGTGAAAGTTCGGCTCTGCGACCATTAACTCGGCTCTGTAACTCAGTGTGAAGGAGTTAACCAAATGTCAAATGACTTGCACACAGGGAGCCCCAGAATCACTTATCAGCAATAGCCACATGGTAAAAAAAAGATAGCACAAAAGCGACTGAGCCGGAAGTGTTTATAATTCCGCTTAGGAAAGGGTCTGTCAGAGTTACCTCTTTCTGTAGCAGCAAACCCTTAGGCACAGCCCCTCAGATATGCACCAGGTTCACCCAGAAGTGATGGAGAAGCGCCTTTCCCCCCCCTGCTTTTGGCTGGCAGGTTGGAGCTACCCAGCTCCGCTGGGGTTGGTAAAGCCCAGCACATGCCTGACACCCTGCCCAGAGGCTCTTGCCCACGCCACCCACATTTGGCGCTGCCCCAGAGGAAGAAAATAGGGCCACGTCACAGATCCCAGCAACTAAAACCTAAAAACCCACAGAGGACAATGTTTTGCCTCAAAGCCTTGCACCTGGCAAGGCAGTAGCAAGGGGTGGGGAGGTGCAAATCGTCACAGGGCTGAGCACATCAACATGGAGTCCACCTTGGCTTCAGTCGCAAACGCAGAAGTGTCTCGGTTAGCAAATGAGCTGAGCCGAGGGCTCGGTTGTGGCTGGGCGGTGTTTTATCTCGCTTCTTCCATCGGAATTAATTTGCATGCAGAGGTTTGGATTTTTAGACCATTTAAGGTTAACTCATTGCAATATGTTAATCGGCTGCTTTCCCGGAGGAATAGCTGGCAGGGGTTAGGGAGTGTGGAGAGCAGAAGTTGCTCTGCCAGCGGCGGGATCAACGGTCTCTGCCACATTCGTGCCCGGGGTCACTGCACGCCCAGGACATCCCTGCAGTGTGCTCAGCTCCTTCCCGGCCTCCTCAGCCCCACACGTCATGCCCTGAGCTCAATCCCTCTCTCTTGCCCCAGAGAGGAGCAGGAAGCATCACACGCCATGCCAGGAGCGGTGGCCGGCCGCCCCGTGGCCCGCAGGCACACAGGGGCACGCTCTGCTTTCTCCCTCTCTTCCCTCCCCTATTTCTGCTCATCATGGAGCTCATCTGAATTGCTTTGCTTTAAGATCCCTTCCTTGCTGCTAGGTTCAGTTGAAATGGGCCGGTGGATTCAAACTGTATCGTGGGCGGCTGATAGACAAGCAGATAGACAACATGATTGCGAGAGCTTCATTTCTGTAAGAAATCGGGCTAAAAATGACTCTTTATCCCAAGGGAGCTTGTCCAGCGTGCCTCAGACTGAAGTATGCAAAGCAGAGAGAAAACACTACACAGACAGCAATGGTTAGGGTGCTAATTCGAGACCCACAGTCAAATTTCTCACCTACCACAGCCTCTCAGTTTGGCCTCCAGCAAATCACATAATTTTTCTAATCCTCTGTTCCTTTTGCGTAAACCAGAGCCAAAGGTTTGGGGTTTTTACCTTTTGGAGAGGGTATGACAGCTAAGTAAATTGGAAATCATGAGGTGCTTGGATACTACATCTAAGCCTACAGCCTCAGTCTGGTGCCATCAAAGCATGAAATACCATTAAAAAAAAATTTAAAAAAAAAAGACTTTTGCTGTCTGGGCCCACAAACCCAGAACTGCACGGGTCTGGAAACAAGGTCCCACTCAGGAGGAGGTACAGATACAGCTGTGTTGGGGTGAAGGAGGTACCAGCATGCTATTGCATCTGGTAAAGTACTAGCACACACTGAAACAACAGCCTTCTGCATCATTCTGCTCTGGGGTTAGCCTGAGGAAGAAGAGCAAAATTGTGTCTTTCCTCGCACAAAGATTGAAAGGTGAAGCTAAAATCTCCCCCAAATTTTTGCAGGGCGTGATACAGGGGCAAACACCTCCAGGGAGGCTGCGGGAGCCTGTCTCTCTAGTTAGGAGTACTCGGTGTGGCAAACACTGTTTGTCACAGGACAGGGGAGCTGTGGTATTGCAGCTCCCTCTCCGTGTGCAGGGATGTTATTCTGCCTCTAGATTTGTGGTCTGATGTTCCTGAACATTTGCAATCTCTGGGTGAGCCCGTAAGCCTTTAGTTTTATCAGATTAACATGGAAAAGTGTTGGCTGTCTTCAAACCTCTCCAGGGATAATATTTGAAGCAAAGGGGTAATGTTTTGCAAGAGAAGGAAGTCCAAAATAGTGATGTTTTTTTCCCATTAGTGCCAACCACCCCTTCTGTGACGGGTGTTCGCTGGCTGAGGGAAATGAATTGGTGATTGCTGCCCATCCCTAATAGGATTTATACTCCTAAAGCTGAAATCACCCACACAAGCAAGGCTAATGCCATCACTTTCCAGCCCTCTCAAGAAAAAAAAAGCAGTCCTCGACTCAATGCAAATTGAATCACGGCTGCCAAATTGCCCCGGGGGATGCAGGAGCTGAGGGCTCCCTTCAAGCCCAGTTTTCTGCTAGGGACCCATGGCTGTCCCGGAGAGCATCGTCCTGTGGGTGAGCGACTTCATCCTGGACCCACAGAAATGGGGATGTTGTTGTCTTGCCAGCATGTTCCCATCAATATGCTATTGCTGACATCGAGATGGAGCCTTTCAGTGTCCTCAAGGACTTGTGCTGGTGCGGTATTGTGTTCTGCCACAAAATGACCTCCCTCATACGGCGACAACTTCACTTGCTGTATCGTTGTCTTCCTCCTCCATTCTCATTCCTTTTCCTGAGTACTTCTGCAATACTTCCGAGGCACTTCTGAATCCAGCTGACCTCTGGCTGTCTTTAGTCATCCTTCTAGCTGAGTTTGCAATGGGGAAAATTCCCCTTGACTTATGCTGTCTCTTTGCCTGAGATCTGACACAGTCTCCATCTTGGCCTTACAACTCAAAATTAGGACGGCCCTTTCCCAAGGAAGTCCTCTCTGGTACCTGCTAGGTAAGGTGAGGAGAACAGGCAGAAGAACAGTCTGTAGGGCAGACTCTTGTGCATTCCCATCGGGTTGTCGCAAGCATTGCTCAGGAGAACAGGCGGCAGCAGTTTAACAGAGTCGCTTCTCCCCAGCAAGCTGCCCGGCTCGCCCATCTGATAAATGGCAGGCTGGAGAGGAGTTGGCACCAATGCTTTGTTTTTAATGCCCTGTTTTTCTAAATTCCCATCAAATCACGAGGAAGGGTGTACTCTGGTTCTGCTTCCTTTTGACCTCTCGTTAGCTCTTGGCCGCAAGGGGTGAGGTCCCACGCTTGCGTTTCAGCATGTTTGTTGCTGTGCCGTTCGGCTGGGGAGCTGGGGGGTTGGTTTGGCTTGGCTTTGTTTTCCTTTCCAAAGATGGGCCCGATGAGGAAGAAGGCAAGGAAAAGTTGAATTAGGAAAAGGCAGCTTTTGCGGTTGGGGAGCAGGACCGAGAGTCAGCAGACGCAGGTTCTATTTCTGGCACGGCAGCAAAACTTCCTGGATGTCGCTGGGCAAGGCAGCTCGCACATCTCCACCTCGCCTTGCCTCCCTCCCGCCAAACAACGAACGCTCCTGCCCTCCCTCGCCCGCCGGGGCGCGGGGAGGGATGCTGCCGCGCCGGCGGAGGGGGCCGGCTCTGCCGTAGGGCTGCGGGG
>WAAD01009582.1:372619-404044 GCA_013389945.1 Fregata magnificens
GCTGCGGGCAGCGGCGGCGGGACCCCCCTCGGTCCGTCCCCCACCCGCCGCTGCTGCCACCTGCAAGTTGTGCCTCGGCCCGGCCCGGGGGTGCGGCGTCATCCCCTGCCGGCACTGCCGGAGAGACTTCCCCCGCCGAGCCCCCACCTTCCCGCTCCTTATTTATTTATATTAGTGTTATTTTTTTTAATCCATCCCCCCCCCCCAATAATCCCGGCATCCCCTGCTAGGGAGCATCGGCGGTGGGGAGGAGGGAGGTGGGAGGCGATGCTGCCAGCCCCCTGCCCGCAGATGCGGGCTCGCCAGGGATGGAGGCACCCTCTGGCCGGGGGACTGCAGCGAAGGCCCATCTGCTGCCCATCCTCGGCTTGCGAGGAGGGCACGGGCTGGGGATGCGTGCCAAGCCTGCAGCAAGCGAGAAGGAGTAACAGGAGTGTGCGCGTGGGAGGGAAAACATACATACAAATATATGTGTATGAACATCATCAAATGTCCCCTCTCCCCCTGCTCCGTCTCCATGTCTGATTGCTACAGTCCCCTCGTTGGGGGCTGGCTGCAAAAGGATGTGGGCACCCAAGTTCTCCCTGCTTGTGCAGGGCTGTCGGGTTGTTTGTGGGCTGGAAATAGCTGTATGTCCTGCTGGAGTGGCACAGGCTGGCGTAGCTCTGTCCTTGTGAGAGTTTCGCTCCCTGGGTGAGCGTGACAAGGGTGATGGGGAACACTGCATCTGCTGCAGCTCTAGACTTGCTCAGACAGCTCAGCAAGGGAGGGAGTGTGGAGCGGGATAGAGAGGCTCCTCTCAGTGCCTCAGCCCGGGGATTTCCGCAGACTGCATTTCTGTGAGCTGTGCCTGGGTCGCTCAGGAGCCCTGCCTGTTTCCTAGAGCCAAAGCTGGGGTCCTGCACCTCTCCCTTCCACCCTAGCGAAGAGCTTGGGTCAGGACAGAGCCTGCCCTGTCTCCAGCACAAGGCATCGGTGCCGAACACCTCCCCTCCTAGAGAATGGCCCTCCAGTTAACTCCAAATCCCTCCCCTTGAGTGGGAAGTTCAAGCCCGTGAAAACACTCGGTGGCACCACTGCTAACAAATATGACTTGAGTCACCAGGAACCTGCAGCCCTGTGAAAACTGAATTTCAAATTTCCGCCTACTTCTGCCCCTGTCTCCCCCACCCCAGCAGGGTGTGAGTCAGCAGGAACTCTTCAGACCCCCTCCCCAAAAGGTGGCTCTCATGCTCTTTAGATCCTACCTGCAGAGTGGTGTTCGAGTCCAGCTGCAGCCTGTGACTTAGGAATCACTTGCAACTTCCTGTTGCTGAAGCCTGGTTGCTGCCAGCTCCTCTGGGAAGAGCTGAAATCAAACAGGACCTGCCATTGCTTGACCCTTAGACAGTGGAGAGCCATTTCAGAGGGGAGGGAAGACCAATGGGCTCCTCACCCCCCCCAGCATACCTCCAGTTTCCAAAGCTCCCCTAAACACAGCCATAGTACCTGTGCTGGGTTTTTTGTCAGCCTTCGTAGTAGTGCTGGGAACACATCCTCCAAGCTGGGGTGGGAGAAGAGCAGTCATGTGAGCTCTTCTTGGGGAGCCTCCTGCCTCCCTGTAGTGATATAAAGCAGACTTTGAATGAAAGCCATTGCAAACTGCAGAACAGGAGTGAAGCTGTGACACTGCCACTGCATGTCATAAAAGTCCCTGGAAGATTTATAGCCCCTTTACACCCTCAGGTGATTTTTGTAGCAGTGGTAAGAAATCCACTGCAAGGTATAACATTCCCTCCCTGTGAGGACTCTCGGTTATACCTGCATAGCTTGTTTATTAATGCCCTGGATGTGGCAATTACATCCTTAGGAGAGGGGAGGGATTCTGGCTAGCTGCTGGTGAGTGTTCTTGCCCCGCTCCTAATGCGGTAGCCCAGCTGCTGCCTTTCATGCTGGCACACTTTTGGTCTGAGGTGCTCGCCTCCATCAGAGGTGCCCATAGTGTGGGGGACCGTTTCCAAACTCGGTTCAGGGGCTGAGCTGCTATCTGCCTCCCTGCAAGTGCTGGTAAGGTTGGAAAGAGTTGCCTGTGTGGCACACAGGGCTTGCCTTAGCAAGGAGGTCGAGAAGAGGAGGTGGAAAATAGTGTGTATATTTGTATGGATGTTAGCTTCAGGGGATGCTTGCAACTGTAAACATTTATCTAGAGTACTTGTGCCCAACATGAGACAGGGATAGCTGGTCTGGAGGGTTGCTGGGGCTGCTCTGTGGTCACCGAGCCTGCTTAACCTAGGCCAGGCGCACAGCAGCAAGCGCAGGTACACTTGGTGTGTTTGCCTGGGGAGTGTACCTATGAAGTTTGTGTGCTCATGTGCTTCCCATACGCCTTGTTTACCTTTCTCCTCCTTCTCCCACGCACAACTGGTTAAGTACGGTCTGACTTTGTGGCCTGCCAGATTGGTGTAACATGCTTACTGCATGTCTTTTAAGGGATGCTTGTGTGACAAACATGGGTGTGTGTTTGCTGGGTGCATGTAACCATCTAAACAGGTCCTGCTGGATGCGCTTACCATGGAATGCATGGACTCTTGTAGAGTTTATGCCTGCAATCAATTTGGTGTTCATAAGCAGTCATGGGTACAGGAATTGTTCAGGACAGTGTGTGTAGATGTTATTGTGCATGTTCAGTATGTGAAGCGCACCTTAGGACAGACAAGTTTCTGTCTCTGTCCCTCCCTTGCTTTGACGTGCCAGCAAGCAGAGATAAACTCTATCTCTTGGCAGGGTTCGTAGCTGAGTTTTCAGCTTGCTATGTCTGAGCTTCCTCCTTTCTTGTGAATAGCACCTTTAAGGTGCACCGGCTATCACAAATTGACATCTCCCCCCCCCCCCCCCCCCCCCCCCCCGCCCCGCATTGGATCATAAAAGCAGAGGAAGGAAGTGGGGGAATTTGGTGATGGATAGATGGGGCAAGCTGGGCCAGCATTCATTCCTAAAGTCTGATTAGGTTTTAGGTGGGGCTAGTTGCTCTAAAATGAGCCCTTTGTACATTGTTGGAAACTGTGACCCAATCAGTGGGATGTAGCTGGAGGAGGTGGTGCTAACGAAGGCTGGTGCAGCTGACAATAACTCCAGCAGAGAGGATGGTGGAGGGGGTACTGACTGGCACAAGAGATGTCTTCACATCTTTAGGTCAGTGTAAGGTGTCTGAAAGGGCTGGTTCACGTTATCAGCCCTGACTGTAGAATTAGAAGAGTGTGGCTAGTTGTCCCCACTTGCTTTTCCCTACTGTCACCCATCAGTTCGGCAACAAAAGGTCAGGCTGCATTGCATTTGTCCTGATGACAGGATGGCATCTTGCGGTACTGCAACGAAGTGTTACAGTGGGATCTGAAATCAGGGGAGGGTAGGCACATGGGGCAGTGCAATGCAAGGGGACATGGGGGTATGTCTGAGGAATGCCCGCTGTTCCCCATCCTGGATGTTCTTGGAAAGGTGGTGCACGCATGGACTGTGCTGTCAGGTCAGTGCTGCAAGCTGGCCTTGAGGAGCCTTGGCAGAGCTGCGTGGAGGGGGCAAGCCTGGGATCGTGGGCAGCTCTGGGTCAGGTTTAGGGTGCTTTGATAGAGTTAGGTGAGTGTGTTGCTAGGGCTGGGCTGTGCAGGTCAGGATTGTGCTGCAGTAGCGATGCTGTGCAGGGTGACAGGACCAGGTGCTTGTCCCAGGGGCTGCGGCAGAGTTGCAATCACAGAGCTGCTGAGTTCCACCTTCTCCTGGAGGAGGTGGAAAGAGATGCTGTGTGCTGAAGCAGCAGTGTAGGGTGCACAAGAGCACTCCGTGCCTCTGTCGCTGTGAAATGGACTCTGGTTGCAGCTCCTGGGAAGGAAGAAACATGATTTCTTTACCTTCCCTTTCTGACTTCTTTGTGCTCCCTGCAGTGCAAACCCTTTACTTCCCTCAAGCTCCTCCTGAAGCATAACAGGTACCTCCTCTTCAAACCTCTGAACACCTGCAACAGGGCGAGTGTATTTTTGTGCTCAGAAACTTGCCTGGTAGAGCTGATCTGTGAAAGGGAGTGTAGCACTGCGCTCTGAGCTCTCATGAGGGCTGAACGAAGAAGAAGCATGAAGGGAACTGCCTGCCTTACAAAAAGCGAGGGCTTGTTCTTAAGCCATGATTTAGGAAGTGATTATTCCCTGCTTCAGGATAGCAAAAGTTACCTGAGCTGCTTGCTGTGGGGGCCTTGGCCTTTCATACTGAGATAACCCCCCCCCAGTTGAATAGGCAGCTTGATGAGCTCACTTAACATTACCTGTTTCCCCAGCTAGGCCAGTGTCTAAATAGGCTTTTTTTTTTCTTTTTCCAAAAAATCAGCTATGGCTGTGGGGTATGACCAAACTGAGCTCTGCCAGCAGTCTCTTCCAGCCTGTAATGCACAAGCTGCAAGTAGCAGGAGAGGTGGATGTGGCTGTCCAGGAGAGAGGCAGTGGGGTCAACTCTTCTTTCTGAAGATCATCTCAATGTGTTGCACTTTATGGCAAGGTTTCTCCCCAAGGGCCTCAAAGCAACCCATTAAGCTTCTAATTAGGCAACCACTTATCTGGAGGTAGAAAAGTGTCTTTCCCATTTCCAACCCAGGGAAACTGAGGCATGGAGCAAGGCTGCGGCATGCCCAGTTGCACACGCAGGGGCTCAGCAGGAGAGCAACGGCTGAAGCACACCACTTCCTGTACTTGGTTCGCTGCTGACTGGCTCGGAAGTCCCGGAGAATGGTTGGGTACAGGTGCTGAGCCAGGGGTTGTCGATAACTTTCTAGTCACCGCTTGGATCCTGCTGCCTTTTTCACTGCAAATATCACCTCCTCCTTGATCTGCTGCCTCATCTATAATCCCAGCTCCCTGCTGCCTTTCCCTAGGAGTGCCGTTTCCCCCTCGGTGTGTAAATCCTTACAGGTTGGGTCAAGGTTAGCAAGCAGAATCAGACTCTGTCATCTCTTTGAGGCTTTGGGGTAATTTTTATCTTGGGATATTGCTGCATGTGCCTTGCATGATACCAAGGCTGCAGCAAGCAGATTTGAAGCATACCCAAAGACTAATGCAAATTAGACCTGCTGCATAACGGCTTCAGCAGCTGTGAAACCTGTGATCTAAAGGCAGGTATCATCTGCTATGCTGACTTTATCTGCGTTCGGATCCCCTGTTTCAGCATGCAGATACTGGAACTAAACAGAAAGTAAGAGAGACAGCGTGGCAAAGAGAGACATGAAAGGGAGTCTCTGCTAGATGCTGAGCCCTTTAAGAAAGAAGGGGAAGGTAAACTAGAGCCCTGAGATTTTAAGCTGGTTGTGCTGAGGCTGAAGAGAAGGCTATGGTAGTGCTTTCTGTTCCTCCTTCCCCTGGCACAAATGCTTCTAGCTGGGCAGCAGGGAAAAGGAGGAGGACAGAGGCCTCTGCAGACTGAGCATGTTGGGCACGGACAGATCTTGGAGGCTGCGGGAGCTGAGAAAGGTAGGGCTTTGGAAGAAAGGTTTGCCGGTGTAGGGGATGAGAGTGGATGGTGCTCGCTGCGTATGAGGAAGTCCTGTTTTTGTGGAGCTTGTGGTGTGAGGGCCAGCTCTGAGGCAGAGCAAAGGGCAGGGTAAATCAGGAGAACGGTGCCCTGGAGTGATCAGCGTGAGCTGCACACTGTTACTTAATGACCCCATTACAGAGGGAAGCCTTGGTGGCCCTGATATTCAGGGAGGCAATATCTCCCGAAGCCAAAGGAGTGGGGGCAGAAAAGCAGACTGAGATTCTGTCTGCTTTCAGCTCAGCCTTCCCTGTACATTATTTGTGCTAGCAAAACTGTTCCTTCTTTACTGCCTCCAGAGTGTTTTCAGTTCCCTTTTCTCCTTTGCACCTGCCCCAGCAGTCCTCTCCTCCCTGCCTCGCTGTGCCAGTGCTGTCCAGCTGCAGCTCTCGCCAGCTAACCACGATCGGTGGAGGCAAGATGTACCAAGCATCCTCACTTGAAGGGGACATGATTTGCTGCTTTTCTTCTGGGGCCATGTGAGGTCTCTGGAGAAGAGGTGGGTTAAAGGAATTGCTGTTTCCCCATTAGCCCTGTGTCCCCAAATACCTCCTGTTGTGCTGTTGTTTGGTGCAGGGCTGACTGTTAGCAAGTAGCTGTTGTGCTCTCAGATATGTGCTATTGGCACAGAGCCACTGTGGCCTTGAAATCCCTATCTAGCAGCAACTTTTGGAGCAAGGGTTGACCACACCTGCATTCAGCTTGGCTAGGGGCACGATGGGATTGCTTTTGCATAATTTAGCAGTCTTGTAAATTATTTATAGTGCAGTTGTGCTCTGGAACAGAGTCTTCTCGCTTCCTGTGAGTGGTGGGGGGGAGGGAAGTTTGTCAGGTATCCAGAGTCTATCACTTTTAGTGATGAGGAAGTGCTGTGGGTTTCCTTTCTGCCCATGTTTGTTTGCATATGCCTCTGTGCAGCTGAACTGCCCTGAAAATCCAGTTCTGGTTTCCACATCGCTCAGGTGTGTGGTACTGCGGAGCATCTCCGTGGCTTGGGACTGTGTGAGAGATTCCTGAGTTCGGAGCCTCGTCTTTGCAGGAAAGAGACGGTGTAAAGCTGGAGACAGTGAATCTGGTGCTTGGATTTGGTCCCTGACTCAGTTATAGTGCTGTGCTGTGGATCTGGGGCAGGGATCATCGGGACTGCTCTCTAAAATGTTCAGATGCTTGAGAGCAATTTTTTCTTCTGAAGGCCCATCTTGTCCTGCCAAAGTGTTTTTTAGCTTTGGCATGACATGGTCCATTGGACTTTACAAGAGATCATCAGGACCTGAGAACTTGAAAGATCAGGTGGTTGAGCAGCAAACTGTGCAGTAGAAATTTCCATAATTTCTCAGTGATTAAACCCTGAAGAGCAACCAGCTGAGGGCAGAGGGAGACTGGGGCAGTTTTTTACAGGCTCTTGCAGCAGAGGAGCATCGTGAAAATGAGCTGGGCAGGCTGAGCACTCACCCCAGCTATGTATGAGCTTAATGCCCTTTGGCCCTCTGCCTCTCTGTCACAGGTTGCTCTACCATGCAGATGGGCTGTCCCGCTCCTGCCCTGCTTGTCCTGGTGGTTTCAACATGACCGTGGCTCCCCCCTTGCATTGCACATCCTTCTTGTTCACCAATTTTCATGGCGTGCTTATGCATTAGTTTTCGTCTTTCTCCTCTCCTTCCTTTTTGACCTGGCTGTGGCAGCTGACTTCCCAGAAACAGAGTTCAAGATAAGTGTTTGTGTTACTGAAGATCTGAAAGGGGAGCGAAAGGGCTGAGGGTGGAGAGGGGAAGGAACTTGGCCTGTAATCAAGTGATTGTGGCGGTAAACTGCTCTGTCTACTGTACTGTTGAGCAGAAATGCTTAGTTTCCCTGTTTCTATCTGCACAGTGTCAGTTTGTGGCTTTTGCATTTGGGGAAGAGTTGGCCAGGCAATCACCAGATGTCCCTTGGACAAGCTGTGCTGTCCCACCTGGCCCTGGCCTGGTTCTCGGGTTCTTCAGCCTGAAACAAAACCCATTCTTTCATCAAATGGTTTTACCTCTTGTTAGGGATGTCGGCAACTGGCTAAATGTAAAATTCCTCCTCATCCTTCTCAAGAAATAAGGCAATTTAAGGGAAGAATGTGAAGATAAATGGTCCCAAAACCCGTGTGATGTCCAGGATGGCATTTGATTTCTCTGATGAAGACTAGCTCTCTCCCTCTTCCCCATAGACCTGCTCCCAGTCCTTTCTGCCTGGTTTAATCTGGAGATCAGGGTACTGCTTTGGTTAGTGAAAGGGAATGTTTGTACAGAAGAAATAAACATATTGTTGAGACCCAGGCCTGCTGCAATGCCTCTAAACAAGATCCAGCTGTCTGTGGGAGGCAGAGGAGAGATCTATGTGACCCTGAGTTAAGTGCATTAGGAGGCTTTTGATTTCATTCTGGGAAACGGCACCTTTTTGTGGTGCCATATGCCTGTTACCGGCGTAGAGCCGTTACTGAAGACTTGATTCGTGTGGATTTAATCCGAGGGGCTGTGATGCTGCAATCAGAAGGATTACATAAGCAGGGGGTTGACTGCAAGCCGGAGCCCGAGCTGTTCTGCAGAGCCCCCGAGTCTGTGCCCTTTGTTCACCCCCGAGGTGGGGGTCCGGGCTGATTCACTTCCGCCTTGGGGCAAAGCATTGAAGAGTGCTCTGCCTATCAGTGCTTTCTTTCCGAAAATAATAACAAAGTGAAGTGGCAGCAGGGGATCCAGGCGGCACTGTGTCGAGGTCTTGCCTAAGTCTTGAAAGAGGAAATGAAGAACAAAAGCAGAAGAGACAAATAAATAAGGGTCTGTTCTTGGTCCAAGAAAAATTCCCATGGGTTCGTGTAACATTCTCGGGAAGACGTGACACTCCCAGGGCTGGAGTTAGTTTTTGAGAAATAAAAGGAAAGGGGAAAGAGGCGAGAGAACGAGGAGGGGGGGGTTGGGGATGGGGAGGAGAGAAGGAGGGAGAGACACCCTAGAGAAACCTCTCAGCATGGAGTCAGGTTTCTACGGCTGTTCCCGGCGAAGAGGGGTTAATACTCTTTGCATGGGATTGGCTGGTCACCAGACATTCAGAGAAGAGGGGGATCTGGGGGCTGCCAAGCGGGACCCCTGTGGCCTGAAAAGGAGGGGAGGAGGGGAAGGAAGAGGCTGGGAAGGCTCTTCCAAACAGTAATAGATCTGCTACTGTGGGAAAGTGAGTGCACTGCCAAACCCCAAGTGGTTGGTGATGGATGGGGGAGGAAAGAGGGCGGGGATGGAGGGCCAGCTCTTCTCCATGGCCGCTAGGATCTTGCTGCTCTTCTATGGTCTCTATTTATTGTCTTCCTGGAGTTTAATTACTCCCCTCCTCGATCCATCTTGGAGAGCTTTCATCCCGGGGATGCACAAACAACTGTCACCTGCTTCAAAAATAGCTGGAGGCAACGTGGTTTCTGCCTGCCTACATGGGTCTGTGCACTCTACCCATCACCATGGCATCAAGTGCTTCTTGCCTCCTTCCTTCTTTAACCACCTCACTCTGGGCCCATGGGGCACCCACCTCACCTTCTTCTGGGCTGTTGAACCTGCCTCTCCCTGTTGCTTAGGCTGTCATCTGGTCCCCAGGAACAATCCTGCTTTCCTTTGCACAGGGTTTATGTGCATGGTCTGGCACGTCTGCCATGTGCTCTTCACCCATGGGCCTCAGCTCAGAGGGTAATCTTGATGGCCCATTTTGGTGCTCTTTTCAGGATTTGACTTGTACTCCACTTGCTTGGAATACACGGACTGCCTGCCAGGGTCTGCTTTGAAACCAGTTACCTGCTGCTGCTTCTTCCAGATCCTTCCTTGAGATGTGCTCCTTCCCTGATGCTGCTGGGAGTAGTTAGCGAGCTCATGGTAATTGAACAGTGCTTAAAAAAGTCCTGTAATTTTGAGTGTCTGAGGATGTATCTACATGATACCACAGTTTTGGTAAGAAGTGAACTGGTGAAATAATTTAGAAAGTTTCTGCTGGTCCATTGCTTGTTCCCATGCCTAGGCACTTTTCTTGAAGTTTATTTTTAACCCAGTTAGATCTGCTGCTGGTTTGGCTTTACAAAGCAGACTTTCATACGACTGACAACTTGAATTCATACAACTGACAACTGAGGGGTGGTGAGCTGTGAAGGTGGTGAGTGAGGGGAGAGAACCTATGAAACAACAGGCTGTGTTACCACACGCCTCACTTGAGGTCTCTGAAAGTGTAATTTTCTTTTATCCTCAGCCAAAATGGTTTTGTCCTGTCCCTGTCTGCAAGACACCAAGACTAGCTGGGAGTTCTTGCATACTTCTTTGATTACCCCATGGCCTGTCTGAGGACATAAGTTGCTTTTTTTTGTGTAGTTTTGTCCCTTTTTGCTTTCCTGTTCCTTGTCTCATGATGGAGCATTCTTTCCCTGTAAGACACCAAAGTCAAGAAGCAAAAGAACTAGCCAACTCCATTTTGCACTGCTGTAACTGCTGCACACTTGAAGCAATGAGAAGCAGCAGTACTGTATTTGGCTGAGAGAAAGGCCTTGCATCCTTGTTGTGTGTACTGCAGCATGCAGCGAGCAATGCCTCAGCTCACCCTCTGATGTCCTGAGAGACCTGGTCTTGGAGCCAAGTGGTGATGCAATCTCCAGGGCCATCACAGCAGTCTTTGTGGAACCAGATGTTTTGAGGAGACAGTAGGCAGGGTTGAGGAAGAGTCTTTCCAGGTTATCAGGCATAAGTGAAGGAGAGAAGAGGATAGGAGAAGTGTCGCTTCTCCTTTAGCGGAAAGACTGCCTAGTCTAGTGGTGCTGAGAAATTAAAACTGTGGCTTCTGAGAGCATCTGAAGGATCAGTGTGTGCTGAGGCATCACTGGAACCATGGAAATTCCTATGGTGAGACTGGCTTTAGCTGGAGAGAGGAGATGAGTTACAAGGGAGCCCAGTACAGCTGAAGGATACTGGGAAGAATATTTGTTAGATTCCAGTGGAGTTGGAAATCCAGCTTGAAGTTTTCTTTAGCATACAGTACTGGACCCTTGTGATGTCCAGGTACTTCTTGGATAAAATTAAATTGGTGTCTCATAGGCCATTATTGGATTTCAGTAGAGTTTTCTAGTCTTCTCTGAGCAGATCTTCTTTTAAACTGGGGGCTGGAGAATTATATAATTATGCTGCTATTAGTATTATGGTAGTTACAGTAAGAACAATCTGTTCGAGTGGAGGGTTTTATAATGGACTCTGAAGGTGTTCAGATGCTGGTCTATTCTGCTGACTTCTGGAAGATCAGTCTTGAGCCAAAATCCTATCAACAAACACCTCTTTGTCTCCAGGTCTTGTGTGCTCTGTGTGGAGGGTTAAGAGCTGCTTTGTCCCAGAGTGTACAGCTATCTCACTGTGGCCGGAGATGTGGCATCTAAAATAACCAAGGCTTAGTCCACCAAGGAGCAGGACAAGACACTTGAGAGAACAGTTGAAACAGTGAAAGCCCATGGAAAGTGTGGAGTCCAAAGGTACTGTGCTTCCAGGAGTTGAAGAGGTAAGCAGCTACAGTACTGAAAAAGCTGGAGGCTTTGTATTGCATCCATCTTAGTTTCAGTATGCAGCAGATCGTAGCTGCTGGTGTGGAGCACTTTGGTTTCCTACAAGAGTGCGAAGGAGAAGAGACACCTATTTTCTTTTTGACTTCTGGTCAGTTGAGGCCTAGCAAGGCCTTGCACGCAATCCCGAGGCTTGTGGTTGACATGGTGTACATCACATGTCTGCCTTCAGAGGGAAGGGGAAGGCAATGCCTTGGTTTCTCAGCTGTGCTCTCACGCTTCCCTGGCCAACCTCACCTTAGCCTTGTGTAGATTCACCCTTTAGCTGTCTTCCCCCCNAATGGATGCTATGGTGGCACCCTGTTGAGAGTGGTCACCTTCTATCTCTGCTCACCTCCCTGTTGAAAGGGAGGGAGGATGCTTAGGACAAAGCCTGGCTTTCCCTTAGCCTGACCTTACTCGGAGAGTGACTGTGCTGGATGGCTTGCCCCAGCTGGTTGTGCTGGCAGCAAGTCAGTGGCACCTTGTGCTCCGTTGCCTCGAAGCTGCAAAGGAAACGCATAGCGTGAGGTATTGCTGTTTTGCATTAGCGCTGTAGACAGCAGCTCTTGAAGGTCGCGGAAGAATGTTGTATTTTGTCCTTGAAACTTGAACGGAAGCCGATATGGACCTGGCTGCATTCAAACCACCTTGTACTGTGACTCCACCAGAACTTCCTGCTGACATCGTCCTAGCTTGCAGTCCCTGAAAACACCATGGCATCCTTCACGTGGGAGAAATGCTGAGCCCTAGCTACCTTCTGGTACATCCCGCTTCTCTCCACTTTCCCTGCTGTCCAGCTTTGTAGGATAATCTTCTCTTCCTATCCTTAAGCGAAGCGCAGTCCTGCTGTCCCTGAGCTAATCACATTTCAGTTGTAGACAAACAGTAGGTTTTATAGTTTCTCCTTACTTCTGTGGGTGTTTTCAGGACAAAAGTAACTTGAAATTTTAGAGCGTTTTGAGGTACTGTGACCCCAATGCATGTTGCGATTCCCGTGCCCTGTGGATGGCAGGTAGACCTAGTACTTCAGAAGTGTGGAGCCTGTTCATTTGTCTCTACCTGGAGCAGAGAGGGAGGGTTTGGCCCTCAGTGTGGAGTGGGGGATTTTAATCTGCCGTGTGAAAGCAATTCTAGTTTGAATTGTTGCTTTGTGTTGAAGTGTCTGAGTGATGGGCAAATACGTTACTGCATGGGTGTTATGAGGTAATTTTAGGCAGAGGAGATAAGCATCTGTGTATCCAGGGAAAACCAGAAGCTTCTACTCTGACTTGTCCTCCACAGCAGCTTTTCTCCTGTAGCCACAGGAGAGGTCTAGGGAGTCTTGAGTTCCGTGCCCTATCGAGGTGGAGCATGGGGTATCATGCATCCAGCAGCCTGTTGCATGGCCTCTTGCCAGTGTCCCCCAGAAGAGAACATTAGGACTGGTGAACTGCCAGCTCTTAGCAGTGCATATCTTTCTCTCTGGCTCCTTGAAAAATCAGGATATGATTTCAGGATGGTATAAATCAACTGGTCACCTGATATAATGGCAAAGTAAAATGGTAACAGGTGCCTGGGGATAAGTCATATGCATACCACTTCTAGCTCTCCTCCTTCTCTGAAAGCCCTTCCCCTGCATGGTAGAGACATAACTTCAAGCAAGGAGATATCAAAGGGATCCCTTACAAAAAGAAGCTTTCAGCTTGTCTTGCCGAGACTGTATGTTGCTGAAGCGGTATATAACTGCATGTTCCCTAAAGAGCTTTGTCTTAATGGAGCTGACTGTCCATTCTCCTTCTGGCTTTTTCTTCTACTTGAACATTAAAGCTTTTCTTGCTGTTGTTTTTAACCTGACAGCAACTTGATCACTCTCCCTGAGATCAAGTTGACTTTTTTTTTCCCCCTCCTCACTCAAAATTGTCAGAAGGGAAATATCTCTTCTTGCTGTTTTCTATGTTCCTGGTAACTGACGGTTGCTTTCTGACAGAGCAGCTGGGCTCTTTTATGACAAACCGAGATGTCTCCCTGACTGGTACCTCCTTTCTCATTTCCACCATACGTAAATGTTTTGGATGGGGAAGGTGGGTAATAACATCTTCCTCCCCTGCTGGCCTTTGTCTCCAATTAGCTACCACTGAAAGACACATCTTTCGCTGCAGTGCAGATCAGAGGATATGGGAAGGGATACGTGACTGATGGCTTTTAGCATCTCAGCCCACCCAAGGGTGCATGAGTGCTCTCCGCTCCCCGGCAGAGGAATCCCTGGCATGTGAGAATGGAGGTGGTTCCCAGGGAAGAGGTTTTGAAGAGGACATAGGTTGCTTCTTTGCTTCCCTTCTTTTAGGAGGGGATAGGAAACGTGTTCATGTTCACACTCCCTTACAAAGGCAACTGAGCAGTGAAAATTGCCTCCTGGGACATGTCAGCAGTGAGACAGCAGAGGGTACTGCAGGGCCAACTTGCTTTGGCAGAGCTGCAGGGGAGGGCTGTGTGCAGCAGCCCGGCTCTCCCAGGCCCAGACTGCAATAACAGGGAGGCAACACAGCCTTGCACGGGCTCAGTTTTGCCAGTGGGTGAAGACCTGCAGAGCTGTGTGCTGAGCCTGACAGATACTGATGTATGCAAATGTCAGTTGAGGAAAATACGCTTTACTTCCTGAAACCATGTGTCCTGCTGTGTTGAAATGGCGCACCACATCCCAGAAAGTGAAGCAGTTTGAATGTCAAGAGTTATGACCTTTTGTCTGGGAACTACCATGGCATGTGGAGCATCACAGCCATCTGGGAAGAAGGTGGAGATGTGCTTTGTGTGACTCCTTCAGCACCTCTCCTCTGTCCTGGGCTGGCCTGGAGGAAGCTGGCTGCCCTGCATTTGTGTGTCCTGTAGGAACTGGAGTGAAACCAGCATTACCTGGCTGGTAATTACCATTGGGATTGCCTTACTGGAGCAGGCCAGCTGTTCATGTCGCCTGGGTTTCAGTGTCTGAGAGAACGACCTGCTATCTGGAGGTAATGCCTCGGAGAAAGCGCAGGACACCTGATCAGAGAAAGCTGTACTAATTTACCAGTGAGGGACATTTTCTCCTGACAGCCAGTCACTGCTAATTTAGTGTTTTCAACTCCCTTGTTCCCTTCTCTTCCCCACACTTCAAGACAGAGCAAAAACTGTTGACATGCAAGGAAAAGGCACTGGATACTCCTTTACCTTGCAAGTGATCTTGCTGCTCCAGCAAGACATAAAAAAACCCCCAAACCAAACAAACACCCCCACCCCCATCACCCCCAAACCTAGACATGATGAGATACTTCTCTGGGATCCCTTGTTTTGCCCTCATGAAGAAAGCTTGAGAGCAAGCCCCAGGATTCTCCGTTATGGCTTTGAACAGGAAGAGCATCCAGCCCCTTCATGGCTAGGCCAGCACAGAGATGGCCTCCTACCACCCGGGCCATGACCAGGCATGTGAGGCCAGGCTGCAGGGCCGTGGCAGGTGGGTGCAGGAGGCAAGGGCCTGCCCCGCTGTGGTGCCCTGAGGAGAGCCGCCATTTCCTCCTTCCCAGCCCACCTGACAAGACGGCCTCCTGGGTGTGCACAAAGCAAGGACCTTACCCCTCCACTGACCTGTGTCGTGTCAAAGTATATCAAAACCCGTAATAAATACTAACAAATAGGATCACACTCTCCCTTTTTTTTTCTTTTAATTTTTTTCTCCCTCCCATGGCCATGCTGTAACTCTTCCACCAGCTTGGGGCTTGCAGCCCCCCACTTCAGAGCTTGACATCGTACTCCTCACGCTGCCACCTGAGCGTGGGAGATGGTATTGGTGGACAGTGGTTCTCACTAAAAGGTGACTGCAAAGTGTCCAGAAACGCTTGTTGCTGAGCTGTGAGGTATAACTGCAGACAACCCCTCTACTGAAGTCTGTATCGGAGGCACCTGTAGAGAACCAGATGTGTTTTCCTTTGGGCAGTTGCCATCTGTCTAAATGCTTTATGGCTTTTACCTTCAGTATTAAGTTCTCTCCAAGTTAATCAGTAAACGTGCTTTGCTGTATTTTACTTAATACCCTCTGAAGCGGTGGGAGCGGGCTGGGTGCTTCTTCCCTCCGCTCCTGCCCCAGGACATGTGTCGGCTGTGAGGAGCTCCGGGACAGCCCCTACGTGGGGTCAGTGGCATGGGGCAGCTTCCCCGTGCTCCCCGGGAGGGAGGGCTGCCTCCTTGCGAAGGCGTCGCTGGCACCATTGCGCACTGGGCGGGAGGGTTTGTAAGTGATGGTACGGGGTGTGTGGTGCCTCCCAGGAACTCTGGCCCTGGGAGGGGAACGGCGCCAGGGCAGAGAGCTGCCATGGAGGAGCATGTTGTGGAGGGGGCACAGCGGTGCGTGTAGTGTGCATGGGGCTCGGAGGGGGTCTCTGCCTCTTCGCCTGCTGCTGCACGGAGGGTTTCATGCTCCAGGGAGGAGAGGACAGCCTCTGCGTTGCAAAGGGCTTTTGGGTGACCTTGTTCCCCTGCCCACCTCCGCCCAAACCTTCCCTTCCCTAAACTGCAGAAGGTGAGCGCCTTTTCTCCTTGGTGAAACAGTGGGTGAGCTTAATTTTTTTTATTTTTTCTTTTTTCTAGATTGTAGTCTTCAATCACTTCTCTGCCTGACAGCAGCTCTGTGCTGCCTGCCTGGGCTGGAGGAGAGGAGGTAGCATAGGGAGAGGATGAAGGCAATGTTTTGTGTTGTTTGGAGGGAGGGGCTCTGCACTGCTGGTTTCTTGCTGGCCTGACATGGATCTATCATGAGGGCACAGTATTACCAGTGGAGACAGCTAGGTGTTTATTTTAGCCACCTTGATCCAGATGCAAAAAAACCCTCAGCACCTGGTTCACAGAAAACGAAAAGCAAAGGTGTGTGGAGATACAGTGGACTTGAGAAGGACGGGAGAAGAGTAAAAGTGACAGAATCTTAATTTTTTTTTTCCTGTTCCATATATGAATTTGGGTAGCATTTCCTAGGAACAGGGGTGGTTTTTAGGGCATGTGTTGAGCAAACACTGAAAAGATCTGAGGAGCCTAGGTGTTTTCCTGGTTCTGGCAGCTTGGCTAATGATCTTGGTCCTTTAAAACTGCCTCTCTCACCTGTCATGTTTCAACCGTGTATCCCCTACTCCCTCTCGTCCCTCCTGCTCTTTGCTCTCTCTTCATCTTCCCCAGTCCTCTGGTGATGCAGGGCATGAGGAGGCTTATGTTCATTTTGTTTCCATCAATGAATAGGGACAAATGTGCCAAGTACAGTGAATTCACTAGATCATTCTGGATTTCCTGTCTTTTTACCCTGTCACCAGTGCCTTTCTTGTCTTTGTGAGTTTATAAGACTGACTGATCTAGAAGAGGTTCAGCTTGGTGTAACCCAGCTGAGGCAAAAGGCCCACTGAAGATGGCAGAGGGTGGGGGGAGTGGTTCTTGGATTCAAGACTCGAAAAATGCATGCTGAGCTTGCCTTTTGCCATCCCCGACCTGTCTTCTTACCAGTGGTAAACTTTTTACACCTCAGTAACTCTTGAATGTGACTTTCCTTTTCATGGCTTTTCCACAGGGTGAAGATGAGACGCCATAAGCTCTTTCTGACTCTCTGCATGGCTGGTCTCTGCCTCATCTCCTTCTTGCACTTCCTCAAGGCCCTTTCCTATGTCACCTTCCCCCGGGAGCTGGCTTCGCTTAGTCCCAACCTTGTCTCCAGCTTCTTCTGGAACAATGCCCCTGTCACACCTCAGGTCAGCCCTGAGCCAGGGGGTGCAGAGTTCCTCCGCACACCCCTGTACTCTCACTCCCCCTTGCTCCAGCCCCTGCCTCCCAGCAGAGCCAGCGAAGAGCTGCACAAAGTCGAGTTTGTACTGCCGGAAGATACGACAGAATATTTTGTCCGTACCAAAGCCGGCGGCGTTTGCTTTAAACCAGGCACCAAGGTGTTGGAGAAGCCACCTGTGGGAGGGCGGCCGGAGGAGCGAGCGGATGGCGCAGCCTCGGGGCGGACGGCTCGCAAGCCGCTGAGCGCCAGCGGGACCAAGCGGCGCAAGTGGGTGGAGTGCATGTGCTTGCCGGGCTGGCACGGCCCCAGCTGCGGGGTCCCCACTGTGGTCCAGTACTCCAACCTGCCCACCAAGGACCGCCTCGTGCCGCGGGAGATCCCCCGGCGGGTTATCAATGCTATCAACGTCAACCATGAGTTTGACCTGCTGGACGTCCGCTTCCACGAGCTGGGAGATGTGGTGGACGCCTTCGTGGTGTGCGAGTCAAACTTCACGGCCTACGGAGAGCCGCGGCCCCTCAAGTTCCGTGAGATGCTCCTCAACGGCTCCTTCGACTACATCCGCCATAAGGTGCTCTATGTCTTCCTGGACCACTTCCCCCCCGGCGGCCGCCAGGACGGCTGGATTGCTGACGATTACCTGCGCACCTTTCTCACCCGGGATGGCATCTCTCGTCTCCGCAACCTGCGCCCGGATGACGTCTTCATCATCGATGATGCTGATGAGATCCCGGCCCGTGACGGCGTGCTCTTCCTCAAGCTCTACGATGGCTGGACGGAGCCCTTTGCCTTTCACATGCGCAAGTCACTCTATGGCTTCTTCTGGAAGCAACCAGGCACCTTGGAGGTGGTCTCAGGCTGCACCATGGGGATGCTCCAGGCTGTCTATGCTACCGATGGGATCCGTCTGCGGCGCCGCGAGTACTACACCATGCCTGGCTTTCGCCAGTATGAGAACAGCACAGGACACATTCTGGTGCAGTGGTCGCTGGGCAGCCCCCTCCACTTTGCTGGCTGGCACTGCTCCTGGTGTTTCACCCCAGAGGGGATCTACTTCAAACTGGTGTCAGCCCAGAACGGGGACTTCCCCCGCTGGGGTGACTACGAGGATAAACGAGACCTCAATTATATCCGGGAGCTGATCCGGACTGGTGGCTGGTTTGATGGTACTACACAGGAGTATCCCCCTGCCGACCCCAAGGAGCACATGTATGCTCCCAAGTACCTGCTCAAGAACTACCAGCGGTTCCGCTACTTGTTGGAGAACCCCTACCGAAAAGCAGAAGGCGCTGGGTGAGGCCATGGGGGTTCGTGTGGGAAATCAGAACTTCACAACAAAGGGAAAGAGTCGGGTGTTTTCGTCTGTTCCTTTCTTTTTCTGTTTTCTTTGGTTCTGGGTGGGGTGTGCCATTTCTCTGGGGTCTCTGTCCTCCCTCCCTTCTCTTCTTCCCTTTGTCCCAGGGTGATGCCTGGGGACACGAATTCCTCAGTCACGTGAAGGGAGGCCTGGGCAGGAGGAGGAGAGATGTTGGGGACCTACTCTGGCAGTAGCATAAAGACTTTCCTGCATCTCCCGGACCTCTCCTGCTGGCTGGAGTAGAACCTCTGCAGCCAGCTGGCAGATTTTCCTCGGGGGGAGGCTGGGAGGGTCCCATGGGGAGAGAGGGCAGCTGTTCCCATCCACCCTCATCCTTTGTGGATTGGAGCAAGCACAGATGCAAGCCTGGGCTATTCAGTGAGCGTGTGAGTCAGCAGGCACAAAATGATGCGAGTAGTCACGTGTGCAGATGTGTGTCACAGGCATTTTTTGGATGACTGAATGTGCAAAAGCATCTCAGTATGCATTTATTTTTTGTATACCTCTATCTTCAAAGAGTATTTAGGGGAAGGGAAATCCTTTGCTTCCAAGGTGTTCTCGCCAAGATGCAGCCTCCTCCCGCAGGCTTAATGCATCTGTCCTGGGCTGTATCTTGCCCTGATGCTCTACCAATCCTGGAGCAGGCAGATGGGAAGCAGAGGAGAAAGCTGATTTTTTTTTTTTTTAAACTTCTTTTTCACCCCTGCCCCCAAACACTGCACTGGCTTGGCCCACAGAAGGTGAAGCATCTTCCCTGCAGTACGTGCTTCTGCTGGGGCTAGGATAAGCTGCAGGGGACTTAATCAGATGGTAGGAGTGTATGTTTACAAGTGCATGGTTTCCTATGTGCATGAGTGCTAACATGCATGGTTTTGGTATGCACGTGGGCGTTCATTACCAGTATTGCGGGGGTGAAGGGGACATATTTGGGCTTGGGTATGTGTGCTTTCAGGAAATGGTGGGATCCGGAAGCTGTGATCTGTCTCAGCATGGATGACTTTTCGGGGAATTCATAGGAGAGGGCCAGGGAGAGCATTGGCTCTGCATAGCAGTGCTACACACGTGGGGACCATTGTGTGCCTCTCTGGCTGCCTCTGCAACCCTGTGGGCGGTGCCTGTTGCAGGGCTGCTGCTTACATGTGCTGGCTATTCCTTCTTGCAGTGGGGTAAAAGGGAGAGGAGAAGGGCAAAGCTCCGAGTCAGTGATGGGTGTTGTAGGGAAACACAGAGCCTGTCAAGGCACAGGATCCATCTGTCTGCTCTTAGAATGTGAGGGAGCTTGTGAAGAAAGGGGCCATGGGCAGACTCCCCCTGAGGCCAAGAGACTGTTTTGGGACCATCATGCAATCCAGAGAGCATGTGCAGCACACGTGCAGCCTGGACCATGCAGACAAGACCATACAGAGAAGAGGGGATCTAGGAGGACACTAGTTGCAGCTGATTGGGCCAGTGTCTGCTCAGAGTTTGCCAGTGATGGGTAGTCAGGATATGGCCTGTTGTTGTATTGGATTGATTCAGCTCATTGAGGAGGCAGATTCTTGTCTCTACCCTTACCCCCCTGCCTTAGCAGATGGTTTGATGGGGTGCCCAGAGCCTGGGCTGTAGTGGGCAGAGGGTGAAAAACATGATGAACTTGCTCTGTTAGCTTTGCAGTGGAAAGACTGGTTCATGTTCCAAGCAGCGAAGTGAGGATCATATGGAGGAGGAAAACGTTGGCATAAGGAAGAGTGACCCTGACATCAGGCCAGCTGTGCTGAAGCAGCAGGGTTTCCATTGCCATTAACTCACTCCATCAGGGCTCCATATTCCTGGGTTGTCCAGCCCATTCCCACCTTTGTGCCTCATTCCTATCTCTGTACCTCTCTGCCTCCTATCCGCCTCTCTAGAGAAATGAAAAACATCAGGAAAAATAACTTGATTGCCTAACAAGACTGAGACTGGAACAGAATGAAGATTAACATCTTTTTCTGGTCAAACTGAGATGGAGTTCATCTTAGCTCCTTCCGCATCTCATGTACCATAATGCTTGCTTAACAAGAACTGAAGGAACCTCTTTTTTGTTGTTGTGTTTGTTTGTGTGTTTGTTTTTTAAATGACTGTTCTTACTTCTGCTGTGTCTTCCCCACAGGTAGAAAAGCCCCTTTGAGAACTGAATGGAGGGAGAAACTTTGGTAGGCAGAATGCTTTTACCTGAAGGGAAGCTGTGGCTCTTCCAAGTCCAGACTTGTTGATGCAGCAGGAGGGAGTCTTGTCACAGCCACAGGGTCCTTGTGCCAAGCAGCTGTGTGGAGGTCTTGGGCATAGAGAGATTATAGAGAAATGGAGACCCAGCTGAGAAAGGAGGAGCCTGCGCTGAGCAAGATGAGAGCAGTAGCGCTGAGGCTGCAGCACGAGGGGAACATGCTTTTCCCAGGGGCAGCCGGAGGAGAGCAGGTGTGTTAGCTCATGGGATTCAGTAGCAGAGAAGTATGGAAGGAAAAAGCTACTTTTCATTCTCACTCTTGGAAGGGAGCCTGAGATCTACTCTCAGACCTTTGGCTTTGCCTTAGCTCAGTGACAACACAAGCCTGGTGCCAGACCTTGCTGAAGACAGGAGAGAAAGAGAAGTCAGTCTTTGCATGGGTGCTTTGGCAGCACCAGAGCCCCATGAAGTAGGGGATAAAGTGCATGCATGCTGGGGCTGCACCTCATTATCTTCTATGGTGGGAGGAGCCTCTCCCCTCCTACCAGCCCTTCCCGTGGATGGGCGTCCTTGGGCATTTTTAGTGCACTGCAAGTCATGTTTTCAATACTGAGGTATGGCCCTTGTCTCTTGGGAGTTTCAGATGAGCCCACAGCTGCAATATCTGGATCTTCTACTCCTGAAGTACAGCCTGTTGCCTTCTCTCCCCTCTCCTCCCTCATTTGCTCCATCATTCTCTGCCTCTCCCTCCGAATTGCCCCTCTTTTCTGCCCCGTTGGGCAGGAGGAGAAGGTCCTGCTGGAAGAGCAGCACTGGGTTTCTTCTGCAGGACTCTGGCCCTGTCCTCCTCCTGGACTTACTCACTTCCTTATTCTTAGGAAATTAAATTTAAAACAGACTTCTGTGTGGTGGGAGGAAGGGACTTTACAGATTAAATGCATTCTTTTTTTTTTTTTCTCTTAAGAATCGTTTAAACATTTTTTGATTTAAGGCCAAACCAGTCAATGTTTCTGTCTAATTTGTCTGGCTAACCCTGTGTTTGTTATCCTTAGGGAGGTAGAGTGCTTGTCATTAAAAATCTTCCTTCTTGTCCCTGGAGGGGATGAGGACTAGCAAGCTGGCTTTTGCACAGTGATTTCCCAAGTGGTGGCTTGCCCTCTGTCCAGCCTTGCTGTACTGCTGCGCTGGGACCTCCGCAGCCAGCGCGCAGGGGGGACAGCCACCCTCCCAGACAACCTCCACAAGAGGGAACCCAAAAGCATGTGGGTGTGTGGGGTGGTGAGAGAGAGGCAAAGGAGGAGGCAGGTTTGTATCAGATCCTCATTTCCCAACGCTGAACTCTGGGGTGAGCATTGAGGCTCCTTGATCTTGTCTGAACCAGGTGCTGAGGTTTGAGAAGGGGAGGACTAAAAATCCCCATCCTGCCCCTGGGCTGGAACTGGGATCAGACCACCAGAGCCCAATGTC
Source organism: Fregata magnificens (assembly GCA_013389945.1). Classification (NCBI taxonomy): domain Eukaryota; kingdom Metazoa; phylum Chordata; class Aves; order Suliformes; family Fregatidae; genus Fregata; species Fregata magnificens. The sequence goes on from WAAD01009582.1 coordinate 394,518, forward strand.
TGTTGGTTGTTGCAGCCATTGCAGCCGTGAGCCGCGAAACCACGTGCCTGCTGCCTCCCTGGGAGCAAAGCTGTCTGCTCGAGGGCGAGAAAGCATCACCAGCCTTTCCCTGCAGCCCTCTTCAGCTCTGTGCTTTTTCTTGCCCAAAAGCTTTCCACCTTCAAATTAATTGGTGCAAAGGAGGGCCAGTTAGGAGGTGAAGCAGTGTGTGGCATCCCCAAACCCTGCGCTTCGTTCTTTCTGCTCATCTCTGTTCTCACCTTTCTATGTGCTTTCCACCTAAAAAAGGGATTGTGTGCCCATGCATGGCTTTGGGGTGGGGAACTCATCTTCCTTCTTTGCCCCAAGTGAAGGGAAGGATGTGGGCTTTGGTGGACCCACAGCAGGTGAGCTTGCTAAAGCAGAGGGAACAGGGCAGGTTGGCCGTCTTTGCCCTCTGGAGGACTGGGGGTAATGTCATACCCAAGTGACGGACAGAAAAGATGGGGTGGTTTTGTGCCTGTGTGGTTGGTATGAAGGATGACACGCTCAAGTCCGCTCTCGCTGTTGCTTTCTCTGGTCCCTGTGTCCTGCTGAGGTGTTTGCTGTTGTGCAGCTCGGGCCAGCCTGCTCCTCATGTCTCTGTGGCAGGTAAACGAGGGGACCTTCTGGCCTCCAGGTAACGTATGAGTTGGGATGGGGGGAGAGTGTCAGAACAGAACGGGTATTTGTTCCCCTCTGCCCCCCTTTGGTGTATCTTTGTGGGATGGTAGTGTCTTTTCCCCTCCCAAACATCCCCCGGGCTCTTGTCCCTGTTTCCCAGCTCCTGCCAGCAATCTCCGTGGCTGCTATGCCTCTGCACTGTGAAGATACGTGTCCGGGGTCACCCCTGGTCCGATTAGTGAACACTGGTGGTGAGGAGGGAAGGGATGGCTTGTCCTGGCTTCACTGACCTCAAAGCTTGGTGAGAAAGGAGGGAAGTGAGTGGGAGAATGGATCCCAAATCCCTCCATCGTTGTGTTCTCCCCACCCCCCAAAAACCCCTCCCTTCTGATTTCTGAGACGTTGGACAAACTTGCTTTTATTGTGGAGACAGAGGGGGAGCTGGAGGTAAGGGGGTGGCAGGAGGGGCTCAGATCCAGCACCAAGAAAGGAGAGCTGTTTCTAATGCAATACACTGACATTTAAAGCTTTGGGGACTACAGGTAATGGCTTAAGAAGGGATCTGAAATACTCTAAGGCTAAGAATTCAAACCACTGTTTTTTCCTTCCTGTGCGGGTGATGATGCAGTATCATCCTGGAGGTGGTCCAGCTTCTGAGCCTGGGGTCCACCTGGACCTGGTGGTGTTGCCCCTGAGGGGGCCCCAGAACACCCTGCTTTGGCAAAAGAATGCGTGGACTTGCCAAAAATAAAAGAAAAAATACGAGCATCTGCAAAGCTCCTTTCCACTCTGTAATTTATAAACAGCAAGTAATAATGAACTTTTTGTAAGGATAAATGAAATGTACATTCTGAAATCATTTTCTCTGTAAATGGTTGGATTTCATTTCACCCTTAAAGGGATGCTTAAAAGGAGGAGATAAAAATAATAAAGTTTACAAAGTATGAGAGGAAACCAAGGCATGTGTGTGTGGTAGCTTTTATTTCTGATCGCCTGGCAGAGGGGCTGCTGGAAAACAGAGCAAGGGAAGTTGCTGCTTCCCATCTTGGCAGGACCGTGTCCCCGAGGAGAGAGATTGAGGGGGAGCCTGGCTGTTTTGGGGCATGATTCCTGATTTGTGGGCCCAGGTCAGACCTAATCTTCTGCATGTTAGGTGAGTATGAGCACGTACAGGCACATGAGTAGGGAACAATGGCTGCCAAGCGGCTCTCAGAGGAGCTGGTGGATGTGGGAACCAGCATCACTGCTCATGAAATGGTCCCTTGTCACCATCTCCCCTTCCTTGGATGCATCCACTTTTTCAAGTAAAGCCGTGGAAACCCTGGAGCCCCAAATTAAACCTTCCCACTGCAGAAATGTCTCTCTGGTGGCTGACTTTCGGCACGCTGTGTGAGAGAACGTGACCTCCTTGTTTTAGCTTATTTTTAAACCCATCTCATGTGATTTTGGCTGTTCCCATTACTCAGTATCAAAGCCCAGTCCTGCTCTGAATCCTCCTAAGCATCTGGCCTCAGCAGTGCCTTTGGCAAGGGCCTTTCACAAGCTCACGTGCCACCTACAGCTATTTCACTTTTTACTTTTTTAGTGTCTTGCGCTTCAGGTTCATTCCTGGTCCCATTTAGAGATAGTGACTGTAAACATCATAGTTTAGTTTCCTTATAATCACTAGATCCAGCACATTCCCTCTTCTTTCTCTCTTCCACATCAGTCTAATGTTTTCAATTCTCTTGTGGAAGGGTCTCCATTGAACTAGAGACTTGCATTTTGCATTGCTTAGTGCCTTTCTGCTGCTTCTGTCTTTGGAACAAAGGGCCTGGAATAAACATGCCACTCAAAATTAACAATTAAAAGTTCCTATTAAGAATTTTTAGCATTCTTAGTGATTGTTGTATTTTTGTGCCTGAATAGAGGATAATCTAAAAATAGATCATCACCAGAATGTCTTAACTTTCAATTTTTCAAGAGGGGAAGGATAAATATATAAGCTTAGGCCAATGGCAATTTAGCAAGACAGTTTAAGAAATGAGAGTTGACTAGGTTAAAGGTTCTCCCATGTGTTTTTCTTGCCTCCAACACGAAATATTTTACTGACATTTATATTATTTTAAGAAGTAATGTAAATGGGATTTCTAAAGTTTCTTATGAGGTTTTAAAAGAAGACATTGACAGAACCCAGGACCTTTTTCCCCAGAAAGTACAAGCTTCTGGTGCGGGAGCTTGAAGCACCTCAGTGAGCGAGGGGCTGACTCTTCCGCAAACCTGTCCGCAGTGGAGACCTTCATTTGCAGGAGCAGTGCTGACGGTCAGCTGAGGGGGTGGGCACGTGGCTCCACCACGAACCTTGTATACTATCTCTCAGAGGGTCCCTCAAGACACCAAAAAGGATCTTGCTATGTGCAGCGTGCATCCTGGATATGGATATGGAGCCTTAAGCACCCTGTTGAACCAGGAGCGTGCAAGCCATCCGACACCAAGTAAATCCCATGTGTTTTGCAGAGTTTTCAGTTTCCCAACAGGCGTTATATAGGGAGATGCACCATGGAGGGGCTCTGGCGTGACCTGCCTGGAAATGAGCTGTTTCCCCCAAGCTCTCGCTGTATGTCAGGGGTGCCCAGTGCTCGTTGTGGGCACCGTGCAACACTGCTCGGTGGGGACCGAGGCTGTGGCAGACCCTCCATCTTTGGCTCACGGAGGGGCTTGCTCCGTGTGGTTCCTGATTGATGCCTGCAGCAGGTTTGCTGATCGGGGCGTGGACATGCTGTTTCCAAACATCAGGGTGCTTGGAAACAAAGCGACTTCAATATAAACTTACAGCACCATTTAGAAAGCTGGAAGGGGGATACCAAGAGCCTGGCTTGCTGGCTGTTTGTTTTTGTTGCTTGGATACATTTGTTCCCGGTGTAAGGGCACAGTTTAATATGCTCTTTAGCAGGGACAGTAATTTTTAATTATTAGGCCAATTTTATATATTTTTTAAAAATCTCGCTGCTTTAGCAGCGCAGCTGGGGAAGCAGTGAGGTCTCAGCTGGCCGGCAGGCAGCCCGTAGAGCAGCCAGGGAGAGAGTCTCCCCAGCCCTGGAGAGCGTCACCAGCAAATGGCTTCATGCTCACGTGCCCCCAGCTGCAGGCGCCAGCTGCCCTGCTTTCCAGAGCACTGTGATGGAGAGGATTTGGCTGCAGCCATGGTGGAAGGGAGGCATATTCTTGCTCCTGGCAGTGGCACGTGTTTCTGTGGCTCACAGGCACGCTCATACCCCAGCTGTGTCAAACCTTCACCTGGGAGCAAGCTTTGCAGGGCTTTGCTGTGTCACTGCAAAACGGCCTCAGAGGAGACGTGCAAAACTGTCCCATCCGGAGAAAAGGCGCCCTGTCACTGAAGTGAAAGGCTGAAATAAGGGATATAACCCATGGATGCTTGGGAGAGGAGCTTGGCTTGGGGCCAGGCTGCTGCAAGCTTTGCCTTTGTGGCTGCAGCAGGGACAAGCACGTCAGCAAAGGGTTAAAGGATCAGCCCACTTCAGCTAATGTTTGGGACATTACTGTAAGCATCTCCGAGAACCCCAAACACAAACCTATTCTTGGAACTAAGGAAAATTGGGTAATCCTGACATTTCCAGTGTTTCTGGGTGTGCTTTTTTTTTTAAGCGAAGTGAGAAGAGAAAATACTCCTTACCGTCTTTTGAAATACATTATAGCTATGTAAGAATACAAATCTTTCAAGGCCATATCTCTCCTCACCCTGCCAAAAGAAATACAAAATAAAACTCCATTGTTTTTCTCATGTTTCCTGTGCCTTATGGCTTGAACTGTGGATCCTCTTGGCTGAAGTCCATCCCAGTAACGATTTAATTTGGGAACCACACTTCACCTTTCTAAAAATAAGGAAAACTGAGAAGAAGAGCAACTAAGCTGTGCTGAATAAAGATCTAAAATGACTTCTCCAGGACCTCAAATTAAAGAAAATATGTTGCCCAGAGAATGCATAAAATCAAATATTATAAGCCTGCCTCTATGCAGCAAACTCTTTCCTGGCATTTTAGCCCTGTTCTACAGTCTGGAATTTTTCCAAAGAGAGAGCAACAAATCATCAGTCATATCTTTTTTTTCCTTTTCCTCAGACACTTACTAAGAACCAGGCACACACGCAAAAATAAAAGAATGTGGAAAACATCTACCCACTTCTGTTTGGTTCCCAGTGTTTTTAAAGCATTTGACTTAAACTGTTACCCAGGAATGAATGTCAATACTGCAAAACCAGACAAATTTCCCCAAATGGGACAGAAATAAATCTATTTAAGGACCCATGAGTTAATGGGACAAGATGTGCAATAAATGCCTTCACCTAGAAAAAGAAGAGAAGCAGCACGATATAGCAGCTCTGCCCTTCTCAGGTTGTATATATGTACATGGGACCAAACCCCACACGATGCTGGGAGTCCAGACACTCCTTACCCAAGCCAAAATCCCATGTTCATGCTGGTAGGACCTCACCGCAGCATGCAGCAGGCAGAGGGGTGCAAAAAGCCTGGGGTCAGCCTGTGCAGCCCTGCTCAGGGGGCTGGTGCCACCGGCTGCAAGCTCTCAGCTCTGCACAGACACTTCCAGCACAGAAAGCCCACGAGGCTGTTGGAGTCATGCAAAATTGCAAGGATAACAGCACTCGCAAAAGCAGGGTCTCTGAATGGCTCTGGAAACCTTCTGCAGCATGCAGCTGGTGCAAAGTGAAAGCGGGGGGGAAGAATCCTACTAGCCGGGAATAAAATAAAAAAAAGTCCCCAACAAACCCAGCCACAGGGAAATTTGGTTGAAGAAACACGAGTTGTGCTAAGAATGAAGGTGCACACGGACCAATTGCAAAAACACTACAGCAGCATTTTCAATTTGTTAGGTAATAAAACTGAGCTTCCTCAGCAACTGTCGGTGCAGACCCTCACAGCAGCAGCAGCTCTGCATCGCACAGGAGGGTGCTTGCCGCTGCCAGTGTTTGCAGCCCTCTGGGCTGCAGGGCTGGAGGTTGAGGAGCTCAAAAGCCCCACTTCAGCAGCAGCTGGCCTGGGAACTTCTCCTTTCTCCCCCCCTGGCAAAAACATACCCGGAGTGTCGCTCCCTGGAGTGGCCAGTTACTCTCTGTCACTAAAATGTGGGTCTCGGCTATAAGTCAGGAATGCCCCTTGAAAGGCGGCTGCGTACCAGTGGTCTCTCCTCCCTCAGCACCCGTCTTCCCTCCCACATGCGCTCAACATCAAAGCTGCTGGGGGTTCAGGGAAAGAAGCCACCTGCGCGGTCCTTGGCCCTCTGCCCCTCCTGGCTCATTGCAGTTGGAGCGCAGGAGCCCAAATGCTTGAGAAAGTAAAGTAGGGCTGCAATGAAAGAGAGCTGTTGAACAGAGTTAGACTGCCAAAAGGCCTCTTGCAAGGTCCTTTTACAAGAAGATATTAAGGATGTTAAGCCCAAGCTCAGACGGCATTGCTGGGTCACTAACCATCTTACCTCCTGCGTTTTGGGATTGCTTTCTGGCTCCTGCAAGAGGCCAGCCTTTTGTTTCCAAGTGCAGGTTTTTACCTGACCCTGCAGAGACCCTCCAAGATGCCATTTGCAGCTCTGTGGGTCACATTCACCTCCCTGCTGCCCAGGGAGGGTTTGCTGGCTGGTGGTGGGCAGCACAGGGATGTCTCCCTGGCTGTGAATGGTCCTGCTCTTGCAAAATGGGTGATGGGAAGCCCTGGGGATGGCACTAGACTCCCAGGAGCAGAGCCTGCAAGCTGGGCTCAGAGTCAGCAGTTCGCTGCTTTTGGTGGCCATCAGAGCCCATGGCAGTGGCCGCTTGAGTGGGAGGGCCAGCTGCAAGCACGAGAAGACCGGCAGAGGAGTGGCGGCTCCCGAGACTCCCAGGGAGGCGGGGGACGGGGGGACATCTATGCCTTATCCCAGGTAACAACATGAGTTATTGTGCCCCATCACCCATGCTGCCTTTGATATTTCACAAGCTCACTTAGTCATTTGGAGAAACAAAGGTCATTATTGTTCTCCAGGTGCACAGCTAAGGTGTGGTCCCTCCTATCCACCTGCACCTCACCCCATCGGGGCAAGTAAATTCCCTTTCTTGCAGGGATGCAGGCTGGCGGCATGGGGGGCATCCCATTCCCAGGGGGTCCATGGGGAAAGAAGCCACCAGGCAACAGGGCTTTGCAGGTGACAGGGCACCGGGGCCAGCATCCCATCAGGGCAGCACAAGTCTTTGGGGCTGCTGGGTGGCTCCCCACCAGGGTGGCTGCATGTGGCACGTCAGCAGAGGAGCCAGCGGGTTGGGAAACACTATGAAGAGGGGGGGATGTTGCTTCACTGTCTCAAGGCAGAGTTCAAGTTTACAACCCCTGGCATGTCACCAGAGGTCCAGCGCTCACATGGCAGCTGGGACAGCATTGGTCACAGGTCACTCTGCCGTTGTGCTCGCCCTTCTCTTTGCAAGACAGAAGGGGCAGGTTGAACACCTGTGCCCACGTGGCATGGGCATGGGGAGCCCAGGGCAAGCTGCGGGCACAGCGAGCCAGTGAGCGGCCTCCCCGGAGGGGCTGAGGCAGTTTGGACGCACACTGCATGGCGTGGCCGGAGGAGTTCACAACACGCACACGCAGATGCTGGCGAGGGGCCCGGGAGTTGGCGTCAAGCCTGGGGGAAAAAAACCAGAAAGAAACACTAAAACAGGCGCAACCTGAGGGGGCCAGGCTGGGGAGGGGGTGCTTATGGAAGCCCGCAGTCCTTGGCTGCCATGGCAGGAGGGCAGCAAGGAAAGCCCATTGCCACGCAGCCGGATCTGGCAGATCCCATTCATAGCATATCAGGGGTTTGCTGCACATAGCTGTGCAAGTTTTGATCCAGACTTGGGAGTTTCGGGGACTGGGCTCATGAGCACACCTGCCCAGAAGTGACAGAGCCCTGTTGTGAGGAGTGCAGTATTTCTGTGGATCAACAACCAGAGGAGGAAGCAGGAAGCCAGGTGGAAGGTTCAAAGATCGATTTTCATTCTGGCAGAAGGTTAAGGGTAGGGAATATGAATGCTGCCTCCGAGGTCCCAGATAGCTCAGTATATGAACTGATGATCTGGAAACAATGATGAGCAATATACCAAACATTCTTAAGAGATGACTCAAAGCTATTGACTCTTGAGGAGATCAGAAAGGACTGTAAGTAAAATGCAAATGTGGCAAATTGTCAACAACATGCATTTGCCGAGGCTTAACTGGTCACATGCAAAGTCAGAAAAGAGAAAACAAATTGCCCATAAGAATTACAAAGCTCCAGACAGTCTCTAGTAACTCAGGAAAGGATCTGGATGTCACACAAACTCTGGCTCTGTGAGTAGCTGCAGGTTAAAAAAAAAAAGCACACACAAAATATTAGCATGAAGAAGGAAGAAGGGGAGAATAATATGGAAAATATGATAATGCTATTATGTAAATCAGTAGCATGGCCTCTCTGGGAATACTGTCTGCAGTTCAAGTAAGCCTTTCTGAGAAAAGGGCTGATTAGGGGCATGGCAAACTCGCTCACAAAGAGAGATCAAAGTGATTGGGGCTGTTTATCTCAGAAAGGAAATGAACAAGAGGAGATTGGCAGAGAGCGAGCCAGTTTGGAGCTTCTGGTTTTCTTCCTGCTCAATTTTATCGCTGTCATATCTGGTGTTGCTGAGAAGTGCATGAAGTGATGTGGCTCTCCTCTGTCCCACACGGTTTGCTCTTTCTCTCACCCTCTCCCCCATGGGAGGCACAGCACATGCAGTTATGTTTTATATTTTGGTAGGATCTGGAGAGGAGGAGATGGCTAAGGAGGAGTAATTACTCCCCAGAATAGGCATATAGTAGAGAAGGCGAGAACGGAAAAGGGGAATTTGACCTGGACAGAGGGGCAGAAGGTCCTGGCTTTGGGAGGCTCCTTCCATCTGCTCAGGCAGACCCCGGAGAGGCTGCCAGCTACTGCCCTTCTCCCAGGGCCCTTGAGACTTTCAGACCAGGCCCCAGGGTTCCTTGGAGATAAAGATAAGGAGCTTGAATTTGATAAGCTATTCTGTAAAAAGCATCAGGGTAGTCAGAGGTACCTTCAGACACACAGCATTAACCCACTGCTCTCTGCATACCCTGAAGCACCAAAGAAACCTTCTCTATTTACCCCCGCATTACCCTAGGCAGCCAGCATGCACAGCCAGAGATGACCGTGACAGCCTGTGCTGTGGATGTCGACTCACTGCAGCGTGCTGAACTCTCCCCTTTCTCACACGAAGCCGTCTGACGGCATTTAGGCCCGTCAGAGCCAGAACGACAAAAGGAAATACCTATTAGTGCTCCAGCCATTCTGGGCCGTGGGGAGCACGCTCGCACGCACATGGAACCGCCGAGGCCAACAACCCAGCCCGTTTCGCCACAGCACACAAAGCCCGGGCGGCTAACGAGACCTTCCATGGCAGAACAAGCCTGGTGTCCTGAGGTGGGCTCAGCGCGGGTGCTCACCCTGGCCTCAAGGGCAGCTGCAAGTCTAAGGGGGAAGGGGAGACTCCTGCCTCCATCCTGGTGACAGCTCAAGCCAAGGTGAGAAGCAGCTGCTCCACCCTGGGCTGTCCAGGAGCAGCCTGGGTCCCTCCAGGCCACACCAGGGGGGTCCCACCGGCCCCCTGCTCCCCTCAGCCCTTCCCCGCAGTCTTTCAGGGCGTCCCCGGCCCCCCCTGACCCAGCCACTTCCCCACAGCCATCCCCGCTCAGGAAGCCGGCTCATCACCGAAGTCGTCACCCCTTGAGGGGCACGGCCTCTTCAAAACAGACCAGCACCGGGCCCGCCTGCCCCGTCCCAGCCCCAACTGGGAGCATCTGGGGGCGGCAGTCCCCCTCCCCGCC
>WAAD01009582.1:404182-661330 GCA_013389945.1 Fregata magnificens
GGGAGCGGGTGCTGCGAGCGGCCCCGGGGTGGCCCCCTTGGGAAGGGGCAGGCCGCGGGGCCCGCCGGTTCCTCCGCAGCAGGGCGTGCGGCCTTTCGCTCTTACAGAGCCCGTTGTCCCCGGCGCGCCGTTAGAGAGGCCGTCCCGTCCCTTCCCGGGCCGCGGAGGACGGCGGTCTGTGGGGCCAGGCATGGAGGGGGAGGCGGCGGCCGGTGCATCCCTCGGGGAGGGAAAGGCTAACTCGGATCCCGCGCTTCATCACCTCTCTTTAGGTCGCCTGTCCACGCACCCGTCCCCCATGGCAGCGTGGTCCCGGGAGGCTGTCCTGACCCTCTATCGGGCTCTGCTGCGCCAGGGCCGCGGGCTGCGCTACACCGACCGGGATTTCTACCTCGCCTTCATCCGCCGCGAGTTCCGCAAGAACCGGGGGCTGCAGCGGCTAGAGGACAAGGAAAGACAGTTGGAGAAGGGGCAAGCTTTCCTGCAGAGCAAACTCGGGGGCCTGGTTTAGAGATTCCCTGTAGCTCCTTTTGGCCCCACTTACCTCCCTCTCCTTTCCAAAATCCCCTCACCAACCAAAAGAGATGATTAATGCTCTCTGCTCAGTACTATCTTGAAGAAGTCTGGAAGGTGCTTCCACAGGCACACCAGGAGAGCTCTCCTGTTCTCTTTACAAATGCATTAGTTTACAGGTAGGTCATTTACAATGATATAACCATGTTCTTCGTGCTAGTATTACAGTTAGCTTTGTGAAAGTGCATTTTTTTCTGCCTAGGGATGAAGAGTGACTGGATTCCTGGTTCATCAAGGCAGAAACTTTCCTCCTGAGATTGTAGCTTGGCCTTAGAAAAACCTAAGGGCAGTTTTAAACTACCCAAGTCAGGCAGGCTCTGAACCTTTGAAACTGACTTAGAAAACAGATCTCGAGTCAGGTTGGAAGAGTTTCCTGGTGTTTTCCTGTAGGTTCACTGAGGATCCACCTATGGGTACAGCGGTGGCAAAGTGTGTTTTACGCATGTAGTTGGCCAGGGTGACCCTTTAAATTTAAATATCAAGATCAGGTTAAATGGGAATTGGAGAAAAAAAAAAGTACATATGTAAAAAAATATTAATGTTCCTGTTATACATGACTTATATGAGAGTCAAACCCACCAGCCTTGAGGGCAGGAATAAATGTCCAGTGAAAGCAAAGGAGCTGTTCCCTTTGTGGTGCATTGTGGTCTCTACTCTTGATTCTTCGGTGTCTTTGAAGTATCTGGGACCAGCCATTGTCCAAAAATGAGTCTGGGAGTGGGTGCTCTGAGACCGCCTGTCAACTCTTGAGAAGATTCCGATTTGTTACGGACAAGCAGTTGACCATCCCTGCATCGCCTTGTCTATGAGCAAAATTACACGCCTTAGATTGAGAATAAGAAAATAAATTGGCATAAAAAAAGCCATGCTTTGGTTGAGAAGCACAAATTAAAAGGAAAATACCTGAATGGTCATAGAGTTTTACATAATATACACGATTTTATTGCAAAATATTGCTGAAGTAAATCTTACTTTCTTTTAAAAAGCATTAGGTGATTGCACAATTAAACCTGCTTCAATGATTAGAACCCCCACATCAAATTTGGGATGTTTTTCTTCAGGTCATAAACGGAGCTGGAAGCGAAGAAATGCTGTCATTGCAGAGCTTGGTCAGTACTGTTCTGGCGTGTCTGGGAATAAGCAGCTGCTTGAGGGAAGATAATTAAAGAGGCTGGAGAGCTAGGTGGTCCCTTCCTATGGCTCCGTGCTAAGACCCCAAGAGCTGTGAGTGTGGGGTGGAGGAGAAGGGAGTGAACCGTTCGGGTTGCGTGTTTTGACCTGTTTGTTTAATGCTCCCGCTCCTTCCAGGTGAGATGGCAGGCGCTGGGCAGCGCAAAGGGAAAAAAGATGACAACGGTATCGGCACAGCCATCGACTTTGTGCTGTCCAACGCCCGGCTTGTGCTGGGCGTGGGTGGAGCAGCTATGCTGGGTATCGCCACGCTGGCTGTCAAACGGGTGAGCGTGCGGGACAGTGGGGTGGGACCTGAGCACAGGGGCACTGGAAAGAAGGAGTGGGAAACAAAAAGACCTGGGATGCTGGCGCTAGGCTGGGTAAAATGCAGATGTTGGGCCCTTAACGACTCAAACTGTGCCTGGTGATGTTGCTTTAGATGTATGACCGGGCAATCAGTGCTCCCAGCAGCCCCACTCGCTTGAGCCAGTCGGGAAAGAGAAGCTGGGAAGAGCCGAACTGGCTGGGCTCCTCCTCACGCTTACTGACCCAGGACATGAAGACTAACCTCAGCCGCTCCCTGCAGACCCTTCCCACTGATCCTTTGGCCGCAGACACAGGTAAGGAGCAGGGTGATACTCCTACACTGCAGAATCGTCCAGGCCTATAAGCCCTGTATTCATTTAAAGGATCGCAGGAAAGAGAATACTCTGTCTAGCCCAGGATTTTGATGTTTTTCTTTTAAGCAGGTCTACTGGTAGCTTCAAGAATTAGAAGTCAGATTGGGAACTAGTGAATAACAGTAACCTATTTGCATTCTTCATTCCTCTCATGATGTCATGGTCTTAAGCTTTATTCTCCTTCAGTCTTTTCTCTTTCAAGCTGAATACTTCTGTGCGATCTTTCCTCAGAAAAAACCATTCCGTTCCTTTGAAGGTCTTTGTTGCCTTTCTTTGGACCATTCCAGTTTGTTTGTGTCTTTTTAAGTGGGGAATATTCAAATTGTGAATGTACTAGTAATTTATAACAGTATTTCCTATATTATTTCTACCATTTTCCTAATAATTTCTGTAATGCTGTTTGCCTGTTTAGTGGCGCTTATCACTGAGTTAGTCTTCATCAGGCTATAAAAAGTGACCTGCAGTCTTCTTTCTGAGTGGGATAATAAGTAATTTAGAGTCCGTTAGTGTTTGTTATATGTTTGGTTGGTTTTTCTCACCAATTTTACTTTCTATTCCTGGTCACTTCAAGAGATTTACACTTCAAGTTTTAAAATAAAAATCAGGATCAAGCTTTTAACTTGATTTCCAGATTCTCTGCAAGAAGGTCAGCTTCAGGATGGCAATGGAATTTCTGCTGAGGAAATGTTAAGTAACTAGACAGCTGTGTTAAATGGGGTCTAGATCATTTGATTGGAGTCCTCAAAGATGAGGATTGAAGAATAAAACCATTAATGATGGTATCTTGTATTCTTGACTTAAATTAAAACTTAAGATGGAAAAATAAGTTTTTTTTCATGAACAGGCAATGAAGTCTGGTTCCCTATGGTTTTGTGGGCTATTTCCTTTTCACACAAAACCTCAAATCTGTCCAAAAGACCCCAGTGGGACAAGAGACAGCAGCTGCTGAGGCTGGGTGAGATGGGTCTGTGGACAGCTTGGTCAGCCATTCTGCATGTGCTGCGTGGCCAAATGCCTATTGCCAAGCAGATGTGCAACAGGTGATTGCCTTAATGGGGCCACTGACTTGGGGTTTCTCCTGCACCTGTTAAGTACCACAGCCCTTCCAAAGATCTTTTAGATCTGTAATTCTTCTTTAATTCCCGTTGATAACTTCTGAAACTCTTGGCCCATATTAAGAGAAGTCTGAAAGATAGATGGGAAGCGTTGACTTATTTCTTTAGGAAACCAGTCAGAAAAAAAGGGGCTTAGGGAATCTGTGCAGGTTAGACACTGCTTAATAACACAGATGGCAGCGTAAAGCATTGTATCGCTGATATGTGCCTAAGAGTGTGTTCTCAGCTCTTTGGCCAGTGAAAGTTTGAGGGAGGTTTTCATTGGGGCTATGATTGCCTGAGCTCTGCTGGCCCCAAGATCTGTCAGCTCACCATCCTGATAAGTGTTGATCAGAGTCCTGACAATTATTTCCTTTCCAAGTGGCATGATCTCAGATCTCGTACCCTAGTCAGGACTGGGTTTTTTGCTGATAATTTGTAAAAATCCATTATAATGTTAAAAGCTTAATGAGATAACAATGGTTGTTCAAGTGTGTTTTAGCCACTGATCTGGCATCATGTTAAAAGCTTCTGAACTGGTAATGGTGCTGAATTTTTGATGTAATTGAACTGAGGTACTGCCCACATAGCCATTAAAATTACATCCTTGTACACGATGTTAGTCTTGCTCTGGTTAAATTCTAGATCTAGTAACTTGTTTTCATCTGGTTTGATTCTTGTAGTAGTATCTTCTGAAGTTTGTCAGCATCTCCCTTTTGACTGGTACCTGTGTAAAGCATGTAAAATGTCTGCTGAAAGCTTTTTGAGACCTAGGAGGCTGCATTTCGGTGCTGCAGATTTTCTTTTGTAAATCAGTTCACAGTGAAACACTGCAGACTATCAACATTTTTCCTTCTGTCTTGCAGACTTTTTCCGACCCACAAAGCCCAAGCCATCTGCCAAGAGGAGTCAAGTGGAGCTGAAAAAATCCCGCCTTCGTCTGTCTCTGCAAGAAAAGCTCTTTGCTTATTATCGGAGGAAGGTAGCTATCCCAGCGGATGAGCAGGCCCGGGCCAGGCAAGCAGCTGTGGATATCTGTGCTGAGCTGCGCAGCTTCCTACGTGCCAAGCTGCCGGACATGCCCCTGCGTGACATGTACCTCAGTGGCAGCCTGTATGATGATCTGCAGGTAATTCCTGGGGCCGCGGGAAGGCTGACTAGGCAGGGGCATTTCAGGCTTCCCTGTTGGCAGTGCTGGCTCAGCACAACATTCCTCTGTAATAAGGCTCTTGGTGTCGCCTTTCCCACCGTGGAGCCAGGCGCTGATTTCTGCAATACTGTTTGAACAGGCGTGACCAGGCTGCTCTGGCTTTGTCTGCAAAGAATTTGCTTTTTGCTGTTTTATTTCTCCCGATTATCTCAGGCCTTCTTTCCTTTCCTTCTGTGTTTCCCTGTAGCTGTGTTTTTCTTGCTGTTTCTCTGGTAGACCTCTGGTTTTTTTTTCTCTGTTCCTTCTATCTTTTTTCCAAATACATTATATTCCCTTAGAACTCCTGTGTATTCATGTAGGTATTCCCAGTTTTTTTTAATGCACGTCAGACTTGGATTGAACAGCAGTCCCTGCTGCATATCTCCCAGATGGCAAGATGCACACGGCTATAGTGAGTCATTCAGAGGCACACTTTTTTGTTTGAGTCAGAGCTCTGGAATGGAGTGTCAAGTGTCTGGTGAAACTTAGATCTGGGGTCTTAATCACATTGGTGAAAAGGGATCTTTTAATGATCTTTTTCCAAACAATGTGGCAGACCAGGTGAGGGCACTAACTAGTTGTAGCATGGGGTAATTAAACCATGGCAACTTAAGCTTGTCTAGAAACTTAATACTCTGCCTCCTGTTTTAAATTATCATGTGGTGTTGCTGTGCCCTGGGCCAGCTGCATCTCACATCCAAGGAGTGGACTTAGAGCAATAGGAGGCAAAATGATTCATCTATATACGGTCCATGTCAGGTCCTGATGTATTTAAAGATCTCTAAATAGTACATATCATATAAGCACTAGCTTGGGTTATACCTTGGAGTTATCCCACTGACGATGGGAAATAGTCCTTCAGAATGTCTTTTGACAAAGGGAGGCTGTGAATCCCATGCAGAGAGGAGAGACAGACAGCTGAATCCTTATTCCAAGTTCCTTTGAACAGAAGGCTATCTAAAGGTGGTAAATAAAACTGACCGTGGAGAGAGAAAGCTGCTTCTTACCGACTTTTGTCTCTTGTGAAAGGTAGTGACAGCTGACCACATCCAGCTCATTGTGCCTCTGATGCTGGAGCAGAACCTGTGGTCGTGCATCCCTGGGGAGGACACTATCATGAACATTCCTGGCTTCTACTTGGTGCGTCGGGAAAACCCAGAGTACTTTCCCCGTGGGAGCAGCTACTGGGACCGCTGTGTGGTGGGAGGTTACCTTTCCCCCAAAGCTGTAGCAGACGCCTTTGAGAAAGTTGTAGCTGGCTCCATCAACTGGCCAGCAATTGGGACTCTCTTGGATTATGTGATCCGTCCAGCAGCTCCCCCAGCAGATTTGACACTGGAAGTCCAGTATGATCCAGAACGGCATCTTTTTATTGACTTCCTACCATCCCTGACACTGGGTGACATCATCCTTGTGGCCAAACCCCATCGATTGGCCCAGAATGACAATCTGTGGCGACTGAGCCTGCGGCCAGCAGAAACTGCTCGCCTCCGAGCCCTGGACCAGTGTGATTCTGGCTGCCGTTGCTTGTGCCTGAAGATCTTCAAAGCGGTATGCAAGTCAAACCCAGCCCTGGGCCACCTCACTGCCAGCCAGCTCACCAATGTCATCCTGCACCTATCCCAAGAAGAGTCCGACTGGTCCCAGGACATGCTGGCTGATCGCTTCTTGCAGGCACTGAAGGGGCTGATCCGCTACTTGGAGGCAGGTGTCCTCCCTAGTGCTCTGAATCCCAAGGTGAACTTATTTTCAGAGCTCACCCCCGAAGAAGTGGATGAGTTGGGCTATACCCTCTACAGCTCTCTGTCAGAGCCAGAGGTCTTGCTGCAGACGTAATGGGGCCTTACCTAGGGAAATCTTGATAGGGTTTAGCCAAGGTGGACTTTGATTACTGCGAAATATGTCTCCTCCACTTCTCTCTCTCTCTCTGTCTCCTTTTGGTTCATTATTATTTCCTGCTGTGGAGTTGGTGCTCCCACTGAATTTCTTGGTGCTACTGGTCCATTTCCACCATCTCTGTCCCAACAGGTACCCATTGGCTAGGGAAAAGAGGCTAAAACTGCAGCTCTAAGATCTTCGCATATATTCTGCTGATGTTTAAGTGTCTACCAAAAAAAAAAACCAAACTATGCACTTCTTTCTCCTGTAGTACACTTACTGCAGTGAGTCCATTTTGGTCTGAAGAAGGTGGAACTGGGCTGGTAAATCCAGTGACGATTTTAGCAGACTTGCATTGAGGTCCTTTCCTTTCCTCCAGTCTCACTTGACCGATGTTTCTTTTTCTCTGCTATACCTGTCTCACTTTCTTCTTGGTTTTTTTTTCTTTTTTTTTTCTTTTTGTGTCCCTTTGACCCAGTCATGCAGGGCAGACAGGGTGAGATGTTTTGGATTGGGTTGTGGTTTTTTTTATTTCTGAGTGAATAATGATTACACTGGCAGTATTCAGGGCTGCAGAGCTTGGAATAGGAGAATGCCGGTGCCCATGGCTTCTGCTCCTACAGACCCTTCTCATCGTTTGCAAGCTGGGTTTGGGAGTAAGGGCTGAGGCTTGTGCACTCTGCTGCAACACAACTTCCAGTATGGGTAATTCTCACTGAAGCTGTCATAGGGGAGGAAGAAACCTTTGTGGTCTGGCTATGGGATGAGGCTGAAGGAGCAGGGCTTGCCATTCCTGCCTAGCCAGATCTGCTGGGTGTTGCTGGTGGGAATGGCCCCAGGAATGGAGAACAGGGTGGCTCCTTGGATGTCTCTCTCTGGCCTGGAGGAAGAGAGGCTGATTATGGGGGAGGGGTGGGAGACACACATGGGAACGGGGAGGTTTTTTTTTTTCATCTTTTCCCTAAGAGCTTATGGCTGTTCTGGTTTATAGGAGGTGGAAGCAAGACTGCATGCCTCAAAGGGCTTTGTAATAAGCACACGTAAACCAGATTCTCACTAGCTATAAGTCTGTGAAGGTGATAGGACTGAACTGGTGTCATCACCAAGGTTCTGTCCCATACACTGATATTAGGGTACACATGCAGAGCTGACATTTAGAGATATGTTGGCTTTGCCATCTGCTCACAACGTGTGTTTTAGTCCCTTCCCCAGCCACCTCAGAACTGAGGCTGTCCGTCCCCTTCCTCATTCCCATGCGCTGACTTTCCAGTGCTCCCAGTTTACAATTACTCTTAGAAAGCTGGTGAGGGCACACCTTCCCATTTAGTCTGTTTGGACTTGATGGTAATGCAGTTCTGCCCGCTCCAGTTTATGGCTGCTGTCAGGCCATTCTCCCTTGGCTGCCCTCCCGTCTGCTGCTGGACTGCGGTATGGGTTTCGGGGGGCAGCTGCTGCACTGTTGGTATCTCCTACACTAGCCACGTGGACTCTGTATAGTCTGCATTCAGCCTTCTGGCCTCCTGTCTTCAAAAAGGGGAGGGAGGGTGTCCTCCCAAGTCTGGGGCTGTGTCTCTCTCAAAAGACCAGCGCAGCTGTCGTTACAGAAACATACTTGCCTTTCCCCAGCTTTAGCACCTTTTTTTTCCCCTTGCTCTCCAGCCTCCCTAGCCAATGGAGAGGGGTACTGTGGCAGCAGGGTTTGGAGAGAGCAGGAATCCTTTTCTCCTCCTTTCCTCTCAGGACTTACTCCCCTTTGACAGAGAAGTTTCAAGGTGAGTTTCAGGAGTGGAACCATGGAGGCGAGTCTTCAGCTGTTGTTTTCTTTTTAGAGGCAGTGCTGGTGAGATGAGGGAGGGAGCATCTTTCTCAGACAATCCGTCCATTTTAGCCAATGTGTCAGATGGTATTCCGTATACAGTGACAATGCAACGTTGCATTTTAAATTATTTAATCCGTAGGGTACTGGTATTTTCTAGACTGCCAGATGCATACTTTGAAGTTTGTGTGTGTATATAAAGTCTGTAGTCTATAAAAGGTTAACAGAAATTCCATTTGTATGATTTTGTGTTTTGTAAGTTTTGCAGGAGTCAGTGTTGGTCAGCTGTTGATTGCTCTTCACTCTGGTTCCCAGCTTTTTTCCCTTCTTCCTTTCTCTGCCCCCCACTGCCTTTCTGATGTCAGCCTTCCTATCGTAAAAGCAGACAGATGAGACTTTGGAGCCTATAGGCTATTGGGGAAAATTCCCCTTTCTTCTAATTACTTGAAGGTCAACAAAAATATTAAAATATCCGGGTTGTCAGGAGTTCCCCATATGTTAATTTCTCCAGTGTGATCTCACCCTCACTCTGTGCTGACTCCAGTACCATGGTCTTCATGCAGAATTGAGCAGCAACATGGTTTGGAATGATCGAAACTACAGATACAAAAAAGGTGAGACATAAGCAGGAGGAAGTCACTGTCTGGGCTGGCTTGAGAACAGTTGCCACATACATATCTGTATATAGAATTTTTTACATGAATGCTTTTACTTCTTCCTGGCAACCTAATGAATTAATATTTTATGGCCATTTCTTGCTGCTATTGAGCTCAATTTGTGTATCAAATGGAGACTGAAGCTGCCTTTTTGCCTTTTCTGTAGACTTTGCTCCACTTCACTTGACTCGCTTGAATAATTTCTTCCCTTCAGTTTTTTCCCTCCTCTGAGCTAGCCACAAGCCCGTTCTCGGGAGGCAGATGCTCACTTCCTACAGGCAGCCACCACAGTGGGCAATAGCTGCCCTGGCAGTGGCAGTCTCAGCAAAGGCCAAAGATGTCATGGGTCACAGGGACACTGCAACT
The DNA here is from genome assembly GCA_013389945.1 of Fregata magnificens. NCBI lineage: Eukaryota > Metazoa > Chordata > Aves > Suliformes > Fregatidae > Fregata > Fregata magnificens. The sequence continues at coordinate 413,608 of WAAD01009582.1, forward strand.
AGGAGTATTTCAAGAGCAGGGTCAGGCATAAGGGGCAACAGAGGCAGGGAAGAAGGAGCAGGGTAAGTATGCAGGAAACTTACACTAATGCTGTACCCAGGCTGTGGGTCAAACAGACTGTTGCAGAGTCTTTCGAACTGGCACCTTTCAGTATTAAATGCAGTACGTGTGTTGACGTACAGCCCGGAGGGCTGCCTTAGCTAGAGGTAGGCTCCTTCATAGTCAAAGCTGTAGCACAGAGCAGGAGGACCTAAAGCTGAATGTGAAAAGGGCAGCTCCCAGCCACCTTCCTGGCAGAGCAGCTCAGAGACAAATTGATTGTAAGAGGCCCAGAGCGTGCTTTTGGTTGGTTGCTGCCTGGGCTCCAAGAATGCCTTGGTGCGTTCTGCTATAGCTTAGCTCACGCGAGCTTCCCATGAGATTGTCGTCTTGTTCCCTGTAACCACGGGGCGAGGACCAACTTGCTCAGCAGTGGGGTTTCACTGCTGCTGAGCTCCACCGCTAATCCTTCAAGTCAGGTGGATTTCTCTTCCAGTGTTTAAAAGCAATTATGGAAACGAGGCTGCTTTCTGCCTCCTGGTGAACTGCCATCAGGGCCCTCACTCTTAGCATGTGGGTACTTGCAGTGAGAAGTGAAGAGATGGTGCCCCATCTCTCCCAGGCCTGGAGTCTGTGGATTTGCAAAGGGGAAAGTCTAACTGCATGGTCTGTGATAGAGTGTGTGAAATTCTGAAATAAAATGACTTTCCACGGTAACCTAGTTGTCTCTGGTGTGTTTATAAACAAAGGAGCATCTCTGCTTTTGTCTCAGTGCATCACCTTTACACTGACATAATTCTGCACCATACCAGTGCCTGGGGACCGACATGCCCCTTGCTGATTCACTGCTTTCCCTTTGCAGCTCTGGGTGCTCAGCACTCCACAACTTGCCTTGAGAGAGCAATCAGCTCGGTACTGCAGCGTGCTGGCTCCTGGCAGCATTCGCACCAGTCACAAGATGATGTGTAATTATGGCGCATCCTTTCTCTGATAGCCTGCGTGCCTGGACAGGCACCTGCCTTTCATGTGGCTCCCCAGACTTCACAGGCTTTCGTGCCTCTTTAATATTAAACTTTCCTGTGCAGACGTCCCCACCCTTGCTCAGTCACACGTTGGTTTCTATGTGCCAATCCTCTCCCCTGCCAAATGCACTCCTTTTATCCAAGCATCAGCCTTGAGGCAGTGAGGAAGCTGTTGTGCCAGGGGCCTGTGTCTGGTGAAGCTCTTCACAGTAAGACCCAGTTTTATGTGCCTACTTGGGAAGGTGGGGTGGAAGTGTTGGATGTCAAATAAAGCATGAAGTGATGACACTTTTGATGGATCCCAGGCTCCTTAATTCTGGGAAGACATGCTATGGTGACAACATTGTCCTGTGAGACTTGTTTTAATGAGGACTCGGCAATTAACATTTAACTATTTTGGAGGATATGTTATGATACAAAGGGAGTCCACATCTCTAACTTTTTTTTTTTTTTTTCTGATAGCCGTTGCCTGTGTTGTGTTGTTTTGGTTTTTTTTCCTTTAATCTGTTCTGTGGTAGAAACAGATCGGATGAGATCAAGCACATTTCACGTCATATGGAGTCTTACGGGAACAGCTGAAATGAGCTGCTGTGTAGAATCTGTGCCAGGTATGACCCCCTCAGGTTAATGTCCCTGGAAAGCCTAGAGCTTGCAATACATGTTTAATGTATGCAGTGGTTTGCAACTTTGCATAAAAGCTGTCCCGGCATGAATAGGGAGGAAAGATCAAAAGATAGGGGTTTGTTTAATGTAGAGAAGAAATAATTGAGGGGAGTCATGATAATTATTTCAAGTATGGAAAAGGTTGCTACAAAGAAGAGCATAAATGGTTCTCCAGGCTGCAAAGACTCAGCATCTCTTTTGTTCTTAGTCTAACAAACAGACAGCTTAGGAGGAAGGTGAATTTTGGAAAAAGCAAAATATTTTGCGTGCTTTGTTATATAACCACAGTCCTGTCATAGAAATGAATGTAGCCAAGCTTACATTTTACTTTTTTTTTTTTTTTGCATCTCTTCATTTTAAAAATAAATAAATCAATTCCAGCCTTACTGTTCTGTAGCTAATCTTAGGCTGGGGGAGAGAGGGTGACTGTACCCCAAATTTGAGATTATCATGCTAAAATGTTGAACTGTATGATGAACGATTCTTTTTTTCCGCAAATACTTCATCGCTTCTGTGGGTTTTTTTAAGGTTTATTTTAATATTCTAAACTCCAGAAAAGCTGCAAACAGCTGCTGCTTTTTAAATTTAGTCTCATGGAAGAAAGAGGAGCCTCTTCCAAATGTGGATTTTCTCTTCCAGATAAGATAAAATATGTTGGCCCACTACCCGCACTAGGTATGATTCAGTGGCTCCAGCACGGCTTGCTGAATCTGGAACTGGATCTTGAAATGTTGGGCTTTACTCACAGATGCGGCAAGCAAGAAATGGAAGATTCTCCCTCCTACCAGTGAAAGCCAGTACTGGCTTCCAGCCCTAGGAGGACTGCTGCAGTCTAGACACCTGGGGAACTGTTTGAGGTATCTGCATTTTATCTTCTTTATCCTTGTCAGGCTGCGTTCTGATCTGAGTTTGTGATCTGAGGGATTCAAGAAATATCCTCCCCCTGCCTTTTTCTTTTCTTTTTTTTCTTTTTTTTTTTTTCTTTAAGATTCAACACCACCTTAAAATAGCTCTCATACAACAAGTGTGTCCCCTACGTGATCAGGGATAGCACAGTGTAAAAGTTTTACTAGCATACTCTGGGGAGGACAGCACTATTCACAAGTCACAGAGCCAGAAATGTGGTGGTGAGCAGGCTAATAATACCTTTATAGTCTGTGATCGTGTGGAATAATCTTGCAAATGGTTAGGCAAAAGAAGGTGGTCAGACCAACGGGTAAGGCAGGGAAGATCTGAAATCATTCTGTACATAGAAAGCATTCTTGTCATTTTATGAATAGGAGGAGAGTGGGAGACAGAGTTCGGCTCATGGAACTCAAACTTTTCATGATCTTAAGCTTTCCTAAGTACTTGCGCAGAAGTCAGTTCTGAACAAAATCACTTTTAACACCCTAAAAGTCAGATTGATTTTTACTTTGCTGCCCTGGTTCAATTTCCTTGGCTCTAGCAGCTAAGTAGCTCTTTGATCTGTCTATTAACACTCAGTGCTAAGCTTCTCAGGGGAAATATATACATATCAATTCTAACCACATTCTTCATGAAAAGCCTTCTCCATACAAATAATGGGCAAAAGTTGGTTGCTTGAGTTTTCGGTTTTGTTTTGGATTTTCTTTTTTTAGGCAACAGTTCCTTTGGTTCAGCACAAGCCCACCCCTTCCCCTGCCTCTCACTGTGGTAGAATTGTTACTGTTCTACAGAAGCACAGGAGTGATATACTGTCCCATCAGACATCCCACTACAATGATCCCAGTCCTGTAAGACTTTCTTGTCTCATTCTGCTCACCATTGCAAAGGACAGAGACCTAACAGGCAACAGGCACAAGGGCACAGATGGCAAATGATGGACTGTGTTGGCTCTTTACCTGTCCCATGACAGACGTTACTTCAAAACTCATAATGCCCTGGCAGGCTCCTTACCCCCTTTGAAAGGAAAGAAGCAATCATTCCTGGAAGCAGTATGGCAGAGAGACGTTTTTGCCTTCAAATTCTTGAATTTATTTAACACAGAGGATAGTTACGGCCTTGCACGTAATAACTACCACCACTTATATAGATAATATAATCTGAATTATGTTCAACTCCTGGTTGTTTATAGCAGTGGCAATATGCTGTCAGAGGGCCTGAGATGCTGAAGCAAAGGTAGTACAAAACACAATAATCCCAGAGGCCACAGAGCCGCAGCTCCCACGTTGCGTGTTAGAGAGCATGTTGGCAGGGGTCTCAGCTTCCTGGCACTCGAGTGGAGGTTCGTTTTTGCTGAGGCAAGCACGTGACCAAGGCACAAACCTTCTCTTTTCCAAATGACTGCTTGTGGCCGTGAGAGAGACAATAGAAAGCATCTAGTCCAGTGCCTCTTCTTGAACAATGAGCTAGTGATTTGGATTAGGACCTTTCTCCTTTTTTTTTTTTTTTTAATTATTTTAATTTCTTTCTTATGTAAGCAGAGAAAGTTAATAAAAAGAAGAGTTATCCATCTTTGGTCCACCACTTTGCACTGCAAAGGAAGATGCTTGGTATCACCAGCAGACTGGACTCCCAAGCCTTGTGGCCTGGGGCAGACTTCACCCTTTTGTGGTCAGACAGAGCCTGCCCTGCCTAGGGGAGACCTGTATTTCTGATAAGTGCTCAGCATCCAAATCAGTCTCACTGAAACTGCATGACTAAGGTGAACGGCTCAAATGTTACATTCCTGAACAGTGCCTATGTTGCCTCAGACCCAGAGGAGATGTCTACTGTCATTGCACTCCTAGGACAAGGACTCAACAAAGTCTCACCCTCTGAGTGCCAAAAGAGCCGGCCAGCAGTACCTCCCCAACAGAGATGGGCTGCCGTGGCTGGTTCCTCAGACAGACCTGGCTTTAGTCTCAAACTGGCTCTCGCAGCAGTCAAGCACAGAAGCCTCCTCCTATTTAGAGAACTGCAAACCTCCCTCACTAAGCGCCACAGTGATACCAGTAAGAGGGGCAGTGGATTGAGAAGCCACAGCACCTACTCAATGTGATACTTGGACCACAAAGTCTTCTTTGGGGACTATTTTCCAGCTTGCCCATGGCCAGTCCCCCTGTAACGCATCTGAGGAGGTTCTGCTGAGGCCACCCACAAGCCCATGCGCAAGTGCAGGGAGCAGAGCAGTCTCAAAGTCTTCTGAAAGAATCTGCTTTCCGACAGTTTGCCAAATCTCAGGAGGGAAAATGACAGTCATTCAGGAAAAAGCTATAAACTCAATGATATCACAACTGCGTCAACATCCGCCAGGAATTTCTCTCTCCTCCTCTGTAAACAAGTATATATTAAAGCAGATTGAAGTCTGCTGGTAGATTCCAGCCACTGAGCAGTTGCAGCCTACAAAGAGTGGAGAAATATTACTGAATAAACTCTGCAATGTTCCTCCCCAGGGACCTGAGGAGCTGCAGCCTCAACAATGATTTATCCCCAGATGAGTTTCAGATCTTCATCTGAACTGCCTGGTTTGTCAGTGTTCTCACTGAAGCAGCCTGCCAGCATCAGAGACAAAGAGATCTCGCACGCACACAAGATACCCCCAGGATTCTGTTTTATTTCATTAATAGGGTATACCCATTCACAGTCTCTCTTCCTGGCCTTATCAAGACACTCTGAAGTTCTGTGAAGTTAAAAACAAATCCCCAGAAGGAGCACACAGAGCATAGTCTGGTATTATCAGCCTTTCGTTGTGCATCCTCCCTTGCTGAACAGAGAGGCTGAAATAACTCAAGCTCAAGTAACTTTTCCGCCTGCTTCAGACGAAGCTGCTAGTTTAGATGCCAGGTTCAGGAGTGCAGCATAATTGCCATTGGACTGACACAGCAAGGGGTCCTCATTCTGACAAGTCTAAGGCGCACTGAGACAGTGGAAGACAAATCCACTCAAGTGGTGATGGGCTGTTAGCTCACCCACTGGTGTCTGTGGCTGTCTGAGATGCTGCAGTCTCATAGTCCGTACCTGCTTGTCAGGCCTAAGCTCTTGCTAACTTCACACTGCTAGAAAACAAGGAATGTGCATTGCCACCCTCCTCTTCATCCTTTTGCACAGAAAGGCACGAGGCACTTGGCATGTGTGACTCCAGCAGATGCTGGTAACGTACAGATACATACGTTTTGATATGCAATGAACACACAGTCTGCAGCAGGGGTCACATTAACTACAGCCCTGTGAAGAACAACAGTTGCTATGAGATATGTTTCTGTTCTTTTATTGCTTGGACAACTGGAAGGCTTTTGTTCGTGTGCTAAACTGCTCCCACTTGTGCTAATACACGAGGGATTATTCTTGACCCCCAAGTCCTTTCATCATAATACAACAAGGCTGGACAGTGAGAAAACCAAAAAAATCCCCCGTGGTCTGAACAAAAGTCAGCACCCCCTCCTCCTCCCCCCCTTCACACATATTTTTTGCTAAACATCATTTTCAACCAGTTGTAGCTTTGCTCAGGAAATTCATGCTTGGGCAAGTTAGGAGTTAAAACTCACCTGCCTCTTACCAGATTTGCACAATGTTTTTACTTGTGGCAGCTGGCCACAGCCTGGCTGATTCTGAGTAACAGCCTCTGGAGAGCCATATTTTGCGAGCTATCAGCATGTGCTTGGCATGCCCACGTTTGTTCAGTAAGAAAAATGTAGGTGGACAACCAGGATTGTTTCCATATCTGTCTAAAATAATTGAACTGTAAGTTGCAAATGTAAATTGCAGATTTAATCCTTTTTTTTATTAGTCTCATTTCAAATGTCAGTGATATTTACATAACAGGATGGAAACAGAAGACAGTGAGGGAGTGGGTAAGCAATGAATGATTTATTAGAGATTCCATTTGGTGTACTAGTCCAAAACAAACGAGGCAGAGCATATGGCTAACTTATTTTCTGTTTGTATGTAATAAAAGATGGACGCTAATACCTCCCAGCCTGATCTTTAATCACATATATTTGCTTTTCAATCTAGTTTTAAAATGGAACGTTTATAAAGCAATCCCTAAAGAGCTTACGATGAGAATCTGGCAGAAAAGATCCTTCAGATATCTGTGCCGCATGAGGAGAGAAGCAGCTGAGCACTGCAAATTAGCCTGTGCTGTAGAGGTTGTAGGTAATTCTCCCTCAAAATTGCTCAAAATATCTAGCTGCTTTGCCTCATTCCTCCGTTGCGTTTCCCTCTGCACTCTGTCTCCAGGAAAAATTCCTGCTGGTGTCTGGAAATGCTTTCCTTATTGACGTGCGTGGGGTAAGGCTTCCTGTCCCTTCTGATGGAAGGTTCAAGGGACAGAAATTATCACAAGAATCCCCTCGGGGAATTGCCCTCACACCCATCCTTCTGCAAAACAGGCAATGTACCCTCCTCTCCAGCCACCCCAGCAGGGCCCAGGGCCAGCCAAAAGCCTATCTGCCCCTTCTCCGGGGCACTGAGGCTCAGTGGGGGCCAAAAGCCGCCTGCGCAGTGCCACCATGGGGTTGTGCGCCCTCCTGATGCAGCGTCTGCCAGCCCTTCTCCCTGGCTGTGGCTTTCCCAGCACTCCAGGAAAAAGCAAACATCTCCACCCTCTGTTACTTTTGCTGGTTACCCTCCTGGCCCCAGCAATACGTACTCCCCCCACCTTGCTCCCCTGCTACAGAGGCCCACGAGTACATCCCCCCCACTAACAGTCCCTGAGAGTATCCTATACAGACGGTCTAGACTGTGCGAGGAGATGTTACTATGGAAACATTTACATCCTCCCTGTCTTTTGTGTACTGCGAATATAACATTCAGCATGTTTATCTCCTGTATACTTGCTGGTGGAAGAACAAAACCTCTTTTCCTTTGCAACGTAAACTAAAAAAAAAAAAAAAGGAAATAAAGCCCATATATCGACCTTCCATCTTAGTGAAGGAGGAGAGTGAATAGAGCAGTATCAGTTTTCCGCTTCCTGGTGCTGCTGTTTGGCTGGAGATGGTTTTGTGCAGTGCTGTATTTATCAGGGCAGTTCATCACTTCACAACAAGGTCACTTTGGCCTCTATCCTGCAGTAAGCTCTGCACGAGCAGCTCCTTTCATCTGCAGCTGGCCCCTCGCTTCTGGGTTGGGACGGATCTTACTACCACAGGAGCTCTCTGCCGAGGTACGGTATGCAGGGCAGGAAAATAACATCCACGGTGCTAAAGCTGTTAATGTGTCAGCAGGAGTTCACTAACCTTGCACACAAATTAATCTTCATTCAGAAGCCGCCTTTTTGCACTGTAAATTCAGTTTTCTTCAGAGCTGCCAGACTTCTCAATCTCTGAGCCACAAATATATTCTGGAATACCGGAAAGGAACGCTTTTTAGACACTTCTGAGTTCGGAGCAGGTAGCTAGTAGTTCTCTGCTTAGTAAATACTTGTAATTTTTTTTGTACAAAAATTCCCAAGGAATTGTTACTTGGGCTTACCTTACCTTACCTTGGTCAAAAACTCTAGCCACAAAGGAGAAACCTCTGACATAGTATGTGCAAATGCAGAGAGACAATTTATAAAGGAATTGGGGATGTAAGCTCATGAAATTATGTAACAACAGTAATTCTGCAGTCCTTCAAGAAACAGGGAAAAATATGCTGTTCACTAAATGGCTGGCTTCTGGTTACTTGATTTCACTTTTTGGATTGGGGATTGTTAAAAAATTTCTGTCTGGAGCTTGTAACACAGGCAAATTTCCACATAAGTTTACACGCAAAATGGAAACCAGACAGCTAGGAGACAGGCAGATCTGGGTTAAGTTCCTCGTCGTATATTTCATCTTTGGTTGCATGATTCTTGCTCACACATACCCAGAGTCCTTTCAGAGAAATCTATAATTATCTTTTCAAGATGAAGGATTGGGTGTGTATAGCGTTTCTGTTTATTTAGCTACGATTACGGTTGTACAATCACTCTTTTCACTTAAAGGAGGGGCAAGCAGGCACGGCAGGGGATGTGAGAGCTCTCCCGTAGCCAGTGAGGACATGGAGATGCTGTCCACCCATCCACCCAGCCAATCACCCACTTGGCTTCTTTAAAAGCTGCCGCATCCTCTAAATTTTGCTTTGAAGGAAGATCTGCCTGCTCCGTGGTGTATTTATCAGAACAGTCATCTTGGATCGCTCAATCACTACTGTGGTGTTTTATGGCGTTGGAGGACGTTTTTCCCTGCCTCCTCCATTTTAATGAGTCATTCCAAAATCTGCGCTTGGTTCTAGACAAAAAACAAAACAAAACAAAACAAACCCAACAAACCAACATCGAGGAAATACTGCCTTTTTCATTCAGCAGCTAGTGTTCAGTTTACAGATGTGGAGTGACATACTTGGCTGTGTAGTGACAATGGTAACATCAGACTGCTAAAAGTAGAAACTAGGTCATGCCCATCCTCGCAAATTATCGGTCATTTAATAAGTTCCATGCAGTTACACCTGAGCAAATTCAGTGAAGGCCATGGCTTTACACAAATACTGCCAAGGCCCTAACTGGAAAACAGTGGAGCCTTTTGCAGAAGTAGCTGAGAGCAATTTGACCTTCAGCATGGTGATGTTTGAACAAGCAAGGACCCACTGCAGCTCTCAGAGCTGATGCACACTGCGAGGTTGGCAACGTGGAAAAGCAACTGTTTGAAGCTGGATAGCTCTGGCACAGTGAGGAAGCACACAGGTACCGATCCTCCCAGCTCATTGGAGCTGGCCGATGCTTGTCTGACCCGAGTGAAATGATGAAGGGACTGAAATGAGCAGAAAGCTGTTTGACCCCCGTGAGTTTCCTGCTGGGTTAGCTGGCTGAGCTGGCTCACTGAGGGCCAGACCAGCTGGTGGGACTATATAGCCAGGAATAGGGTGGGGGAACAGGGCTGCCTTCTTTCCTAGCAGCAACATGATTTACATCAGATAAAACATAATGTGAAACTGCACTTTAAAAACTTTCCAAGGTGACCCTGCCCTTTACAGCTGTGAGGCTATGTAGGTGATCCATTAATGCTCACATCAGTCTGAGCAATGTCTGCACAGAGAACAGAGAAGCAACTGTGTCAGCGTGAAACTGCATGGCAGGAGAGGAAGTTCTCATTGCTCAGCTGGGGAATAACCAACTTCATTTTCAGCTCTTGCATAGGTTTGAGGCACTAACGAGACTCATGCTCTCAGCTGCTCAGCAGCACGGCTCTCCAGCACAGCTCTGCATGAACCACTGCAGGTCAATACTGCGCCATGGCCGCTTTGAGGCCGGCAGGCTCAGGTCGGAGACACAGGCACCCTCATGCACGTAACACACAGGTCGTGCCCCGAAGCAGCCATAATCTAAGTGCTGCATGTGTGGGGCAGGCAGGGAGGGAAGGTGATGCTGCCTTGGGCGGACACGTTATCTGTGGGAGCAGGAGGCCACGGAGGCTCGGCGCTTTCAGGGGAGCCATGCCAGCACCTCCGCCTGAGCAGCAGCCACCAGCTCCGGGCCTGACCTCAGCAGGACTTTGTGTAGAGAACAAAAGGGGCCGTTGGAAATTAAAGGGGGGAAGCACATGCTGCTTCGAGAGGGACAAGTCAGCGAAGACGCAGAGCTGCTGTGACAACCGCAAGCACTGCTCCCTGCCCCCCCCCAGGGCGCCATTTCCCTCCCCAGGTGCTCCTTCTCGCCCCCCTCCCTCTTCCCCTCAGCATCTGGCCGCCTTCGGGCCCTGGCCAATGACAGCTCACGGTGCACGTGAACAACTCCCCTCCGGCCAATGAGCGACCCTCTTCCCACGTGGCGATCTGCGTGATGCCTTCCATGCGAGCGCGCCGTCTTTGTTGGCGGTTAAACAGCCCTCCCCGCTCCCCGCGGGCGGGGGAGCGTCCTCAGCTGCTCTGATCACGTGACGCAGCCTCGCCTGGCGAGGAGACGGCCGGAGCGGACGTACACCAAATAGTCCCTCCTCCGCCGTTCCATCGTGGAGTGGCAGCTTTTGTCGGTGGCTCCTGCGATTAATCCGTAGCAGAGTGGAAGGAGAGAAACCCTGAAAGATAGGCTACAGGCCGGCGGGCGCTGGTGAGAGGCAGGTGACTCTTGGCGGAAGGACACATCACAGCCGGATCTTGTTTTGCTCAAGGCGAATCCTATATAAAGGCAGCGCGCGGGCGCTGCCACCTCATTGTGAGTCTGTTGCTGAAAAGAGAGGTGGTGCTGGTGTCTGTGGGCGCAGCACCTTCCCGCGCGGCGCGGACCGGAGCAGCCTCCCCTCCCCTGGCCGCCATGGCTCTTTAAGGGCGGCAGGGCCAGCGGCGGCATCGGCCAGTGCAGCAGGCGCAGCAGCAGCGGCGGCGGCCTCGGCACATCCCCGGCATCTGCAACCATGGCGTGAGTATTGTGTGTGAGGGACGGGTATTCCCTCTCCCGTGTGTTGCTAGTCGCCCTCTTCTCCCCTTTAAGTGGGCTTCGGGGGCGGGTTTATCACCCGTATAGTAATGGATGGTATCTTCCGGGAAAAAAAGTACCTAGGTGATAAGATGGAGCGGGCATCCTTAAGTGGGCTCAACCTCCTCGGGGCAGCGGGTGTCAGAAATGGCAGGAAATGCCATTTCGGAAGAAATAACGATAAATACTTGTGTCTTACGTCGCTCAAAAAAACTCCATTCCCAGAAGTTCGGCATTTTTCCGTTTCATGGGGTTTCGTACATTGCTAGGGAGGGTTTCTTCGCCCCGCGTGGAGGAATGCTTCTGTAGCTGGGGGGAAATGGGGCATTGGAGGCATCGGGGTTCTGAGTGTGTAAGTACCACTTGGTATATCGTCCTGAGTAGATAAATGGGGGCTGTTCATAAGCTGGCAGCAGTACTGTAATGTTCTAATACTGTAGCGTTAAGTCTGCGCTGATTATCTGGAGGGATTTCATAACCCTCTAGCTGAACTCGAGTGAAAGGTGGTGTGTGTGACGCTCCATTCGGTTTCTCACACAAACGCCCTGTTTTGTAAGTAGAGTTATTTCAGACAGGTCCGTAGTCCTTCTCCACCTCCTCCCTAGCGCTGCCTCCTCGGTATCGAGCACGACTCAGCCCTGTAAAACCTGGGCGGCAGCCGGAGGCGCCCGGTGCTGGAGCTCCGGTGGAAACGTGGCAAGATACAAAATGGCGGCCGCTGCCGGGGTGGGGAGAGGGACGCGGCAGGATCATGAAATGGCTGCGGCTGGCGTGGGCGTGAGTCACGGCAGCGGGTGGGTGGGGCTGGCGGGAGCCATGCCCATATTTGGGCATGAGGAAGCCCAGTGGCCCTTGGTGCGAGACTCGCACCTGGAGCCTGTGGCTGGCTTTCATGAGCCTTTAGCAAGAAGTAAAAAGCATAAGGATGTTCACGTTGCAGCCAAAGAGCAGTCCCGAAAATGGAGAAGTTGTACAAGTCTATAGAGGACCACCCTACTTTCTGAAGTGGCGTTGCTTTTAAAAAGCTACTATGCTGGTCGAACAGATACTGATGAATTAAAGTTCTATTCACAGGTTTTTCAAGGCACCGCACAGCAGCATTGCTGTAGTTGACGAAAAGACCCTCTACTTGTCTACATCCTTCGACATCAAAGCATTAAAAACTGACGAAGATGAGCCTCTTGAACAACGAGATGCTGTTGGGGGATTCATTATCCCCCTTCAGCCAGCCGTGTTCGGTGGCTGAGGAAAGTCTGGGACTCCTAGATGACTACCTGGAGGTGGCCGAGCCCCTCAGTTCGCATGGGTTCTCCAGCGACAAGGCTAAGGCAGTCTCCTCCAATTGGCTTGCTGTGGACAGTTTAGGCAACACCATAGATAGCAGCCAGGGTAAGGTTTTATTTATTTGCATAAAGTACATAATTACAATGGCACATAGTATATTTAGTAACATTCTGATTTAAAAAATTAAATAGCTAGGTTTTCATAAAAGTGAAGGCAACCTCACGTGCATACCCCTGCTTGGAAAGTGTGTACAGTACTCTGCTTACACAATACAGAGTTGCTGGTTACTGGACTGGTGTATGGTAAAGTGACATGTCTGTTGCCCTTTTAATAACATACCAACTGTTATGGTACCACTCCCTGGCAGAGGTCACAAGAAGCAAGCATGGCTGTATGTTTCAAATGGCCCTGAATCATTCTGGTGTTGGAGTAAGAGGCATGGAATGTCAGAACAGCTGATGGCTTATGTCGTACCCTGCAGTCCTCTGCAGCTAAATGGCAGGAGATACTTTCTGATGGTTGAGGATTTTTTGTAACAATGTAAGAGAGAGGGAAGATGTTAAAAGATGAATTTCTAAGGCTGTTTTCAGAACCTTGAGTTGCATTGGTTGCTGGTTTACTGAAGTAATTTTTTTTTATTGTGCAGAGGATGCCTTCTCTGGCATGGAGTGGATGGTGGAGAAGATGGATCTGAAGGAATTTGATTTTGATGCCCTGTTAGGTATGGAACATCTGGAAGCCACCGTCTCACCAGACGAGCTGATGGCCACGTTGGAAGACACGTGTGATCTCCTATTTAACCCTACCATCCAAGAATTTCACAACAAAGAACCTCCACTGATAACTGACCTAATCACCCATCTCCCTGAATCTCCAATTGGAGCAGATCCAATGGCCCCATTGGCTTCCCTTTGGTCTTTTCCCCTTTCCCCAGGGTCTCTGACTTCCACTCCAGACCATTCATTTAGTTTAGAATTAGGTAGTGAAGTGGATGTTCTGGAAGGAGAAAGAAAACAGGAGGGCCCCACCTTTGTGGTAGTGATCACCAAGTCCGAGAAAGAGGAGGAGAACCATTCTGATGATAGTGGAATATGCATGAGCCCAGACTCCTACCTGGGAACACCCCAACATAGTCCTACCAATTCAGTTGGATCCCCCAATGACAACCAGTTCCCTACAGATGCCAGCTGTGGCTCTGTGCGGTCCAAACCATATGATCATCCTGCAGAGAAGGTAGTGTCAGCAAAGATGAAAGGAGAAAAGAAAATAGATAAGAAATTGAAAAAGATGGAGCAGAATAAGACAGCTGCCACACGTTACCGGCAGAAGAAGAGGGCGGAACAGGAGGCGCTGTCTGGGGAGTGCAGAGACTTGGAGCAGAAGAATCAGGCCCTGAAGGAGAAAGCAGATTCCCTTAGTAAGGAAATTCAGTACTTAAAAGATCTGATTGAAGAGGTCCGCAAGGCCAAGGGCAAAAGAGCTAGAGTCCCTGAGTAGGGTAGTCAGCGGTTTTTATGTGCGTGTATATAAGCTTGCTGCTAAAGCTGTGTATTGCTGTCTAATAAATTATTTTATAGTAAACTTGTAATTCTGGTGTGTGATAACTGGATATCTGTAAAACAAGCATAACTTGCACCACACCTAGGTGTAGCTACATTACAAGCTACTGGGCTTAGAGGAGAATGCAATGCAATAGGCTGTTGGGCAATGCATGCAGTGCAAGTGCACAAAATGCTTTCAGTCTGCTCAATTAATCCAGTGACTCAAGTGACAATTTACATGTCTGGTAATAAATATATACTAAAGTGATGGGGATCATACTGAGGTGCCCTATTTTTCAGTAGCAAAGGCATAACCCTGTTTAAAGACTTAAACTTGGAGAGTCTATAGAAAATAAGACTAGATTATATGAGATACAGAAGGTCAGTAAAAGAGTATATGGTGGGAGGGTCTTTTCAGAGGTAGCATGCCTGGACATCCTGAAGGAGGTGAATGGTTCAGGGTACAAAACATGAAAAAAACCCTCGAAACCTAGTTGTGAACATGCGTTTCAGAAAGCAGCAGCTTGCTAGGAGATGAGTCCAGAGCAAGTAATGGCAGTGTTGGAACAGGCACTTCTGGTTTCTCCTTGCCTCCCCAAGCATGTCCAAAACATGAGCAGGTGTTTTCCTGGCTGTAGCTGGTGCGGTTGGGGCAGGGGCTGTTCTCATACTGTGCTGTGTCAACTGGGCCAAATGGGTGGGGTTACTCTTGGTGCTTTCAAGGATAGGAGACGTTTGTGTACTGAAGTGTGAAAAACTTGGAGGCTTCCTCAGCCAGCCACTGAAGAGTCAAATTTTAAGGTGTAAACATAAATTTGACTACTGAGGGAACGGATGAGTTGGTCCATAAAGCTAGTTCAGCTCCAGTGCCGAGGCAGCCACGCAGCCGGTGAGGCAAAGGTGCTGGTGTGCTGGAGCAGCGTGTGTGTGCTGGGGATGCGGCTAGGGCTTGTTGACGGAGAGCTGCAGCCTGGCTCCTGGGGCTAGCATTTCTCAGCGGGGCTGCGGTAGGCAAGTTAACAATCTGGTGCTGGAGCGTGGCAACAAGAAAAGGTGCAATGGGGAAAGAAAAGCCCAACCCTCCTGTGATGGTGTCCGTCTATTACACGCTGCAGAGAACTTGAACACAAAGATAACAGGCAGGAGCCTGTGTAGCAGGGTGGTTTCTGCCTGTAGATACTAATTAGTGCCCTACTATTAGTGGGTAAGTTTATAGTCTAGGCACTCAATGCAAGGAAATTTTTTTTGTGGTTGGTTCTAGTTCTGTGATGTTCTGAACATCAGTGAAGTTCCACATCCATGGATCCAGTTCTATTCTGCTAATAGAAGCTTCAGGATTTGGGTTGTGCCGTTTTTAATCATTTTGTGTGTGATTTTTTTTTTTTGGCCACTGATACCCAGATTTAGCAGCACCTAATCCCTGCTTGGCCTGCTGGAGCCAGCTTTGGCATGTGGACGTGCACATCCTTCCCCGAGGAGTTAAGACTCCTTCTCACTTGCGCTGACACGACCTAGTAAGCTGCCTAGCTCAGGCACCTGCATGTCCCAGCCTGGCTGGCACGCACACACAGTGCAGTGGCTTCAGGACTGCCCTTAGCCAGCACTGGAGCAGGGAGGGAAAAGGTCCCTAATGTTATTCAAAATAGAAAATTGTTTGTCCAGTTGCAGCCTTGTGGGGGTCCAGGTTTCTGCCACTTAAGCTCCTTATGTCCTCAAGCTAGGGCTGCAGTCCTCCAGCCCTATTCATTGCCCAAGCCATTAGCTGATGTGTGACATGGGAGAACAGCCGTGCGCTCTGGGACCTGCTGCGTGAAGGCTCCTCCAGCAGGCAGATGAAGTAAGTAACTGCTGGCAGCAGGCAGCTGCTTGCTGGCAGCGAGGGCTGAGCAGGCCAGGCCCTCGGTGGTGACTTGACCTGTCTGTGCGTACAGCTGGTGCCTGGGTGACATGGCTACTATTTAAATTACAGTGAAAAGACTCCCTGTCAGGAGTTGGGGCTCATGCCACATTGAAAGTAGTCTGGGTAACTAAGACGCTCACCTTGGGTTTCATGAGAGAGTTCCCTGTTGTTTGAGTAGTCTCAGCCTGGGGTCTTCACCTTCATGGAAACATCTGCCCATCTCTCACCTCCCAGGCAAGTGCTCTGACCACCATGTGCTACACAAATGCAAAGCACTGCAAATGGGCAAGCACGGGGTGGGGGTGGGGTGTCCTGCTTTAAGTGCTGCTTTGCTTTTCAGAGATTACTGGTGACAGCATGCAGCGACGAGGGACTGTTCTGTTTTGGGAGGTAAAGCAACCTAATAGGTTTCTTTCAGATCAACTAGACCTGCAAGGCTGGGGACAGGGATAATTAGAGGCAGGAAAGCCCAACGAGCAGGATAGTCTTGCCCTTGATGGGGCAAATCTGCACCTATATGTGCTTAATCTCAGCTGAGCCACAGAAAACATGGCAACCGGTATGAGTGTATGAGCAAGTGGCTTCTTTGTGCAGGGGAAACCCCTCTTCTCCTTCCCCAAACTGATCCCCCTTTCCAAACATGAGGCAAGCACCTCTGCTTCCCTTAGAGCCACTGCAACTTCTGCTTAAACCTGGCAGCAGGTCAGGCTGCCGGAGCAGTGGGTGTATTTTGCAGCCCTTACTCAGCTCACTCAAGGCCTGGAAAGATTGTCAGCACATTTATCCCCCATCCTACCCCACGGCAGGGCCATCTGTGAGCCACCCCTGACTAAAATCAATTTTTCTTTGAGTCCACGCTCTGCAGGCAGACAAGGCAGAGTCTGTGCTGGCTAGTAAATACATGATTCTGGTTTCTACAGCCCTCCAGAGAATACGTAGCTCCAATTTACCAAATTACACTCGCTCCAGGGAAGGAAGATCAGAGCTGGAACAGGAGACAAGGAATGCATGATGCACCCGTGCTGCTTTGCTCTCTGCCCTGTATCCATGTGTGTGCTTTATAGGACTTCTTGCAGGAGGACCAGAAACCTGCCCTTAAAGAGCGGTTGGCGTCATTACTGTTTGCTGAGGCTCCGGGCTTGCAGCTTTGCAGAGGCAGCCAATATGGCAACCTTATGCAACGCCTGCTGAAATGACGCTGTGTTTCCATACTTAGTAACTTAGTTAAGATTTTACACTGGCTAGAGATTAGGGCTGACTCTTCCTCTGCGTTTTTCATTTAGCCTTTTCCTCCAGGCTTGTGTAAGGCACAGCCAGCATCACACCACTTGGCTCTGCAGCCCAGGAGCTTGTCCAGCCTGCTGCAGGAACACCGAGGACACTGTCACATTACAAACCCCAGCCCATGGGAGAAAGAAAGAGTCTGATTGATAGCCTCCTCCCTGGTGACTGATTTTACATTTTGCAAACTGCAGGAGCTGTCTTCTTTTTCTCACAGCCGCTCAGAACAAATGTGCTTCAATCATATCCTTGCGGCTTGCATACAGCGTGATACCATGCCCACAAATAGATTGTAGTGCATGAAATGCAGGCTTTACCTACCCCCAGAGGAGCCCAGTTCTTCTACATACTTGGAAACAGCAGAATTCCCCCAATCTACGTTATATAAAAGCTATTTGAAGTTAGCACAGCTGATGGGATTTCTGTCTCGGTTATTTTCCCGCTGAATTAAGGGCAGTGAAGTGGACTTCACACACACGCAGCATGCATGACCCTCAGGCTGCCGATCCCTTAGCTGATTTTGCACTACGTGGAAAACCAGAGTCCAATATTCCCATACACAACCAAACAACTCCCAGCAGTATACTGCTCGCAAATCTGCTCTGACAAGATACGGCCTCTTCTCATGAGCTTGTTTCTGCTGTTACCACGATATTTATAACTACCTTCCTCTTTGCCCTGCCTTTAGAGAGACCCAGGTGCTTGCACTTCTCTTTGCGAACGAAAAGAGGAAACCACCACTGGTGACAACTTCTTCACATGCCTGTGTGGAGAACCAGATGCACCTTTGCAGCACGCTTACAAAAATAAATCCCCAGCTGCAGCTTTAGAGAGTGAAGGAAGAATCTTCCAAATAGCTTTTGCCCTGGCAGAAAGCCCAGAAATAGCTGCAAGGACAAGCTGTCCTTTGGGAGACGAATGCTCCCTCAGCGCTGCTGAGCTGGACTGGTAGAAAGAAAATGTGGGTTATTATGATCGAAACAATTTCACACAGTGGTAGTCCGGTCACGGCCCCCTCTCCCTGGCCCCACAACCATGTCGTCTCCAGAGAGGAATCACATGCCTGTTGAAAAAAAATACACTCCTTGTCTCGCCTGCATTTCCCACAGCCTCGTTAAGTATTGCCTCACCTTTTTTTTAGGTATGGTTCAGCTTCTGTTCTTGGCATACCCATATGCTTTCTCTGTTTTGAGATGTCCCTCGCTTTCTCAACCCTCACTGCTGTGTAGCCACCCTTCTCCACTTACTAAACCTGTTTCTATTTCAGAAAGCCTTTTTTTGGGGTGGGAAATCTATACATTTTTTGTCAGAATAACACCAGTTTTCTTTATCTTTCCATAGGCTTAGGCCTTCAGAAACAACAGGATCTATATTGTCCTTCCTAGATGCGTTTCCATCTTATGTATACTAATCTTTTCCTAATACAGTTCAAGTAGCTTCTGGAGGCAACCTACCTTCCTCCATCCTCCCAATGTATTCACAGCCTTGCCGTGCAGCCCAGCACATATACTCCTGTTACACTTCATTTCCAGGGCAAAGACAGTCTTGGGTCTTACCATGAGCATCCATCTCTTGCTGGGCCAAAAAAGCTCATCTTTGCTGACTTTCCTATTGAAATGCTTCAGGCTCTTTAACTGGGCCTTGTGAATTAACAGAAGACTTCAGTCTTCCAACCTAGGCAATATTTTGGCTGCTCAGGTATCCCAGGTATGCTGTCTTTGCAGTATTTTCAGTGCGCTCATGCAGTGTCACAAGCCACTGAATGAAGCTGGCTCTACCCACAAGCTCCAGTTTCCCTATTACATAGGTGCATATTCTCCAAGTAATGGCTAGCCGCCTCTCATTTCTCCTTCCGCTGCTCTTTTCCTCTCTTTTACATGTACACACCCTTTTAAAAAATGGCAGGGAGTGAGTTCCAAGCGCAGTAGACGTGTCAGCTTAATTTATATAGGGCAGAGAATCTCCTAGTTCTGTAACTCCTCTGCATCTCCATTGCAGCGCATGGACAGTTGGAGAAAGAGACCTAGTCTTTGCCTCCCATTAAAGGAGATAAATGAACTTGCCAGCATGCAAATGGTGCAGCTCAGAACAGAGCAGCTTGGCTGGATTACTGGTTAGCCCTGCCAACAGCTAATTTGTTCAGAAAAAGGTGTGTGTAACCCTGTAGACAGCTGCAGAGCAATCTGCATGCTTTTTATTATTTCCCCTGTTCCCACCAGTTAGTGGTTGGCACTGTTAATCCTATTTAATGTAACTATGGGTAGACATGCAAACCTTTAATCCCTCTCAAACCTACTAACCCTTCAGCCTGGCTTGGCTGGAGTTCCACATTTTGAGCTGTAAGCAGGCATTAGGCAGCCTGCCTTCTTTTACACTCCTCATTTTTAATTGAATTGATGGATCTTCTTGTCTCAAAATGAGAAATTTCCTTTTGCTAACTTTTATTTTGTGAGTTTTTCAGGGCATTGCTGCTGTGCACCCTTTCTACAATAACCAGTCCCTTCCCCAAGGTGTTCAGGAGCCCGTCAGCGTTGTAGGTGCTGATGCTGTGTTGGTCATCAGCAAGACTGAAATGGAAGTCAGTCATGAAAAAGAAACCAGAGACTGAGATTCCCAAAGGTTTTTAGGACCCTCCCCCCGGTTTCCACCCCACAGCTTTTCCAGCATTTGAAGCCATTTGCCTGAGCAAGTTTTACAGTCTTTGTTCATTCATAGCCAGGTTTGTTACTGCTATGTCATTTCAGAGGCAAGAAGTTGGTTAGTGTCCTGAGCAGACACACTTTCTTGGTTTATGTTTGCAGTCCTCCCCCCTCCCAATACACATATAATGCTGATATTAGCTGTTGTTGCTTTCTACACTAAAGAAGTAAAGACCTGTTGATACAGCAGAAGCTGTGTCGGCTTACATTAGCTTGTACCCGTCCAAACAAATTTTCCTGTGTGCTTTCCGTTCACATAACAGAGGGAGCAATATGCCATTAACTGGCTTGATGAATCTTATTCACAATAAGTTAGCTCAACACTGAGCATCTGGGAACAATTCTGTCTCCTTTAAACCATTTCCCTGGAAAGGTTCTACCACATTAATAACACTCCAGAGCTTTTATTTGCATTTATATTAAAGCTGCTGCCACCTCCCATTCTGACTCCCTGCTGCATGTGGGTGGGGATGCATTGTAAGATGGCACCCTCCTCCTTCTTCCCTAGCTCAACTACCTCTATTTTCTGCTGCAGGATGCTCAGCTGGTGTCGCAGAGCTGGGAAGAGAGCCAGCAGCCTGATGAGCTCAGCCAGCACGCGGTCCTCGCCCGGCAGCAGCAGGACGCCTCCCTGCATCTCCGCTTGCAGCTGCGCGGGAGAGAAATGCTGTCCGGCAGGTCTGAGGGTTGCGGGCTGCAGCGTGTTAGCTTCCAGCATGGGAACCGGAGGTCAGAGGCCAAGTAGGAAAAGCAGCTATGGCAGCTGCTCCTTCCTTGACCACCTTTCTTCTCTTTTGTGGGGCAGCAAAGTCCAGCTGCAAGGAACAGAGAAATGGCACAAGTTGCTCTGAGATAGCCACTTCCTGGGGTCCCAGCACAGCCGAGGAGCTGGCATACTCTAGGCATGCCTAGACTATAACATAGACAGTTGAGACTGCTGTTCTTTCATAGGAGCTCCAGCTCTGCTTGAGAGGTGGAAAATCAAGGCTAGAATGTGTCAGATCTTTGCCCTTGCAGAAGATGGTTTATCTAGAGCTACCCATTCACTTCAGCTTGGTTTTCTTCCCCCCGTCAGATAAACTTTAATTTATTTAAGGATACTGTTGGCTGTACAACGAAGTTTGGTTTCAGATGGCAAAATCCAGTCCGTCAGGTACCTTTACCCTCTTCAGCAATACAATGCCTCATTGCATATAGCCACAAGAAGTATGTTGATTACTTGTGTTGGCCCTAATAGTCTTTCCAGCCAGTAATGAGAGCACCCATCCAACTTTAAAACTCCACAGATCGGGGCAGGGGGGGTGTTATCCTTGGGGAAAATTGCTCTGGGCCTCACTTTAAAGTTCCTCATTAACTTTGAGAGAGCAGCTTTCCTGTTTGCTTACATTTGCAAGCAAACAAGCTGGGTTTTGTACAAAGGGAGTGAACCACATTACTCTAGTGCTGCTTTCTGGAGCAACAAAGGATGGTTTTGCTTTCCTCAGCCTGCAGAAGAAGGGCCCAGGAGCCAAACAACCACAAGAAACAAGGGTGCGTAGGAGGAACTGGTAAAGGAAGTGCAGGGGGTGACATGAAGTACCTCTGTAAGGTCAAAGGAACTGCCAAGTACTGAAGATGAGGGCATGAAACAAAATAACAATCCAGAAATCCACCCCTTTCAAAAGTCAAGTTTGGCACAGCCAGCTTTTTCACACTGTTAATAGGCTCCATGACAGCTCCACACAGAGCTGCACGTGTTAGACCAGCTCACACACACTGCAGCAGGCACAGAGTGCAGAGGTTTTAGGGAGACATGCTGCATACACATTTTGCTCAACTACTTTTTCAAACAATCATAGAATCATTAAGGTTGGAAAAGACCTCTAAGATCATCAAGTCCAATCATCAACTAACACTATCATCATCAACTATCACTTCCCTACTCCTGCTGGCCACACTATTCCTAATAGAAGCCAGGATGCTGTTGGCCTTCTTGGCCACCTGGGCACGCTGCCGACTCATGTTCAGCCAGCTGTCAACCAGCAGCCCCAGATCCTTTTCTGCCGGGCAGCTCTCCAGCCACTCTTCCCCAAGCCTGTAGCGTTGCATGGGGTTGTTGTGACCAAAGTGCAGGACCTGGCACTTGGCCTTGTTAAACCTCATAGAGTTGGCCTCGGCCCATCAATCCAGCCTATCCAGATCCCTCTGCAGGGCCTTCCTTCCCTCGAGCAGATCGACACTCCCGCCCAGTTTGGTATCATCTGCAAACTTGCTGAGGGTGCACTCAATCCCCTCATTCAGATCATTGATGAAGACATTGAACAAAACCGGCCCCAGAACTGAGCCCTGGGGAACACCGCTCGTGACCGGCCGCCAACTGGATTTAACTCCATTCACCACCACTCTCTGGGCTCGGCCATCCAGCCAGTTTTTTACCCAGCAAAGTGTATGCCCATCCAAGCCGTGAGCTGCCAGCTTCTCCAGGAGAATGCCGTGGGAGACCGTGTCAAAGGCCTTAAACTTCAATGGTGTTTCCATTCTTTTAAGAAGCAAACCGCCACTCCCTCTCTCTTTTTTTTTTTTTTTTAACATGTCTTTTTTAACTTTCGGAGCAAGAACATACTGAAAAAGACAGAAATTGGTCTTTGAACTGTTCTATATTTACTACTTTTGGCTGCAGATAGTTGAACTTTACCCTAATACAAGAAATCCCCTCCCACATACTATTACACAATTTCAAGTACACACACTTCAGTATGTTCACTATTTCCCCTGTCTGGACCTCGTACATCGGGGTGACTTTCCCTCCCATGAAGACAAGAGGGAAAGAACAACACAGGAGGCACAGGCTTAAGAGGACAGCATCAGGAATTATAATCAGAGGGCAAAGAAGGGATACCAAATTCCCTCCAGTACTGACATCTAGGCAGTGGCTGCTCAGGTCAGCCAAGCCCCCTGTAATCAACTCCTGAGTCTACCCAAAGCTTGGCATTAGTCCCTCTCCTTACCTCTTTTTTCCCAAAGGGAACACATTTCCTATTTTCTTACATAAGGGGCAGGAAAGGGCAGTGGCAGGAGCTCCCCAGAAGCACATTTACAGTGATTTAGCAAGGAAGAGTGTCTGGAACAACACTCCCACCTGCTGGGCCTTCTATTTGTTGCAGAAGTAGTCTAGTAGAAAAAAATTTCCCTTCAAACCAGCACCACAACCTCTAGCTCAGAAGATTTTAACTTCATACCGAGGCTAACATCTGGGTCACAACCCCTCCTAGCTACAGGAGCTGGCAGCACTCAGCAGCGGTGCCCTCCTTGTGTGGCTGAACCTCGGTGGGAGGCTCAGGTGTAAGCATCCAAAGGACAACTTTCTCCATGTAAGGCCTCTTTCTTGGAGAGGGGAGACTGTGAGTAGGCAAAACAAAGGAGTCATCTCCATTCCAACCTGCACTCTTTGAAGGCCTGAGCATGTCAGATTAAATACAAGTATCAACATGAATCATAGAGAGGCCATTCACACAACTGAGTCATCCTAAAGAGAGCAATGCTTAGATCAGAACAGTGACACAGTTTGCCTTCATCAATCGTAGCCTATCAATCATAACAATCACTATTACAAAGGCAAAGATAGGCAGTGTCTGCAACAATTATTTAATCAAAGACATATACAAAGTTTTTGCAATGACTGAAAAACCTGACAGAGGCTGTAATAAGAACACAAACTGCCAGGCTACTCAGGTTTAACAGTCTTTCAAAGCATCCTTCCCTTCTGTTGATTTATTACTGCTGGTCCAAAACATTTCTCCACTCAGATACAGTACTTTAAATGCTCCCTACCAAATAACACAGGTAGCAGAAGCCTTACATCCTGAGGAGGGGGAACAAGATTTGCATTTGGCTTCGCCCACCCTTCTACATTAAGAATGCAAAACATGTTGGCTGGAGATTATAAGGACAACACATCTCAGAGCCAAGAGAACCTTCACGGCTCTAGCTGGCCAGTAACAAGTTCTGCACAGATGCAGAATTTCTCTGCAAGTGTGACATTAAAGCACTTGCTGACAAATGCACATCTCCTATATCCCATCTCAAACACGCTGAGGAAATGGCTAGTCCTGCGTGCTGAACACTCAGCTGCAGAAAGACTGGAGCTGCAAGAATCCCTGCCACGTTGTTTACGGTCTCCCAAAGTATTCTCTCTCAAATTTACGGAAATCTTCCTCAGTAAAGACAGTGCCCTCGGGTTTCTTCTTTGCCACCTTCTTTGGAGGCTGATCTTTGGACTTCCTGCCTCTGTTCTGAGCAAGAACCTTCAGACAATAAAAAAAGGAAAAAACAAGTGATTGTTATCCAGACCAAACCACAAAATGGTGATTTTCAAGCTCACCTGTAGCATCCCTGCTATTCTGCTGGTACCCTGCTATATCCTGGAATGCCTCCAAAGAAAAGCGGGAGGCAACCACTGATGTTAACCAAAGCAGATCACTGGGACAACAGCAAATACCAACCCACTATTTGGAGCCAAATACAAAACCTACTCTCTGGTAAGTGTCACAGAGAAACACTGATTTCAATTCAGACATTTTTGAAACTGTGACCTTCTTTTATCCTGTCTCTCCACAAGACAACCTGAAAACCCAACAAGTTGGTGGAATTTCCTCAGCATTTTCTAATACACCATCACCTCCTTTCACAACCTTCAGCCTGAGAAACACTGGCCTAAACCACTTGGTTTGTTTATGTAAGTTAAAAGCCCATATCTCATAAAAATAGCCCAAGATTCTAGCAGTGTCAGCTATTCTCTTCAAATCCCGGCATGGGACTACCTTTTGGGGAAGACCAGTGGTTAAATTCTCAGGTTATGAGAAACACCATTCAAGATGCTATGAAATTCCTATTATATGAGCCAGCAGCACATCTGGTTCCTTGCTAAACAGCTTCCAGCTACAGAGAAGGACAAATCAATCAACAGTAAGGAGAGTTAAGAAAAGCCAACAGTTGTCAGTAGATTTTAACTAGTATCAGAGAACATCGTAGGGGACAACATATCAACAAGAGTTTAAAGCTTAGTCAGTTGCTTTGCCAGTGCACACAGAAATTCCTCAAGGCCACTTCCAGACAGAAACTTGACTCCTTTGCACAGGGTCTAAGCTGGAAGACCTGGGGATGATTCCCATTCACCTACGTTCCTCAGCAGAAGCAGACCCCCAAACAAAGAAGCGACAGCCTTACTTGTTCTGTGATGGCTTTGTTTGCAACAAATCGTCCCTTCAACATGTACTGCAGGTTTGCTCTCAAGTGATTCACAGCCTTCTTCTTGTGATACTCCTCTAGGTCAGAGCAGAGTAGGACAAAACACATCAGCTGCTCATCCAGGCAGCATGCAGGGAGAGACACAGGGGGATCAGCAAGGTCCCGGGAGAAAGAGACACCGCTACAGCTCAGGGATAGAGGTGCTTCCACAGATCAGGCTGTGTTTAAGTGGGGGACACCAGAAGGGCACCCACCAGGAGGACGGGAAGGGATGGATACAAGCGACCGGAAGGGGGGCTGCAGGACACTGCGAGGGGACCCGGTGCGAGGGCTGTGGAGGACGGCAAACCTGCTTCCCCCTCCACCCGGAGGCGGGCCGGGACTCACCTATCGCCGACTTTACGACTCTGCCCTTGACCGTGGCTTTGTTCCTGCTGGGCTCCGGCGCCCTCTTCCTCCGCCTCGCAGCTCCCGTCGCCCTGGGGCCGTCCTGCCCCCGCTGGAGTCCCGGCGGGGCCTTTCCCCGGCCTGCAGCGGGAAGAGGGACGGGGTTACTCAAGCCGTACGCCGGGAATAACCGTCTCCCCGCCCCCACACCCCCCCCCGGCCCCCGTGGNAGGCCCCGCCGCAACAGGGAGGCCGACATGCCCGCACACGCCCCACCGGTGGCCAACTTCCGTCTCGTAGGCACACTTCCGCCAGTGCGTGACGCCACTTCCGTCTCCGCAACGAGACACTTCCAGCCCTGTGCGCGGCCTGGCGCGCATGCGCAGAGGGAGCTGCGGCGGGGTGTTGGGCGGGAAAGCCTGTGGCGCCGTGTTGTGGCGCCATGTTCTGTGGAGATTACCTCAGACTCGTCCTGGGCTCAGGTCGCCCGCAGCTGGTGCGCCGGGTTCTTGCTAGTGGCCCTTGCTTATCGCCCCTTTCTCCCGCCTCTGCAGTGCGTGGTCCGGCAGCTGGCCCACAGGCCCTCTGTGTTACACCTTCATGGAGCCACTGCAATGGGGCCAGGGCTGTGAGGGGCCCCCGCCATCACGGGGATAATAATAAACACAGGCCATGCGGAAAGGGGACAGCCAGCAGCGGTGTCATGTTTTGTCTTGGCAAGGCCCCAAAACCCAGATGTAACTCTATGTCAGACTCCTCAGGCATGGAGGTTTGCTCCACCATAAATTGCATCTATTATTCAGTATTACTTTAGTCTATTTATTTAAAGCTTTCCTCCTCGGTTTTCACCCCTCTAGAGACTTGATGCTAATATCTGCTAAATTTAGCTATCATCTGAATAAAGCTTACTCAATTATAGCCGGTGCTGGTAGTAACAAGCTGACACTGGAGAAGAAGGAGAGAGGTTTATTCTCCCTCAGACAATGTCCTGCAGGGAGAAAGCGACACAAGCGGCTCTCATTGTTTCTCATAGTAATCCTCTCTAGTGGGGACAGATAGCAGTTAAACCTTGGTTCATTAAAAGACATTCATTCTCTGGAAATTGTTCTCCAGCCTCTGCAGATGTCACCTCAATGCCTGTCTTTTTATTGTTCCTTCTCTTCTGAATCCCTCCCTGGATGGATCCCAGCATCCTGTGTCAGTATCTGCTGGTGCGATGGTGCTAATACATTTTTCTGGACAAGACCTACTCGGTGCTCGTTCCTGGCTTCAGGGCTGGGGAACGTTAACCATTTACTGCTTGTTCAGCATGTCGCTTCTCACTCTTAATTTTCCTTTTACAGTAATGAGAACCATTTTTTGATTGATTTGGAGGGACAGTCACTGGGTATGTAATGCAGAGCACTTCTCCATTTTCTTGTTGTCTGTTAGTAGCTAGTGGAAGACAGAGCTTGCTCAGCTCTTAGTTCCCTGCCAGGTTTGTCCCTCCAGTCATGTGAAAGCTAATGAAGTTATGAGGAGGTTGTTGTAGTTTTGCAAAGGAGAAGCTGAACAAGCAATGACTTAATAGCCTATTGCTGAAATTGAAGAGAGCACTAGAGAGCATTCTAGTCAGCAGAAGATTTGTTATTGCTTGTATACAAAGATTATGTTTATCTTGGTCAGTGAGACAAACGATAGCTGCCAGTGATCTTACCACGGGGAAAGCGTTTCCAAAAATACCTCATCAGTCAAACGCTCTCCTTTAGCCCTTAAACTACAATTTACAGGTTCTTTGTAAGCTGTTCATGGTTACATATTGCATAGCATATTCAAGATAGCTTATTCTACTGGTTAAACACTACATTTGCATCATTTAACTTTATTAGGATCACCTAATACACTGTTACACATGCTTAGTGTCAGAATGGTGTATCCTCATAAATGCTTTATAAAGGCACCTGATGCAAAAACATCGTTGTTACCAGCACTGCAAAACATGTTTAACAAATTCGTGTGGTACAAGCAGCACTGATTTATTGTGCTGTTGATGGAAAATACATGCCCTTTTCTACCTCAAAAGTAAACCGTTACGAACACTATTCTATTTCTATTTGTTGTGCCAATTAATAAAGCTCTCAATTACGTAGGTCTCAGAAGATCTGACTCCCTTCTTATTAAATACCTTCAGTAGCAAGAAACCGTAATACAGGCAACGCCTCCTTTGACCAGTAAGGTTGAGTGCAGTCTTGCTGTGATTTTAGTCAGCAATTACCTGCAGAATAAAATTTAACGAGCGCACAGGGGTCACTTTGCTGAAGAGGGAAGGCAAGGCACTTTCTTTAACTGCATTCACAGTCTCCTGCCTCAGAGCCTGGTCAGGCTCTTGGAGCTAGTTAGTGCACCAAGAAGATAAATGGATGCGTGCTTCGTGGTGTGACGCATTCCCCAGGTTTGGATCTGTTACCAAAGATCATGGTCCAACATGGGCCATGGGTTTTTTAACACTTTGTGAAATCATGTACCTGTTATTAATACATTATATTTCTTCAGGTCCTTTTAATAGGATCTGGCAGCTTTTCTTGGGGCATGATCATTCATGTTTCTCCTAACTGTGTTCTGGCTTCAGCTGAGGTTGGTCTTGGCAGACACGGTAATAATAGTGTCTGTCATGTCTCTGTCCGGGTGACTTTGGTACAACTAACACCTGTCACACTCCTGCAGACACAGGTGCAGATTCTTCCCTTGCTCTTTGACTTTAATAGAGAACTATGCTTACATCTTTTCCCTGCAGTGCTAAACAAGATCAGTTTATTGACTTACATTAGGAATGTATGCTCATCTCTTACTATGAACTGGATTTTGCCTGTGTATTATATGTTCCTTTAAAGCTGTATATATGTAGAATTTATGCATTTGGACCACATAATCTTCTCTCCTATGTGTCATAAACCGTAAAACATCCTCCGTTGACCTTAGATTAAGTTGACTAACCTGTGTTTGATAAATCTGCTTTATGCTGAGCACAGCATACAAATGCTGTATTTCTCTTTGCAGGAGCTTCCATGGCTTACCACTCTCACAGTGAGGATATGCTCCTTATTTCATCATGATATACACATTTAACTATCACTTTTTTTTACCTGAATCACTGTTGAAAGCAGTTGAGCAGACCCTACAAATAGCTTTTTCCAGACTAGTATATACTACTAAAAATTTAATGTTAGGAGACTTTGTGCCTGTGTCAGTAAAAAATAAAATCAGTATTTCATTGTATTGTTTTAGGGCCTCTGCTCAAATTAAAATTTCATCCAAGAAAACTTCATCACTTTGTAATCCCTCAAAAATCAGTGTAGTTAGCTCTTTGAAGTGCCTTGGGGACAGAATGAATGTCAAGTGGTGTTCATTTAAATGTATAACATCCAAATAAATCGCTACCTTAGAGCCTGAATAATCTAACTTTGGCTGGCAAAAACCACAGGCGCTGCATTTCAGATTGAGAACATCTTTGTTTCTGAGAGTTAAGCTATCTTTGAAAGCTTTCTGCCGCTAATGTTCATGTTTTATAGTTTTCTTTAAATCTCATGCCTCAGTGGGTACCCATGAGCTGGCTGGCTTTTCAATTACAAATAACCCAGCATACAGATCAGTTTAAGTAACTTCCATATGTGAATATTATAAGTTCACTTTCTGCTTTATTTCTTATGGCATTGAAAAATGGAAATTTTCCCTGTTTGAATATGTTGATAAAGTTTCTGGTTCATCTTGGAGTGACTGTTCTTCTCACTATTATTCTAGGCTTTGGAAGGTATGTGAGGTTATCGTACATTTGGCCTGTTCCACCTTATTATTCTGTTCTGTGTGCTAACAGAGACGTTAATGATATTCATGGTTAATCATATTGCTGTCTGTGGCAGTTCACAATAGCTGTTTGTTTGCTCTTACTTTATGTTCCAGCTTCTGGATTCAGGGGGTTACGTAGGAGTCTCAGTCTGAAGGAATATTGGGAAGATTGTTAGAAAACAGAAGCTGAGGGCAGCATTAGAAGTAAAATACAACAACCACAAACATTTAGTTTGGGGCTTTTTTAAAAACAGTCTTATGATTTTGGGACATGGGATCCTGATGTTTGAACACTTGGTATTGTCCACACTGACACATATATCAGTATTTTCTCTTCCAAAATGAATCAGACCAATTTTTAAGCTGATTTATAACAGATTTTCACCTCTGCATGTTTCTTCACGTGTAGATTATGGAAGGTGCTTTGCTTAGACAGCTGTCCGGTTTCTCCACATCCCATATTCTGTATTTTCTCTTGAACAGCAGTATTCAAAGCTGCTGTCATTAATATTTAGCTGTGTTTGCCAACTTGAAGCAGTTTGTGTTGTGGTCACTGTTCCTACAAAGAACCATGGATCACTGCCTGCCCTGTACCTCAAGTACATAGGAACCTTTGTCCTTTAACTGTGTGACATGCCTTTGAAAAGCAATTTGACTTTCTGGCCTACTGAATTTGAACAAGGGCTGGACAACGCTTTGATTCATACACTTGCATGGATAAGTGTTTAGTTACTTTAGACTGACAGAAAGTCTTTTATTCTGATTTTTTAATTTTTTTTTTTTGTTTTTTCTTAATCCAGTGCAGATACCTACCTCTTCCATGCACTTTTCAGCCTGTTCCAGGTCACCAAGAAGCTGGCTCTGCCTTGCACAGCTTCTGCAGATAGTGTTGGCACAGGTTAAGATTAAATCGGCTTCTCACCGTACTAGATGCTGTAGTAAGAAATCAACTCTGCTCCTGAAGAAGACAAGATATATTATCCTCCTATACAGATGAGATAAGGAGGCACAAAGATTAAGCAACTCGCAAAGTAGCTGAGATGGGATGAGTGCTCAAACTAGATCTTCTGAATTACAATGTGGAGGCTTAGCCCAAAACACATCCTCATTCTCCACCTGCTGTTTTTTGGCTCCAGCTGGGAAGAGAGCAAGCATCAGGAGCTTTGCTGAAGCTGTAAGAGCCCACTTTGTAGAGACAGGTAATATTTTTAAGAACATAAATGTTATATTTGGAAAAAACCCAAACAAGTCCTTCTTCAGGGCTTAGAACACCAGAAGAAAGCACTTTGCTAGTAATATTTTGCATATAATACAAAGCTGGTGTCACAAGGTCTTTGTGGTCGGAAATAATGGGGGTTTGCATGCAGACTTATAAAAATGCCTGAACTTCCAGTGCCCTCATACTTTCTATCTTTGCCTGAAGAGAAAAAATCTCTTCAGAAGGGCATCCGCTGCTCTTGCGTGCCTCCTAGAGTGGAGCAGGCAAACAGGTCTGCAGCTGGAGGGGAAAGATTTCTCTCTCTCTTTCCCACCACTATCCTTAAATGTCAGGAGAGGGAGGAAGTAGCAGAAGGATCCCAGGGCTCAGAGTGACTGACTTTTCCCTGTTCCTTCTGTGGGCCATGGAGATGGTTCCCAGGTCTTCCTCCTGCCCTCCCCACCTACTTCATTCCTGCAGCATTGGCTCTGGGAGAAAGTGGCAGAGCTTCCTGCCACTGTTATTTCCAGTCTAGAAGGCCAAAAGGTATCCTGCTGTAGTTGCTTTTCCTTTTCTCTAAAAACCTGGGAAAAGAGGATAAAGATCCTTTGGTGGACCAGGGATGGGCCTGAGTGAACAAAATGTGGGGGAGCTGTGGACCATGAACTGCTAAATGCTAGAGAATGAGCGTAACAGGTGGCGGGCACAGGAAGGAGGCAAAGGCAGGACAGATACAGGGATTGGAGTGAGTGCAAGTTTGCTTTATAGAATGTCAGGCTGAATGAAATGCATTCTAGGAAGGTGAGTAAAGCGTGGACATCACCTACTGCCATATGTACACACTGGGGATTACTGAAAAACTTGAGGGCTTTGGGCCCATATCTTGCTTTTTGGGGATCCGACTTGTTAATTTTTGTGGTTTTGTGTCACTGGCAGTGCCGGATCAGCACAGCTTCCAGGAGTTACAAGCTGTTTGGTGGAAGCCCTTGAAGAATCTTCCAGGCCATCTTCCTGTGTTACTTTGGAAACTTACAGTTAATGATGGGCTTGATGAGACTTACACCTCAGTTACCAGCATCTGAGCCTCCAAGCTTAGCAGGAGCTTTGTTTTCCTTTCAAATCAGCTTCAAGCAGCTGGACTGTTACCTGTTGATGTTATTTTTTTCTTTTCTTCCCTCTGGATTTCAGCCCATCCTTTTTTTTTCTTTTGTGCTTCTAGAACTGGTCTTTCCCTTTTCAACTGCAGACTGACCTCCGTGGCTTGACACTTGACCTCCTTCTTTTTCACCTTTGGCTTTCAACTTACTCTTTATTCCTCCCTTACATTGTTTCATTTGCTCTTCGTAGCTTTCTTTTGTGTTTTAGTCAGAACTATAGATATTCCATGCCAGAATCTGAGAAATTCACCCCTAAAAATATTCCCCTGTTGAATACACAGAAAATGGACAGAAATTGAAACAGGGATTTTGAGACAAGGTTCTGAGTATAACATTCTTTAACTAGAGGGATTTGTAAAAAGGCAGTGGTGGTTCTCAGTTCTAGAAATATTGTGGCCTTTGATGAAATAAGTCTCGTTTCTTCCAGGAAGGATGTATTTTATCCTTATTACAGTGGAAATAATGAGTTCTCATGTAAAGAGCTTGGAAGTACACAGAGAAGGGGCTGTATTGGAGCTGAGAACTTAAGTATCCTCATAATGTGCAGGTCTGAAATTGGGGGATTTCAGTCGTTGAATGTGGCTGCTTTCAAAGTAGTGACTAAGAGGTGGAAGGCTCTGTTTTGTTTCCAGCCTCTCTGCTCCAGGGCCTTAAAATGTTGACAAGCCCCAGAGCTGGCTCTGGACGCAGCAAAGTTTAGCTAGTTATGCTTGTCACCAACCATTAAGGGTTTGGAGACAGACAGGAGATGGGCTGGGGCTGTCATGGGCTTTTGCAGCCTTAGGCAGGCCTTGTTAGTGGATGTCTCTGCTGCTTGGTGCAGAGCAGAGCTGGTGGAGCTGGGGAGAGCATTGCCTGCTGCTGCAGCTCCTGACTGCTCCATCCTGTGCTGGCACCGGTCTGATCTTCCCATGGCTAAAGGTGTGTCACGTCCCCTGGTTCTGTGGCTAAAGGTGTATTGTGTCCCCTCCGGTTGCCCAGTCCCTTCAGGCTTGGGAGGGAGCCATTTGGAGACAGTAGGAAAAACAGGGGGAAGCAGAGGAGGGGCGGGATCATGAAGGTGTTGCAGGGCAGGGTACAGCCAGGCCACCAGCATGCATCAGAAAGGAGCGGGTCAGATCAGCTGATCACCCCCCCAGCTGTTTCTGATGTGGGAATTGAGAGCAAGGCAGCATCGTGGATTTAGCTGCAAGCAGCAGGGGTATTGGATGCTTATTGCCACAATGCACACTTTGTGGTTTCCTAATTTGTGGGATTTTTTTTCAGAATTGTTCAGAACCACACAGAATAGCATGTGAGGCTTGCCCAGATCAAGGAGATGTTCTGTCCTGTGGCTGGCATGCTGCATTTATCAGCATGCTGCCAGACCTCTCTCCCTATGCTCTGCTTTTGTAATTTTTTCCTCTCCCTTTTTTTTCCTTCCTTCCTTTGCTCGCTCTCTCTAACAGCTGTATTTTGTCTTTCCTTGTTTTATTCCCTGTTTCCTTGACTGCTGTCTCTCTTTGTAGCCCTTGCTTCTCCAACCAGGATCCACAGTTTCTGAGGCTGTGGGAGGGTGACAGTTCAACCTGACCTTTTACCATTTGTTCTTGACTCCCAGCAGTGGAGTCTCTCTAAATTATATGGCTGGCTCTCTCCTCTCTTATCTTCCTTTCTCTCCATCCAACTCTCCTCAGCAGAGTGTAGAAAACACTCTTTTAGAAAACACTGAAAATCCACTGGCATGCACTTGGGGGACCCCCCACTCTCTCAGGGTGCAGGGGCAGCCGTGGAGGCGCTGGGTATCAAGCACCCGTACGCTCACCACATGAGTCCCCCTGGGCCAGGCTGCCTTCTTGTCCGGGGCCACATGTCCTGCTCTGCCTCTGTCTTCTGAAGTTCGGGGAACAAATGCCAACGGGAGAGGAGGCCAGGCTGCCATTTCTAGCGTGGGTGTGCGGTGCCACAAGGGCTCTCCTCACTAGATGTCACTGTGAGGCTGGGTTTTGCCTGCCGCAAGCTCAGCAGCCAGGAGAAATGGGTGCTGAGATGGGTGCTGAGCTTTAGGAAGGCCCTGCTGGGAGCAGGGGGAGACTGTGGAAGAGGTTTGCAGGACAAGCGTTGAGTTGCTGTAGGTTTTACCCAACCCTGGCAAGTTTTGGGCACAGAACAAGCAAGGTGCAGGAGGGTTTTGGGGTGCAACTCCATACCACCTCCTTTGAAAGCCCCAGCCTGTATCTGGTAGCCATCAGGGCTTCAGTGTGAATTGGCCACCATGACTTTCATCTCAGTAGTGCTCATCTCCTGCTGGTCGTGATATTGGTTTGGCAGCAAGTCCCTTGCTAATGCTCAGCCCTGGATCACTGTTCACTGTCCCCATCTGCCATCACCCGTCCGTATGTGCCTTGCACCACCTCCCTGCCCTGGCCGCAGCACACCTCCATACAGTAAGTCGCCATGTCGCTGCCTCCCTGGCAGGGCCACAGGGGAGAGGATCCTTGGGGAGGCACTGTGGTAGCCCCCAAAACCGAGGTGGGAGCTGGGGAGCTGTGGCGAGTGGTGTAGGGAGGGTTGTCAGGGGCTGGTCTTTTCTCTCGCCAAGGAAGCCAAGTGTCAAGCCAGCCATGTGGTCCCTGTTACCGAACATGTGGGGCACGACTGCAGGGTGGGAGCTGGCAGACTGAAGTGCCCGTGGAGAGTCTGGCTTGCATGAAGCTTCCCTGTGCAGTGAGCGAGGAGACCTTCTGTCCCACAGTCGGCATGCACATTTCGCAATGTGGTGGCAGATGCTTTTATAATTTCTTTTATTTGCTTCATTTTTTGGGCTTTCCTTCTTTCACTTTTTCTTTCCTTCCTTCACTCCCTCTCTCTTTTGATAGCTGTCTTTTGACTTGCATTGTCTATTTCCCTCTCTCCTTGTCCTCTCTTTCTCCTTCTATCCCTTGCTTCTCCAGCCAGGGTCAGCAGTTTCTGGGGGGATGACAGTTCAGCCTGACCTTTTATCTCTTGATCTTGGCTGCCAGCACTTGAGTCCCTCTAAATTATAAGCCAGCTCTTTTCTTCTTTCTTATCTTCCTCCCTTACTCCACTGTTTGTTCCTAAAACTTTGTATTGTGAACTGGACCTTGCGATCATGTCTCCATCCTCTGAGGGGTCCCTACTGTGCAGAACTTGTAAGCTGTATCCTAAGGGAGAGGAACTGGCTAATAAATGCTCCATGAATGACCATATCTGTGGCATAGGTGGTCTTTAGGAGAATTATGTGGGTTTTTTTTAAAGTTAATCAACTGCAAGCCAGAAACAAGGGAACGAGGGTTATGTGGAAAGCCATCAACTCCGGGAAAGTGTTTCGGTTTGGTTGTGTGTGGGTAAACAGCCTCCTGTCTTACTGGGTACACCATGGTTTACATTGGCATAAGAGCATGCCCCATATACGTGTTAGCATCCATACGAGTTTCTACCTGGATGTATTCACATGTATGGAAACAGTGCCATGGGATGTACAGTGAGCTCCTCAGCATGCATCTGCGCTGATTTTGTACACCTGATTCACTGTGTGGGGTTTGGATGGCTCTGGGTAAATGTGTGTGTTTGTGTGCAACCTGGGTGTTTGCATTTACACATGTGTGTGCATCAGTGCTAAAGAGGATGTGAAAGAGATTGGATGCAAACCCGCAGTACGTGCAGCCTTTGGGGCTGGCCAAAGCAGTGGGGAGCCCCCGAGACTCCTCTGCTGGGCTCACCTTGCCATGCTCGTCCAGCTGCATGCTGTGCTGGAGGCTGAATCCAGCTCCACTTGATCGCATGCCAAGGCATATTAACATTTGCTCCATCACAGCGCAGCCCAATTAATACTTGATTCTGGCAAATAAAGGAGGGCAGAGACATTGAATGGGGTTGCCAGCTGGAGTGGTGGAAGTGGCGAGGGGGAGGCATGCTCTTTTTTTGTGCAGCCCAGAGGAGTAGGACTAGACTTTCCTGGAGGAGGAATCAGGATCTCCCCTCCACGAGCAGTAGCTCGGGACAGTCTGCCCTGGTGCCTGTTGGACACGAAGCTGTGCTGAGACCAGGCGGCTCTAGGGGTGTGATACGGAGCTTTTCACCACTGGGTTTCTGTTGACTGCTGGGCTTGACTGCTGGGTGTCATCGTGGAGGAGGAGCAGGGGGTTGCCTGAACCCTCTGGGGCCTAATCATGCAGATCTAATGGAGTGGGCATTGCTGGTTAGCCAGTGCTGATGAGAAGCTGCAGTGCTTGAAGGGGTTTGCTAACCCCTTGGAAAGCTCTCTGCAGGAATACAGGCACAGATCCAGGCCACAGATGTCCTGGTGAGCAACTTCTGTGTTGTCTACTCAATGCATTTGCAGATAGCAGATCAGTGTCGGTGGTGCCCTGTCAGTGCTGCTCAGCAGCAACCGTGGCTTTGCTTCCACATCCCAAGCAGGTGGGATGAGGGAGATGGGCTGAGGTGAATCCTGTGCCCTCCCCTTCTTCGCAGAAGAAGGGAGCAGCCCCGGAGTCTGGGAGGCCCAGCAGGGTTCAGCACGTCCAGGGGAAGCTGGTCTGGGCTGTGGTACTTTCAGCCTCTCCCAGACATGATTGCCCCCTCCCAAGTAGGCATCATGTCACTTCCCAATTGAAAAGCCAAATGAAATTTCCAAGCAGTTTGCAGCTTTTCTGATTCACTTGTTTGCTTTTCTCCCTTTCTCTCCTTTTTATTTTTTAATTTTTTTTCCCCCTTCTCTCTTCTGTCTCTATTCACTCCTGTCAGCTGCCTGCTTTGAATTTAGTTTGTGTCAAGGGCAGGTGAAATTCATTTTCTGCTTTCCTCTTTGGTGCAGAATGGGTTCTCCCCCCCTCCATTCCCCTTCCCTGCCTGTTGCTGAAGAAAAGATGTCTTGGAAACATTTCCTTTTTAAAATCTCCTTCTGCCATTTCATAACTATTTGGCCTCTCTGCTGACAGTGTGGGACAGGTGCTAACACAGTGCTCCTTTCCTGATCCAATAGCTGGAGAATAAACTCTTGGGCATATTGCAGATAACCAAGCAAGAGCACATCTCACTACAAATCTAGCTACAAAAAAAAAGAAAAATAAATATTAGGACAGTTGTAGAGGGACAGGTTTTTCACTCTCTATGGGAAATCATCCCTGCTGCTGAGCCCTTGAGAGCTGCCAGCATAACAGAGCATCTCAGGGTTCAGTGTTGGGATAGCAGATATGGCCTGACCCTGCTTGGACCTGGAAGGGGAAGCATGGCATGGCAGGATAGCGGCCAGGAGGTGATATGGTGAGTTTGCAGCAGACATCTGGTAAATCTATTGTTTTAATCTGGAAATTGTGTTTTTGTGCTGTGGATATAAAACATCCCAGTTAGGCATAAAGGAACTGAAAGCAACTTCCCAGCTCCCACAGCCCAGCGATGTATAGGCTCTGTGTGTGTCCGTGTATGCGCAATACTTGCTGGTAGAGCATATTTGTGAGATGTGGCGTTTATGTTACCTTTTAGCAAGGAAGAATCGTTTATCTCAGCATTCTAATTATGTTCCATTAAAATGCAAATTTGGGTTTATGCATTGAAATTGTCAGTACCATTTCCATGGCAACTGGAGCTTGAGGGTGGGGAATTGGAATAGGTGGGACCGTGCATCTCTCTCTGAATCCCTCTCTAATACCTCCAGGTAACTGAAATCACAGTGCCCTTCCCCAGGAATCGTGGCACTTTCCCACTAGTGAATTTGGGGCATCACTGAAGTTCTCCTTGGAGTTATAACAGGGCAAGCCACCATGTGCTTAGGTCTCCAGGTAACTCCCAACAAAGTGGAAGAGCTAGTGCACAGGTTTTTCAGAAGGAGGTGAATCCTTCCCATTTTACCCCCCAAGTCATGCTTCTTTTGAGGTGTCTGGCTGGGAAGGAGGAAGGGGATCCCTGACTGACTTCACAAACTTCCACCTGGAAGCCCTTAGATGCTGCCACACTTACTGGAAGATCTAAGTGCCATCTATGCTTTTAAAACCACTCACCTCCAGTTAAACACCCAGTCAAGCTGTCTGCGTTGGCAATGTCCTGCAGCAGTGAGTTCCCCTGGTCAATCATCCTTGGCACCGAGTGAGTAGTCTTCCCCATACCACCTTCTTGGGGCCCTGCTCCTTTCTCTGTTTGTTTTGCATGGCAAGATCGTGTGACTCTGTGTCTTCCTCCTCCTTTTACCAAGTACAGCTGGGACTCCAGGAGCTTTTCTCCCTCCTGTTTAAGAATCAAGTGGAGGGGTTTTAGGATGCTGGGTGGAAGCGAATGCTGAGAGAGACTGGGATATGGCTGAGTACATTTTACAGGGGAAAAATGTGCCTCTCTGTTTTGGCTGTAGACTGAAAATTTTGATGATAAATAAAGCATGATGAGTTAATTCCCAAACCACACTGACAGCTGGGCAGGGAAGACAGGACTAAGTCTGTTTTCTGGCTCCCCACCCCTGTTAAGAGGTTCACAAAATCATCTGATTCCTCATTCTGGTGTTGCCAGGGAATTGTTTTTTCCTCTGGACTGGGAATGATTTGCTGACAGTAAAATCTAGATACAGTCTTATGAACATGGTGATCCAAACTGCGGTTTCTGTTGAATATCATTGACTTAGATAGCCTGGAGGCTGTTTACCATCCATTTAACAGTGAAATAAAGAAAAGAGGAAACATTCAGAGCAGGCTTTAGTTCAGCCAAAGGAGGTCCCAAGCAAGGAGAGGTAGAGTCAGGCATTGCCGCCCCCCCAGTACAAGAGAGAATGGCAAAGTAGAGTGAATTTAGTGGAGGGCCGTGAAGATGATCAGGGAATTGGAGCACATAACATTCGAGGAGATGCTGAGGGCACTGGCTTTGTTAAGCCTGGAGGAGAGCAAGTTAAGGGGGTCTGATTGGTAAGGTAATGGGGGGGGTGTGTAGATACAATGGAGCTGGACTCTTCCCAGAGCTGTGCACCAAGGACGATGGGCAGCAGAGACAAGTTGCAGCGAGGGAAATTCCAACTCCATATAAAGAAGAAACATAATCATGAGGGCGGATCAGATGTGAGATGGTGGCCCAGAGGTTTTTTGGAGTCTGCATTCTTCGAGATACTCAAAACTCAAGCAGACAAGGCGCTGAGCAACTCTGGCTTTGAAGTTAGCCCTGCTTTGAACAGGGATTTGGACTGGAGGCCTCCAGAGATACTTTTCAACACCAGTTATTCTGTGGGCTCCCACTGGGGGTAGGTTCTGTGATGCATGGCGAGATGGGGAGCCCACACTGTTCTCTCCACTAGGATGAATCACAGCACAAGTGATCTGTGGGCTTCTTTTGCTGGAAAATGCAGGACCTTACTGTGGACCCTCAGCTTCTGCTTTGGGGGAGTTACGTCTGTGCAGTGAGCACAAAAGTGATGGGGACGGGGGCTGGGCAGAGATCTAGATCCCATGAAGACAAGGAATGTATCGCTTGCTACTTCCACACTAGGCAAGCCACTAACTTGAGGAGATTGGGTTCCCCAAGAGTGACATCTGACTGGGAATAAGGGATAGGACTAAAATAGACCATTTTACATTTCAGGCTTTCTCAAGGAGCAGATTAAAAATATATGATAGAGAATGTCCTTCCCTTCCAAGTGGAGAAGGTGGTGGGGGGAAAAAAGGCGATATTTGAGTTTCTGCATCTAATGTGACAAGGAAAGGCATGGAAGTGGCTGGTACCTGAAAGCAGAGCAATGAAGAACTGGCTTTCGTGGGAGAGAAGCTATTTCACCATGTTCAATATTATCATCATTAAGCTGATCAGCTTCACCAGCAAGGAAGATACTGAGAATGAGAGAGCAAGTATTGTAAGGGAAGGAGAGAAACACACATTCCAAATAGCTGTGTTCTGGAGAAAACTTGCCAGTAAGTGCTTACAGAGGGAGAGACAGAAGGTGAGACGGAGACCAGAAGAGAAAGTGGAGAAGAGAAAATGACAGGGTGGAGGAGAATGGGAGAAAATAAAATTTCTATAATTTCCATAAATCTCTCTGTCCTGCTCCCTTGCTCTTCCCTCACACACGCAAGTACCCTCCCTTCCCTCAGCTGCACTGTGAGACTCTAATCCTCCCTGCACTGTCCTGGTTGCACTCTTGTTTCCTCTGGGGATGAGCTGACGGGCTTCAGCCCACAAGCTCTGCCCCACATCCCTGCCTGCAATTCCTGGCTCCCGCCCTCCCCTCCAGCTCCCCAGCCAAGTCCTCTGCTTTGGGACAGAGAGCTTGTGCCACATCTCCTTCTGTACAGCACACCTGGGTGCAACAGAGGTTTCTTCTTTTACTGGGCTGAGGTTTTACTGACTGTGAAGATTTAACCCTGTGTCTGCTGATATGAAGAGGCTTTCCAAGCTAAGGAGTAAAGACATGCTTTGCTAACATCAGCAAAAGGTGACTTCTGTCTCATTGATTTGGGGGAAGAGCAGACAGACCAGCTGACCCCAAGTCGTCCCTTATCACCATGTACTTCTGTGGTGATGTTCGTGATGCTGTGTGAAAAAGCCTGAAAGCCTTGTCCTTGCCTGACAGGTTGGCATTGCAAAATCTCGTATGGGAGCTCGCCTTTCCCAAACGAGGTCCTCTAGTGGCAGCCACAGCAGAGATGCCGAAACCTCTAGCAGAGGTGTCAGAGCCAGGTGATGCTTTCCCCCAGCATGGCATTTGCTCCATCCCTTCACCTGCAAACCCAGGCTACCTGTGCACCCGCACCCATTCAGACCTGTGAGGATGGCAACACACGCACCCTCCCACAGCCGTTCCCTCGTTCTCCCTTCCCCCAGCCTGCCAGAAACAGATCCCCATGGGCTGCTTTCCTCTCACACCCTTGGCTGTTCTAACATATCCTCAGGGAAGGAGTAAGACCGGCTGTGGTGATGAGATTGTGATCTTTCTCTTTCCTTTTTTATTTTTCTTTTAATTGACAGTGGAGTTTCCCTTGCCATTTTCAGCAGATCTAAAAAAAAACCCCTTCATCGAATAGTCAGCATCTTCCCAGAGCACGGTGGTAGCCAGCGGGGGCCGTGGGTACGTGATTGCAGAGGGGATGACTCACAAGCCCCGTCCTGTTCTCGGGCCCCCAGGATTACTCTGCTTCTCTCCCTTTCTCTCTGCCAGCAGCTTGTGCTAACAGGCCCATGGCTGCCAACTGTGATGGGGCTCTGTTTGCAGCAGCGCTGGTGGCCAGCAGCAGCGGGGAAGAGGGCAGGAGAGAGGCACCCTGCTCCTTGCAGGCTGCGGGGACGGGATGGGAGGGGAGGTTTTCACTGGAGTATGTTGATAATTGAAGGAGGATGCCTGGAGGCTTTACATGTAATGCTGGGGATGTGCCGAGGGAGCAATCTGGCCGGGAGGTCTGTTGATTTGGGAGCCCCTGACTCAAAACCTCCTGTACAGATCCCCCTCAGCTGCCCCAGGTGTCCCCCCCGTCCCCTCTTGGTTCAAGCTCTTTCATGCTGGAACCTGAGCCATCGCCAGCTCATTTTCACGCACCCTCCCCTGTTGCTTGGTCATTGACTAAATGAAATTTCAATTACTTTTTTCTTATTAAAAAAACAGTGAAAACAGCAGTTTTTAATTGGCAGCAGTTACTTGGCCTGTTGCAGCGGGGAAGGGTGTGTGCAGGTGGTTTGATGAGGAGGAGGAGGAGGCAAGGGAAGGTGGTGAGTCACGGGTGGCACCTTTGCATGGACACGTGGGAGGCACAGGAGCAGGTTCCTGGCTGGGTGCCTCACTGAGAGATGTGGGGTGGCATGCTCTGCTCCTTCCCAAAAAAGGAGGCTAAAAATACCAGCTGGTGGCCCCTCATCTTCAGGATTGCCCACCAGCTGTCAGTCCTGGGGAGGAGGGCCACACTAAAGGGTGAAAGGGGTCTTGTTCAAGTGATCCACTATGAGTCCCTTGAGGTTGGACATGACCAGCTGGTTTTGATATCCTTGTTCTGATGGGCTGTTGAGGGTGTAGCTTGCTTGTTAGGAGACCTGGCACAGCCTGACCTTACCTCTCTGGGAGTATGTCCTTCACAGCCCCTCAGCAATCTGGCAAGCTGAGGAAAGACAGTGAATGTCTTCACTCATGCATCTGTTGGGAGTTGGGGGAGAAGAAATGTGTCTGCCTGAAGGCACACACTGTTTGGCTGCTCCCTTGCCCCTCAGATGAGCAGGACAGGAGCTGTGCAGGTAGCAAAGCTGTCCTGCATCCTCTGGGAACACCAGGAGTCCTGGCAAGAGCATTGCCTCGGATCTCTGGTTTCTGCTGTTGTGCAATTTTTCTTTTTTCCCTCTATGCTCCTCACTGCTTGTCTCTGGGAAATGCCACCTGTGACCTCAGCCATCATACCTGTGTCAGCCGTGCAGGCTGGGAGCACCTGGGGCCTCTTTTCTGCCGGTGACATCTCCTGGGTGCATGCTGACAGGTAGTCAGGACTCATTGTCTCTCGAAGAAACCAGGAAAATAAGCTTGTGTTTGAATCCCAGGTGCAGAAAGGGTCTGCCTGTCACAGCCAATTCAGCTGCCGCTCTGCCTGGCAGTGTTATTTTCTATTCTACGGGCTCCTATTCACCTTGCTCTCTTTTCCTTTTGCTCGCTTTCCCCTTCGCTCCTCTCTTTCTCTCTCCCTCTCCTCCCTAAGCTGCCTCCCAGCAGAGATTGGCTATTAAGCCAACTGTGCTGAGGCTGCAAGATGCGCACAGGCATTAGGAACAAATGACATTGTTTAGGCACTTGCCTCTGTTGCAGCAGTAGGGTGGCACGAATCTCCACGAGCAGCATCGTGCCAGAGAGCGTGTGTGCCAGGAGAGTGTGGGAACAATGCATATACAAGAGGTGTAATTACCCTTAACTCTTTCATGAGCTGTCCCTTGCATCCTGCAAGCCAAGGTGTGAGTCTGTACTGCTTGAGCTG
The DNA here is from genome assembly GCA_013389945.1 of Fregata magnificens. Classification (NCBI taxonomy): domain Eukaryota; kingdom Metazoa; phylum Chordata; class Aves; order Suliformes; family Fregatidae; genus Fregata; species Fregata magnificens. Next base: position 456,113 of record WAAD01009582.1, read on the forward strand.
TCAACATATGGGCACGTGAGTTTCTTATATGGTCCAATGGGGTAAACAGCCACTCTGTGTCAGTATAAGTTATGTACGGACTGGTGGGAATGGAGGAGGTGCCCAGCTCCCACATGCAGTTGTACAAGAGCCAGGGTAAGTCCATCCCCAGCATAAATACTGCATGAGCAGCTCTGGGTTCCCCCCAGCTGTGGCCAAAATGTAAATGCAGATGCACTTGTGGTATCTTCTGGCATTATGGGAGCAGCAGTCAGAAGGGCTGGGAGCAGTGGTGTAGAGGAAGCACTGTGGGTATGGCTGTGTCTCTCACAGCGATGAGGGCATGGAGGAGGGGAGGTTTAGAAACGCTGGAATTTGGACGGCTTAGAGGAGCTCCCTTTGAAGGGGGAGAAGGATGAGAGTGAAGTCTTGGTGTAGTCTTTCTTCCCCTTGAGAAGATTATTTTACGTTCATGATGGCACTTTCTCAAGTGTCTGTGTTATGAAGGGTGTGTGGTGGCATCCTTCTGTGCAGTGGTTATGGTGGGGGTGCTGGGCAAACACGGGTGTCATCCTGGAGGAGGAGGATTGAGGATAGAAACAGGTTATCAGAGGAACAGACTCAATGGATTTTATGAGTTCGTTTTTATCTGAAGGAAATTAAATGTCTTTCCCAGATAGGCACTGATGACTTGGTCATGGCTGTGTTTAGAAACTGTGTTTAGAAACTGTGAGGTTGCTATGGCTGGGTTGGCTTCTCAGCATGGTGGTGCAGGGTGCTTGATACTGGGAAAGCTGGGGAGAGTGATGTGGCTAGTGCTCGGCTCCCCGTGCTGGTGGCAGGCAGGGTGCCCATGGGCCTTTGCAGGGGGCTGGATCAGCTAAGGGGAGTCATTCTTCATGCACTGAAGGGTCAGTGCCTGCTTGGAGTCTGTCTCACTTTTTGTTATTGTTTCCCTTACAAACTGGTTCCCCTCGCCATGACTTGTTTGACTTTCAGGGATTTGCCCAGGAGTGGGTTAAACTTCCTCATTAATAACCAGACAGATAAAAATCACTTAGAAAAGGTAAATGAAATGCTGCTCTGACACATCTGATGCAGTGGTGGAGGCAGATACTCCAGACTGGAAAGCCATTGTCTCCCAGGGGTTTTTAGATACCACATCCTCGATGGAAGCGAATAGGACATGCCTAGCTTCATGAGAGCATCTGATAATATAGCATGGAGGGAAGGTACAGGGACAGATTGGGGCCAAGACAGCTTGCTGAGTTTATTTTGGGAGAAAGCTTTGTGAGAGGTACGTGCTGTTTTAGTCCCCGGGCTGAAGAAGTGCAAGGGGCAGAGACAAGACCTACCAGCTGCATGGCTTCTAGCAGGGAGACTGAGTGAGTGACAAGCCGTGCAAGGGAAGAGTGAATGAGACCTGCACGAAGGGGTGATGGCACCCAGGCTTTGGAGGGATCAGCAGTGCCCAGTGCCTGGGTTCTCTGACTCTTCCTTAGCATGGGCAGCACCTCTGGGACATATTTCCCCATGACACAGCCTACAGTATTAAAAAAAAATTAAAAAATGGTTAGGGAAGTATTTCAGATACCTCTTGCTGTTGTCAAGGCAGCTTTGTAGCAGGCAGCGGTGAGGAGAGGCAGCAGAGGCTGACTGGCTGCTGCTGGGCAGAACATCCGAGCAGGAGATCACGTGGAAGAGAGCGGTGGGCCAGGGTTTGGAGCAGAGGGTCCTGCTGTGAGCTCCTGAATCTTCATCCTAATGCTCACCTGTGCTGGTGGCAACTGGGCAGTCTGCGGCAGATCCCTCCCTTTTTCCTGTGCCTCTACTCCGAACCTGTTTGGAAATAAAAAGGAAAAGAAAAAGGTGTTGAGGGAGGGAGGATGTGGGGAAACTGCCTTGGAAAAATAAATCTGCTTTAATACGGGAAAAACTGTATCTTATTTTGTTGGAACAGATGCAGTTTAGAAGGAGGAACATTAAGGAACACTTTGGGGAAATCTTTAATCCAGTAGCAGCATCCAAGAGCAATAGTGTAGGAGAAAAAGACTTGAGGGAGATGAAGGTACGGAGATGCATTAGCAGATAAATAGCATGTAGCAGGCTCTGGGCACTTCCCCGTAACTGTGCCCTGGGAGGACCTAGCTGGGCCTTCCTTTCAGCAACTCCAGCTCTCCAGTAGAGGAAGAGAGGGATGCACGCCTGGTCGCTCCCTGTCCTCTGCTCAGCGGAGGCTTTCCCTCGACCTGGTGTATAGTTCTAATATCCAGAGCTTGTTCCTTTAAGCATTTACACCTCCAATCAGGCCGCCAGTCCCACTGCCATGTGGAGCCATAAACAGGGATAAACAGTAATTAGTATGGTAAATAGCTTGGCCTTGTGTTTTCTGGTTACAGTATCATGGTAATTATTTCCGGCTCCCTGCCTGTGTACTCCTGCTGCTTGATTTTGTGCGCTGTACATCCTTGCCAGCCTGATAATCACTGGACGCATTAAAACTGGCAACTGCTCTCTCCCGTCTCCCATCCACTCCTGGGGGGGCACTGGCCTCGGCCCGTTACGCCGAGGTGATCAGGGATGATTGAGGGGCGATGGGTAACATCAGACAGCTCTCCGTCTTCTGGGGGCTGTACCTTAATGGGCAGGATGCAGGTCCGTGCTGAGATAACATAGGACAGCATTTTCAGGGACCTCACTGCTGGTCACCGGACCTTTGTAAAATATGGCAAGAGAAATGGCCAGATGAAACAGCTGGGCAGCTCCTACCTGTGTGCCCACTGCTGAGGCTTTTTTCTCTCTCCATTTTGGCTGCCTTGCTGCAGCAAACAGTTTTGTCTCTGGCAGAGGGTCTGATTTCAGTCTGGATTTTGGCCCAGCAGGAATGGATGTGCACATGCACACAAGCATACATGTGGTGGCTTAAGGTCCTGCTTGCTGGGGAGGGACAGATCAAACACGCCTCATCTTGGTCTCTTGGCCAGCATCCCAAGCTCGGCTTTTCTTAAATACGGTGTGGTTGCTTTGGCATCTGTATACACGGGCTGTGGCCAGTTGAGAGCCTATGGGTTCACGGGCCTGAGACCTTCGTACCAGCTGTGGGACCTGCTCCAACTTGTGAGCCAGGGCTCTCCTTTCTTTCTAAACTCCCCCCAGTTAAAAGAGTCTCTGTTTTGCAACATGCTGTGCTTTCATCTTGTCTCTGCTCTTCCCCAGAGCTCCCGACTCCATTTTTCCCTCTGAATGTCCCTCCTCAGCCACCCTCCTGCAGACTATAGCAGGTAAGTATGTGTCTCTTGCTTTATTTGCATCCAGCCCTTTCTGATATGTATGCACGCAGGTCGGCGGCACTGGAGGCAGCTTTTGGAGCTGGGGTAATTGCGCATTCACTCCCTCTCTCCCCGTGGCCAGGATATTAGTGTGAGCAATTTGTTAGAACCCTCTCTCAGGTCCTGTTTTATTCATGGTTTCACCTATGAAATGTCACCAAAATGGTTGTGTTTTCCCAGTTATATCTGAACTCTCCTCTCTTCCCCCCATGGAGATACACTGCCTTATAACCCCTCTGTGCCTGGTGGGTTGGATTTTGCAGCACTGTAGGGTTCATTGGCAGATGCATTGGCTGCTCCTGATGTACACAGGCGTGTGCCTTAGCTGACCCAGTTTTTTATTTTGCTGGAGATATATGAGTGTTATTATTCACAAAGTGTTGCAAACACATGCTGGGCTCTGTGAGACTCTCAGGAAGACAAAATAAATGGGCATTGCTGGGGAAGGAATGGCCAGGGGAGAGACAGCTGCTGTTTTTCCCCGAAAAGCACCACAATAGCAACACTTGATTGTGGTTGTGGCTAAAGGCATTTGGGATTAGACACCCAAAGAAGACAGGCCTGGCAGGGTCCTCAGGATGTCACTGAATTCATATCCATCCCAGGAGGATCAATGCATGCATCATTCCCAAGAAGTTTTGGCTGGCCTGGTTTTGAAGGCCTTAAGTGCAGGATATTCCCCCGCATCCTCAGGCAATCTGTGCATTGTACGCCTTGCCCTCCTTATCACTAAATGTCCTGTACTGTAATGTAAGCCTGTTGTTGCTGCTTCTCTCCACTGTGGACACTAAGAATTGAGAACTCTTCTCCTTTTGTAGCAAACTTTTATGTATTTGAAGACTGTTATTGTGCCCCTTCTCAATCTTCTGTAGTCTAAATAGCTTCATTTTCCTCAGTACCTTCCACATAGGTCATGCTTTCTGCATCTCTTATCATGGTGGCATGATTCTCCTAACTATTTGCAGAAGTGCTGTGCTCTCCTCCCCCATCACTCTCAGATTGATGGAAGAAAACCTCTCCATCACTCCTGGAACCATAAGTCCTTACGGAGACACACGCTATCCTTCACTCCTCAAATAAGACTTTGACTACATGTCATTTTTCTAGAAAACTGAAGTAATTCATCAGATTTTCCTCACAAGACTTGGATTGGAGTGCATTGCTGTTTGCTAAGACAATTAATTCTAGCTGAATCTTGGCTTAGATGTGAGCCAAAAAGGTGTCTAAAGGAAAACTGATTTTGTGTGTGTGTGTGTGCGTGCGCGTGTGTCTCCTTTAGAAAGTCTCTGTAGTGTTGATCTAAGGGGTGGAGAACCTTTCAATTTGTTCCGCGTAGCACCCATGCTGCTTGGAAAACCATCTCAGCAGTGGAAACCAGCTCTACTGCTTCGGGAGTTTTGCCGATGGCAAGCAGATGAGCTTTCCCTGGGCGGCTGCCTTTGAAATCAACCTTCAGGTCCCCTCAGCCAATGCACCTGGGGGGTTGTGATTTTGTTTCCTCCATCCCAGGGTACAAAACAGTGCATGAAAATGATTTAGCAAGGTTCTGCCAATCTCACCTTTCCCCAGTTTTTATCCCCTGCAGCTAGAAGATCAGGAAGTCTGTCTGTCATATGGGCTAACAGAAGTTCGTTCTCCTCCTACTTCACATTTGCTTCCAGCACCTGTGACCTGGTCTTCACCTTTAACCTTCAGATTGTCTTTCTGCCCACTTATGGCTGCAGGCTCTGCCTATCTGCCTTCTGCCCACTCATGGCTGCAGGCTCTGCCTATCTGCCTTCTGCAACAGTTGAGAAGTTGCCTTGGTGTATCCCTGCCTCAGCTCTGCCCTGGCTGAAATCTCCTTCTCAGCCTTGGTCTCCTCTCCTGGCTGCTGTAGCTCCCATTCAAGGGCTCTTTAGGCACCCTGTGCTTGGAATAGATGCAAGGTACAAGTGAATGAGTCCTCTGCACATGCAGTGGTATTGCCAGTCTTTTGGAGTATGCCAAGAGCACGGTCACATCCCCCATCCTGCCTCTCATCCGTGTGGCCTGCAGGTCAGCCATCAGTGCAGAGTCAGTCCTGAATCACCTTCTGTGCTTTAAAAATGTTTCCTTCCCTCCGTGCTTTTCCTTTTGCTGCTTTGCTTCCTTGCAATCTCGCTGCAGTGGCTGTGAGAGCCCTCACTGGCCACCTGTGTTTTGGGAGCTGCCTGCCCACACCTCTTCACCTCTCCTGCTCTTGCTGAGTGCAGCTGAAATGGCACCCGTCCTCTCTCTCCCCTCCCCTCACATACCCTCTCTCCCTCATTTCCCTCTCTGCTGAAAGTTCAACTCATATGCAATGACACATGCAGAAACACTAAGCATGTGCTTAAGACATATAGTAAGCACTCAGCTCCTACAGGCTGCTCTTCAGCTTTGGGCTCCGACACGCTTCAGCAAAAAGATGGAAATATTACCCTCTCTGTGCGGAGGGGGAAGGTGACTCACGCAGGGTTGCCCAGCCTGCCTGTGCCTGAGCTGGGAGGAAAATACAGGCAGCCTAATCCCTTCCTGATGCTTCTCCTTGAGTAGACAGTCCTGCCTGTCTCTGGATGTGTTTGCCCAAGAGACATCCCACCACTAGTCATGTATGCGCATGGCCCATTGCTGTGAAGATGCAGATGTGTAGGCACAGGCTGTCCTTGTTTTGGGTGTTAACGCATGTGCATGTGTGTAGGCAGATGTGTGAGCGCTGGAGGGCATTTGTAGGCGCACACAGACCTCCTGGCCCCGGTGGCTTTCACAGCAGCTGGGCTTTCTGCCTGGCTACTTTTCACACTCCCACAGCGGCCAGGCAGCGGGTATGCGGAGGGTCACCAGGGGCTGGTGCCAGCAGGGAGGCTGGGAGGGAGCAGGAGGCAGAGGCTGTACCTGCTGTGCCGCAGCAGCTTGCCAGCTAATGGTGGCTCTACCCAGCTCAGTGCTGGCCCCTGACGGCTCTGCATTGGGCTCGGAGTGCTCCAGTTTGCTTGGCAGCCAGCCCACTTAGTAGCCACATGTCTTAGACAAGCAGCGTTGTCACCGGAGTTTTGTGCGTCAGCTTTTTTGCCAGGAAGAGTCGCGTTGTGCTGGGCTGATTTGCAGATGCGAGGGAGCACTTCTGAAGTGCTCATGGCCAACCCAGGGCAGCCGCCTGAGCCCTGCTCCCAAGCCAACATCAAGGCAGCTCCTCTTTGAAATAGTGGCTCTGGAGTACTGATGGTGACAAGAAGCCACGTGTCTTTTCTGCCCTCACATGGGCAGAGTATTTTGTGGGTCTCTTCTTGGTGTATTGTGGGGAGCTGTTTCACATGGTGTATTGTGGGGAGCTGTTTCACATGGTGTATTGTGGGGAGCTGTTCCCCTTCATCTCCCAGTTGTAAATGCTGGAGTCCTTTCCTCCCTGTCCAACCCACTAGCACTTGCCTGCTCTGCACGTTGCTGGTCTGTCCCCACGAGTCCCAGTGGGCTGCATGCAGCATAGGAAAAAGAGAAGGCTTTTCCCCTCAAAGGCTGTACAACAGAGGGGGTAGGATGGGGAGATGCAGAGCCTGCTCATGCTGCAAGCTGGGGATAACCCCTGCTCTCATTGCCCAGGCCTCCTGAGCAGCCCTTGGGGATGCATAAGGAATGCTGCCGTGCCATGCAGATACTATCTGGGTACCAGGGCGTAGCTCTATCAGCAGGACAAACTGGTTTGGCTGAGCATGGCGGCTCATGCATCCCCTTCAGCTCTGTCTGTACCTTGCAGCCCCAGGTGCTCAGGCAGACCGTTCTCCTTGCTCCATCATCAGCAAATGGAGAACTTTTCCCTGCAGGTTTGGTGTGCTCCAAGCACCCCCTTCCCACCCTCCAGCGGGGTGGCTGGCAGCAGGGTGGGTGCGCCTGGGGAGTGGGTGCACGCACGCTGATGGCTGGGTCAGTGGTATGAAGCTGTGGGAGGAGGCGGGTGCCTTGCATCAAATTCCCAGCCTGACATGAAGTGACAGAGCAGAAAGAGTGAGTGACAGGGAGGGCGGGAGGCAGGATGGGAGCGATGGAGGAGCTGGGGGAGGGGAGAGGGAGACTGGTCTGTAGCCTGGGAGAAAAAGAGTAAACTGGCTTATTATTAACCATAATCCCCGTGCCTTCCTAACCTTGCATCTGATAAACTGTTCTCTGATTCTTTTTTTGGGGGTTTCTTTTTTCTTTAATTCTCCCTCAGGCCCTGCTGTAGCTCAGATTTAGTCTCCAAATTTATATCTTTCTGTCTCTTCTATTTTCTTTCTTATTCGGAAAATATACCCAAGAGGACTGTGATACTTGGGAAGAGTTAGAAGCACAGGGGATGCCACATTGGAGCAGTTGATCTAATCTGAGATCTTCCTTTCTGCCCATACTCCGCCTTCGCAGAAAATTAAACCGTCCATCCTGGTGTAAAACACAGCTGTGCAATGGGAGGTTTGGTGAGAAACACCTTCCTCACCCTCCCCATAGCAGTGCTCACCTTGATGTGTCAGATTTGGTTTCTCTTTGATGAGACTTGGTATGCAGGGGATTTCCCAGCTGGGTACTGGTACAGGATGACCCACTGCGTGGGTGTTGAGCTGGGCCTGCCAGACCTGGCTTTGCACCCCGTCTGTGGGGTGATCTTGGATGAATCATCATCATTCTCTGGGCCTCAGTTTCCTCATCTCTACGATGAGAGCTAATTAGATCTGTTCCCTTCATCAAGTGCTTATATAACATCTCTACAGCTGAAAAATGCTGGAGGAGATGCCTCGTTTTGTACCTCAACAACCGAAAAGTACATCAGCTGCCTCTGGACCTAGAAAATTCCTCACTGGTAGCATCAAGTACATGAAAGGGCATATTCCCCTGGATGAGGGGGAAATCAGTATGCACCATGCTTCAAATAGAGCTGAAAAGAGATAAAGTTGGGGAGATAATCACCCCAATGGAAAAGGTTCCTCTCAGCTGATATCCTGGGGGTTTGATCTTGTTTCATCTTGCTCTAGAGCCCAGAATAAGGATCATTGGATGAAATAAATTTTCGGTTATGTTAGAGAGCAGGTGAATCTCAAACCTTTCATGTTGTGCCAGTTTATGCTTTTAATTCAGGAAAAGGCATCATCTCAGCCACCCCTCTACTGCAGTGGTGAGTCCCACAATAAAAAGCACATTCTCTTTTTCATTCCTATATTGTTTTGTGCCTTTACTCCACAAGCTTCTCTGCCATAGGGCACAGTATGATGGGAAAGGGTTGGATCCATCAGCATTTTAGGCGTCCTCTATCATTTGCGTTGGGAGTTGTCTACTGCCTTCCCCAGGCTTGTGCTGCTCTCAGCAAAAGCAGTGTTGGAGCCAAGGCTGTGTCTTTCCTGAACCATAGTAAATGTGAATGGGTCTCACCTTTTTGTAGATCTTACTGCATATGGACTCCCATCTTGATCCTTTTCCACTTCTGTTCTTGCTCCCTGGAAGGCAGCTGCCCTTGGACCCAGGACTTCTTGGCCCAGGATACATTGTGCAAACCCATCACGAGGTGGCACCACAACATTGCCTTTGTTGTTATTTTGTTTTTGTAAATCTCTCTCCATTTTTCTTACTAGCCCCAGCCGTCCTCTTGCTTTTCTGCCGTTGCTGCTCTCTGCCACTCAGCTGACTGCAGGCACTTGTCTGATTTTCCTCGGAGGCTCCCCTGGGTCCAAAGCCAGGCCAGACCATGGGGCAGGGCCAGCTGGGATAAAGCAGCCATGCAGAACATGGCACAGAACCTCAGAGAGTTAAGGCCAAAGTGATGGATGGGTGATGAGAAGGTCTGTCTGTTATTTGAGATGCAGGTCTGTCTGTTATTTGAGATGCAGGTTTGCTCTCTTCTCTTTTTTAAGGAGCAGTGAACATGCCTGAAAGGAGACCCCAGTCCAGCCCGGGGTGCTCTTTAGCCCTTGCTGCTGCCTTATCTGCTCCCTGGAGTAGCTGCTGATCAGAGGATGCCTCTTGCCTGCTCTGCCTCTGCTCTGGCCTCCCGCCAGCTGTGTAAGGGCAGGCAGGGGCTGCCCAAAGGAGCCAGAGAGCACAGTTGTGCCGAGAGGGTAATGGATATCTTGGGGGCTGTTGACTTCAGCCTAGACAGAGCCTGTCCTTCTGTAATGCATTTTGCAAATGCTTACACACTTGGGATTAGCTTGCTTATGCTCTCTCCAAATGAAGCGCTGGTCCTTCTTGCATTGAGGATGATCAGGCTGCTGTACGCAGGCTCTCTGTGTGAGATCCTTTGGATGATCAGTGGGGTGAAGCATGTTAGGATGGCTTAGCTTCAGTGCTTGCCCACCAGCTGGGAAAGCAGCTCTCTGACACTTTGAGGCAGAGAGGGCAGGAGCAAACATGAGAAAGTTTTGGGCAAGATGACAAATAGGTACCACTATATTGACTCTATGAGACAGTCCCTTAGAGGCAGACGTACCTCAGCCTGGGTCCCAACCCAAGGGATGCCTTGGGCAAGCTCAGAGCCAGGTTTCACCATTGGATCCTGCAGACCCACATCTAGAGGAAATTCATCCCGGGCATTTGAAGACAACGCTCCTCTTCCCGGCAGCTGCTCAGCAATGGTGATCTTCCTTTCCTAGACTGAGCTGTTGGGTTAAATTGAATTCCATCCCTTGGAGACCTTTCCCTCAAATGCACAGCCCCTCATTATGCTTTTCCTCTCTGCTGTTGTTTTTCATAACACTCCACCTTTTCGTAAATGGTCTTTGTCTCCTGTCTAGAAACATGCCTGCCACCGTAGCTTGGAGCTGCCCTTTGGGGGCAGAGATTCCGCTTTCTCTTGCACTCTCTTTGTTTCTCTCCTCTGCTGGAGGGATTAATTTATATTTTCCCTCTCGACTCCTTCTGAGCTGTTCTCTTTCACCATCCCCTTCTCCAATTGTCTTGACCTGTTCTGGATGAGGAGGGGTGAGGTGAGGGGGTATCACAGCTTGCAGATATTACAGATCCACAGCAGCACTCAGTGCAATGAGAAACGGTCCTTGTGTGCTCAACCATCTGTTTCAGCTCTGCTACACCACTCTGACCCTGTAAAAGAGAAACCCAGGCAGGTTTGTGCATGTGGACATTGCTTCCCTGCAGCATCCCGTGCTGCTGCACTCCCTGTCTCAGCCCTTCTCCAATGTTACACCTCTTGAGGGGCTTCTTTTCGAACGTGTAAGATGATGCTGTATTTATCAGGTGGTGCGGAGGGATGGCAGCACCCAGCAGAGAGAAGGAGGGGATGTGTGGGACCCCCCTCTGTGGACCCCCGGGCCCCTTGTGCAGCTGATGGGCAGGTTGCAGCCCACGTCTGGTATGTGATGGTTGTGGCATCATGGTGACTGTGGCACCATCATGCCATAAATGTACAAGGTATGGGCGCATGTGTGAGGGAGGGTGCTGTGGGGTGTCAGCCATGCAAGTCCCCTGCTCTGGCAGATCACAGGTGAAAAGAATTGTGGCGGTCTCATCCAGATGCCTTTTGCTGATGACAAAGTCCTTTTTCTCGTCACAGAAGTGGAGAATAGCTGGCGGTGGCCAGCAGCCCTTCCTCAGGAGGCCCCTGGTGCCTAGGTGCCACAGCTGGGTCCAGAGGCATGTTGGCAGGGTGGCATCGTGCCCTGGGGGTGCTGGGCTGGAGAAGGCAGGGATGCACTCTGCCAGCCCTGGGGCACGTGGGTGGGTGCCGGATGGGAGCTCTGCACTGGAGAAATGGGACAAGGCCCCCCTGGGAGGGAGCCAATGTCCATCCTGAGGGCCGTTTGACCACCAGGATCAGGAGGCTGGGAGCGCCAGGCCAGCTCTGAAATGCATCGGCAGATCCATGTGAGGAGCTGTGCTTAAGAGCCACAACACTGAATCATTTCCCAGAAATCCCCTGTCAGTCTAACCATAAACACCGGGGAGAGTGGAAGGTGGGGAGATGTGTTTCTTCAATTTCCTACAACAAAGCAAGCGTAAAGGGGATTAGGAAGGCAGTGCTGGGGAAAAAGAGGGAGAGATTTAGAAGGGAAGGGAACATTAAGATTGAGCGGGATAAAATGCAGATTGAAGTTGTTGGGCTAGAACAGAAGAACTTCTCAGTCTATATATTTAGCTCAGTGAGGTATATAAACAGAAACCTACAGCCAGCTCAGCCACTTCTCCCCCAGTGGAGTGAGTCATCAGCCCTTGGATCTAAAGTTAGGTTCACGTCAGAGCTTACACACTCTCTCTCTCTCATTTTATTTTTCTCTTTCTATTTTGAAGGGTGTGGGAAAAGCTGAGCACCATCTCCTGGAAGCAGCAAACATAAACCCACAACGGCAACAGATGCTGGACCTGATGCCCTACCTGGGAGCACTGTGAAGAAGCCTGCTTTGTGTCTGGCTGCTCCTCTTCCTTGCTGCGTGCCAGGGGATGAGTTCAGCCAACATGGGGCAGTGGCTAATCTGGGCACATGGTGGACCCAGCTCCAAGGGGTCTGTGCGCTGTGCAGATGAGCCAGAGGGTGGGTTGGGCTGCACAGCCATTCCTGGAGGCAACAGCAACAGGATTCACAGCGACAGTCGGTGTTTGGTTCCTGTGTGCTGTGCAGCAGAGCAGGATCTGCCATGAGGGCTGGCATGAGGGACTGGGGCTGGGTCAGCCTGGCAGGAGGCAGGATGATGCCCGTGAGACTTGGCTAGAGGATGCCTTTAAATCCAGTGTAGGCTGCTGCCTAGTGGGCTCAGCCCACAGCCACCTGCCAACCTGCAGAGGAGAGGGCTGCATCTCCCAGAGCTATCCCTGCAGCCTCTCTGCTTTGATAAGGCTCCCCCTTTCCTGCTTGTTCCCTCTCACCTGGTCCCCTCTCTGAAGCAGTTGTAGTGAATCACATACTTTCCCCACTAACCCCCAGCCGGTGCTGCTGGCTCAGGTGGTGACAGGGACGACATGGACTTTCCTGTTCCTCTCAAAAATCAGAGAGGGGACAGGGAGAGACGCTTGGAAATGCTCTGGATGCATCTGTAGGACCAGCTTGTGCCATGCTCACGTCTGGTGTGACCCACCCCCAGCTCGCTCCCAAGAGAGCCCACAGGGATCACTCAGGGCAGGTGACAACTCTTTGAAAGCGCCTTGGGGGTTGAAGACGGAGCCCTGTGACTACTGTGAGCTGCAAGACGAGGAGCCATTTATCTTCAGACCCTTCCCTTGGGGATGGTGGAGAGGAGGGTCTGCTCAGGGAGGGCAGCGGCTTCCCAGCCCAAGGTTTGGTGATAACACTGGGGTTGCCACTGTGGGGGCTGCCTGCAGTGTATGTACCAGCAAGCCCATGGAAATCCTCCCCAGTGTCTGTGGTCTGGGGAGGGGTGTGGCGACGAGGGGGCTCTGCTCTGGAGCATGAGCTGCCCTGGGCTTGCTCTTTTCACCAGCTCCAAATCTGTGAAGGGATGAACGGCATGGGTCCATTTCCCCACCTGGCCCCTTTCCCTCTCCCCTCCTTCCAAGCCTGTTGCATGTTTTTATCAATTTGGAGGGTTTGTCTGAGTGAGAGTTCAAATGTCTCTTCATCCCCATGCAGTGGGTACACTGGAAGGCAAACAGACATGGTCCTGGGATGTGGACATAAGTGATGACCCACGGATTATCCTGGGTGTGTATTTATGTGCATGTGTCCTCCTGTGCCCCTCTGTGTGTACCGTTCATCTTCCTTTACCATTTTGTTTCTTTTGCCTCTCCTTGCTGCCCTGTTTCTCCCTCCTGTCTCACCCTCTCCCTCTCTCTCCTGCCCTCCTCCTCATTCTCTTTTTCTCATTTGATATTCATGCATGAATAAATTCAATTGCATTTTTCCCCTGTTCCCCCTGAAGGGGCTTGTTGGTGAATTGCAGGCATCTGAAATCATATAATGCTCAGATTCATCATTTCGGGGACAGAATTGAAGCCCTTCTTCTCAGGAAGGAACAACAGATGCTTTTTATGAGGGGAGGGAGTGATGAGTGTCTTGTGGCTGGGAAGGGGAAGCCAAGGGGATTAACCTCGGCAGCCCAGGGTGGACTTGCTTGCACAAGGGGACTAGAAGATCAGCCAGCCTCTCTGGTGTATGTAGGAATGGGGAAGGCATACATAGGTGTGTGTATACAGGAGTGCGAGTGCCGATGATTGCTTGCATATTTGCTATGTGTGGTGCTTGTGGTGTACTTAGGGAAGAGTAACATCTGTTAGGGGGCTGCCAAGAATTGGTTGAGGCAGGAGCTGTCTCAGTGGGTTGCTGGCAGCCTGGCATCCAAGGATTCAGAGCGATCGTCTAGCGATCTGCCCAGGCATCCTCCTCAGCTGACTTTTGGGATGATTACGTGGCCCTGGTATCACCCCAAACTCTGCTGTGGGTCTGGGGATGTGCCCAGAGCCATATCCCCATTGCACTAAGAAGTTGTGTGTCACAAAATCACGTCCATCCTGCACTTCAAGGGGCTTCCTGATGTGGATGGGCACTTGCTGTCTTCCTGCTCCTACACAGGAGCCCTCCAGCCCATGCAGGATGGGGGGACTCAGGGTAACCACAACCATCTTTGGTACTGAAGGTGGCTGGAGGTAGTGTCCTGCACGGCTTCAGTACAAACAGGCTCTGACCACTAACAGGGAGAGGTCTGGCCAGCACAAATATTTACCCTGGAATAAAATCTCTTTCCAGCTTGTGGAAGATGCATGGGTTTACCATGCGACCGCAGCGCTGGTCAGAAGCTATGAAAAAAGAAAGGCTGGACTTGCCCGAGGAAGGGCTGTTTTTCATGAGGGTTGTTAATCAGGTAACTTTTGATGCTCACAACATTCCCATCATTTATAACTCTGCTCCTTTTTCTTCTTCTTTTTTTTTTTTTAAACACTCCTGGTGCACCCTGAGGATCCTCTGAGGGCCGAGTTTGTCTTTCAGGAGAGGAAACAAGATTAGACACTTTATAAAACACAACAGTGTTACGCTAAAAGCAGGCAGCAGCCGTCATCTTTGCTCCAAAGACTTTTAAGGGCCTCACGAGAGATCGTGGCAATGCCAACCACCTCACTCAGGCTCCAGGGAGCTTGGTTTACGTGATGGAAAAGGCTGGGGGCTCTGTGGCTTCTGCCCGATGCCCCTGGCATGGCAAAGCCAAGTCATACAGAGATGGACAGCAGAGGAAAGGATATGTACTGGGTGTTGTCCACCCTAGATGGTGCACACGTGTGAGCTACCTTGAGGTCAAATCAGAGATGCTCTGGCTTTACTGGAAGGTGGGCTTGCTCCATTGCCTTCCCACGGAGAGTTAACGACCAAGGGCCTGTTTTGCAGTACGATTAAAGTGCTTGGTTTCCCAGCCATTTTTAGGTCAGATGTGTTAATTACCCTGACCCAGCTATTCTAGCTGCGAATGCAAAGTCTGCGACAGCCAGTGCAGACATCGTCTTGGTGGGGAAGGGCTGGAGAAGGCTTTGTGTAACCCTGTGAGGAAGTGGAAGAGCTTCTGGGCTGCAGCGCACGTTGTACCACGCCCCAACTGGGAGCTGGGTGGTTTTTAGCTGCTTATTTACAATATATGCCCGTGGCAGATGCAAGAATATCTCCATCTCTCCTAACATCCAGGGTTTTATTGGTCTGAACACGCAAAACCCATGAAGAGCTTTGAGGACTGTGATGGCTTCATGATCTCTTTCCCAGAGCTGTCTCAAGGATCATCAGCAGGAAAATTGAAGGTTCATGCTCCAAGGATGAGGGGCCTGCGCTGGCGTGGGGCCAGGCTGCTCAGCCATGGGATGGGACCAGTGGGGGAGATGGCTGGGCTGGCCCTCCATCGGGGGGGCTCAGGGCAGCTGTACTCTGTTCTAGCCCCCAGACAGTGGGATCCCTGTGTGTTATCCATCCCTCTCATTTCCCCCCGGCTTCACAAAATGCAGTAGGAAACTAATTTGCAGTGAGTTGTTCCCATGCCCTGAGTTCCCATAACAGATTTGGGAGAAGGATGGGGGGAGAGAAGGGACAGGTTTTGAGGGAGGGACTTTTTGGGGGGGTTGTTTTTTCTCTTCCCAAGGGGTAATTCTCTAACCTGCTTGGTCTGTGACCTGTGGAGGGACACACAGTCACAAGTTCAGGGCAAGGCAAGCACGCCAAAGCTGGTGTCCATCAGAAAAGGGAGGGGAAAATTGGCTGTCCTGAGACCCCAACGTGGATGCGGGTGTGCAATGGCGTGCAAGGAGATTTCTTCCTTTCCTTTCCTCTGGTGTTGCTAAAATTCCTGCCTTGTGTGCCTCTAATTGTAGGTTTCCCCTAAAGACATTTGGTGTCACTGTAAGGACGGCATTTCTCTCTCCCTCTCTGCCTGTACAGTTATTCTCTCTCGCTCCCTGTGCAGTTCGCTCCATAAGCCGTTGGTGAACATACCATAAGACACAGATATAGAGAGCGAGCCAGACAGAAACCACACACCAGCCCTTCCTCCTCGCTTTCCCACCATGGAATAGCTAAACTTCCCCCACCCACACCTCCATCACCTCCCAGCACCCCGCGATTATTTTGACCCTCTGGTCTTTTTGGAAGGAAGCTTCTGTCACTTCTTAACATCACCCGCCTGGGAAAATACACACGCACGCACACACACACACAGACAAAGCCCCCCAAACCCTCCTGCAAAGGAAGAGGTCCTTTTTTTTTCCTCTTTTCTTTTGCTCTGACTCCAGAGCTTCAGACTCCAGCCTGAGCAGCCACAATTTCTTACCATGTATTCTCCTTTTAAACCATCTCCTTCCTGCACACGCTCAGTCCTTGCAGCCACGGATCTAACACAACTCCCCGCTTCTTGCCTGCAGGTTCTTTGCTCCCCGTCACTCAGCTGATCCTGATCTTTTTTCTCCTATTTTTCCCCCCTTGCTGGGCGCTGAGGTGTGTGTGTCTGTGTGTGAGTGTGCCTGTGTGCAAGGGGGGGAGGTGGGGGGGCCTTTTTTTTTCTTGGTGGGGGAATTTTTTCAAAGCGTCTTCATTATTATTTTATTTTGCTTCTCTGACTTGGACACTTCTCCCTTGGAGAATTCTTTTCCATGCAAAGGTAGGTGAGACGCGTGCACGCCTGGCTAACCTTATGTCTGTCTCATTTCACTTGTTTTTGCTGTCCTTTTAATAGAAAACTTGCGCCCACCCGTGTACCTGCATCATTCCTGTTTTGTTTCGTACCTGTTTCCTCTCTGGCAGAAGTAAAGGCTGAGGGTAGACATGTCTGTAATGTTAATAATTCTGTCTTTCCAGAGAGGAAAGTTATTTCTCTGTGCATGTCGAGCTGTACGTGTATGTCCATGTGCGGTGCCCATGTATGTGAGACTGCCTCTGTTTACCCAACAAGTAGCAATAATTGATTTTGGTGTGTTGTTTGGGCAAGGGGTGGTGATGGAAAGGGAACAACCGTATGTCCAGCAGTTCATGTCCATGAGCGATTGCAGCAGGGAATGTGTTTCTCACACATATTCAGCAGCTCTTTATACATGACTATAAATGATAGAAGGAGTGTGAATAATCCCAGGAATTTCAAATTTAGCCCTGGTTAGTTTGTACTGTTATGACAGGGAAGGATGGTGGGAAAGAGGAAGGGTTACAAAATCTCCTCCCTGGAGAGGTAACTGTCTGAGACTTGTATATATATAACTTTTCTTAAAACCATCTCACTGTTTAGGGGCTTCTTGGGTTTGGGGTATTTTTTTTCTTTGCAAAGTAAGAGTTGGGTATTGGATTTAGGTTTCATAAATTGTCTTTTCATGTTTTGTTTATGACTATTATTGCATTTCAATTGCGTGTGCAACATCCAAAGTGTCTGAAAAGGGACAGGGAATGGAATGTACTTTAATATAGCAAATGCATCATCTTCTGTACATCACTGGAAGCTGTTGGCTGGAGTTGGGGGGAGAGAATAGAAGAATTAAAAAAGAAGAGAACCAGAAATAATGTTAGACATTGTTGACTGGCAATTATCTGGCATATTTTCTGCCAATACAGGTTTTCATAACACTCTTGATGGATACCTTTTGCTTCTTGGTAACAGCAGCTGTGTGAAAAGTATTGGGGGCTTTAAAAAAAAAAATAGAAAGAAAAAAACAATATGTATCATTTCCCTGCAAATTATTACAAAGAAAAATGATAAACATCAAAAAGCAGAACTTGCTCTGCGTTTTCTCTCTGCTAATAGGAAGCGTTTTTCTCATTGATTTGGGGGTTGCTAGCGGTTCTGTATCTCTGTCGCTTAGAAGACTGCTATGTTAATTGTCAGTTGTTTCTGTGTGCTATTGCAGAGCTCTTGGTCCTAAATTTGGGCTGGTGACTGAGGATTTATTATCTCAGAAGAAGGAGGAGGTCTGCTGACCCTCCACCCCTCTACCCCTTGATGTTTTCACTCCAACACGTAAACTTCTCTATCGGTGGAAGGAAATCCGCAAGCTCATTATCTTCTCAACACCCTACCTGCAAAGAAACTTTTAATTCAAAGCACTGGGAAGGGAATTCAGGAGCCCTGTTTCTGCCCCCTTCCCCTTTATATTTTAAGGACACCTTCTGAGCATCTCTCCCCCAGCCAGCACTGCCCCATCCCTTGGGTCTGGGCAGAAGCACAGCCTCAGGCAGGAGGCAGCTGCCCACTGCCTGCAAGGGCTTATGCTGCTGGACTGAGAGCATTTATTTCTCTCACCGTTCAATAGCATAATAGTTTCATGGCATTGGCATCGAATACGAGCTTCCTCAGAACGGCAGCAGTGCACGCCTGTCGGTGAAGGTCTAGTGCCACGATCCTCTCCCCAGGGGAGCCAGGAGGCAGGCAGGGATCGAATTCGGCCATCACACTGGATTCCCTGCCCACTGGCAGGGTGTTTGCACTGGGCTGGCTGGGAGAGGGTGCAGTACCTGTCTGGGAAAGCCTTGGCCCTGGCTGTAGCAGGAAGGTGGGGAAAAGCAGTTTTCCTGCAGATCTCACTGGAAAGCATGTGTCTAAGCACTGGCCACTTTGATGCACCAGCAGATGCACAGGTGCCTTGCCAGGAGGTCTGGTGGCGAATATCTCAGAGGAGGGTCAGGGGGACAAGAAGGGAGCTTTGATCTGCTGTGTCTAAGGTGTTTGCCTTGTGAAGCCTGGATCAATCTGACAGTGCCTATCATAAAGGGGGGGGGGTATGCCCACCTGTCTCATGTTTTCTCTCACAAAATCTCCCTTTGTTGCTGCCTCAGGAGCGTTTTCAGGCAGTGGACCTGGCTGGAGCAGGGCCAGAGCAGCCACAGCCATTGAGAGAGTGAGGGGAAGTGTCATCGGAGAGGGATGCTGATTCACAAGGAGCTCACTGCTTGCCTGTGGGTGTTTCTGGGTAGGCACAGTGGCCTCAGCTGGGATATGAGGAGACCGGTTGGGCTGCTTGGGGTCTATCAGAGTGCACCCGTGATGCTGGGCAAGCTTTCCTGTGTCCCCACCCTTGTTCCCACCAAGAGCAGCACCTTCCCTGCTGGTCCAGCCCTGGGCACCCTTGAAGCGCTGGTAATGCACCTGTGCCCCAGGCTGCAGCTCTGGCTTCTCCTCTAGTCCTGGACTGACTTCCTTCCTTCCTTCCTTCCTTCCTTCCTTCCTTCCTCCCTCCAACCCACTTCACACCTGGCTGCGTTACTGCTGCCTGATCTGGTTTGGGAGAACCCATGTGTCCATGCCCAGTGCGACATGGTCCCCACCTACAGCCCCACTTAGTGTTATAGCCATGCCCTGTCCCATCCACAGCAAGGTACACCAGGAGGATATCCCAGACTAGGGTGGCTTAGGCTGAGCCCTGGCCACCTTCGATTTTGGGAAAAGCCTGCGATTCCAGGCTCTGCTGCAAAGCAGCCATATGCTTGGTCAGCTTTTTTTCCTGGGGAAAAAAATGTTGAAACCAATTTTTATTCATTTTTCTAAAAGAGAACAAGTATCTACAGCTGGAAACTCATGAAATGCACACACAGTGTTAGGAATCTTTAAAAGAGCTGGCCACTGATTTAAAGTAAATTTGATCTTTTATTAAATCAAAGTCCTAATCCTGCAAATTCAAGCAAGCAGGTGAATGGCTGCACTTGCACAGAGCCTTGCTAAAACTGCTGGGTCCATGGATGGGCTCAGAAATCAAGTGGCGCAGGTGGATCTGCAAGATCAGATAGTACCATTTCTTAGCTGTATTTTTTTAAATCTATAAGATGGGATAACGTAAGGCTGATGTTAAGAGTGTTCAAGATCTACAAAACCCCAACCTGTTATTGGAAAGTAAAGGTTTCTTCCCAGTTATGCAGCAGTGCATAGTTGTTTATAATTACCTAATATAGTCAGCTTATTTAGTTTATTCATCTGTGTCTGAAAATGCATACCTTGAAGCTCTTAGAAATCACGTAGTGATTTGAAAAATGTCTTATACTGATAGAAAATTTATTTAAGCCCTGTAATCATAACTCAGACTGCATAAATCAACCCACTAACTTGGTAATAAACTCGTCGCTTTCCTGGTACTTGTCAGGCCACTGTGTTTGAAGCACTGCAGTGTGCCCTGAAGAGCAATCAGCCCAGTGTATCAGGGACTAATTGCAATGAGGAGATCTCAGAAAATGCCTTGTCGCTTGCCTTGGACCAGAGGTGTGTGCTGCTGTGATGGCGCAGGAGGGAGGTGGTCTCTTGGCTAAGCCAGGCTCGGTCATCAGGGCCTTTGCAGGTCAGTGCCAGTCCTTGCAGCCTGTGGGTGAGTGGACGTGCTGTGGGCTCTTGGTGTGAAATGCTGCTTGTTGGTGTTTTTTGCGGTAGCTTGTATTTCCCAGCATCTGCAGAGTGCAGTACGGCAGCCTGATCTCCGTGTGACCAAGGCAGGATTGGAGGGGTGCGTCTGAAAGAAAAGGTTGTTCCCCTCATATCAAGTGTGTGTGTGTGTATTAAAAAAAAAAAAAAAAGCAGCTGGTCTCTGCTTCTGACATAACCATCATTTGCAGACCAGGCACCATATCCTGCTCCGTCGTGCCTTGACGTAAAGCTTGACGGGGCATCCTGGGGAGGGCTAGCAAGGGGCAATTCCATGCAAAACCACTGGCGCTTGGGGTTATGGCTGTGTGGTTGAACGAGATGGAGAGGAACTGCTGACCTGCACTGTTGGTAGCTGGTGAAGTGGCGAGTGCCAGGGATTTTGCTGCTGTGATGTGGGTGCTGAAAGTATTTCTGTGGTGCGATCATTGTGGTGGGGGGGAATGTTTTCATTTCCTTTCTCTGAAGTGTCAGAGTTTGGCCGTGGCTAGAAAAACAGTGCTGTGTAGAGAGCACAGGTGGGGTTAGCGGTATTAAACATGTCTCAGGTGTTGCGTTAGTGTGTCTTGCTGACAGTCTCAATTAAGTTGCTTTCCAGGACGGCGGTTAGGAATGGATTTTCCTACAGGTTAGACTGGCAAGGATGGATGGGATCCTGTTTGTGCTGGTGCAGTGTGTGTGTGTGCAGTGTGCATGTGTGCAGTGTGCCCAGCATCATCTTGCATCTCCTCCCAGAGCGGGGACTTTTGGCAGTGGTGATGCCCTTAATTGCTTGTCCGGGGCATTTGTTTTTTCCTATTTTGCCTTTAGAGCTACTCTAAGTTTGCCAGTGGGGGTGGTGGGCGATGGGGGATAGCATAACTGTTTATGGACTCTTTTGGACTGAGTTTCCTTGCAAGGTCGTCTGCTATGGGGAGGGATTGGACTTGGACTACGGAGGTCCATTTCAGGTCTGTGGGCAGATATGCTTGCATTGGTGTCTTTGCTGCTTTTCAGTGATTTCTATTCAAGCAACCATCCAAGCTTTGATTTGGGTTTTTTTTCCAGGTGGCAGCAGGGAGAGAGGGGGACTTTTCAGGCTTATATAAAATGATTAGCAGTGTCAGTAGTCAAATCATGTGGGATGCAGGGAGCCATTACAAGGTCCTGGTCTATCTACTGACCTGAGATCGAACAGCCCATAGACCCTTGCAGAAGAGCTGCCAGTGTTGTCTCCTCTCTGCTTCTAGATGATTCCCATCTTCACAGCTACATTTCTCTCCCATATCCCCTCTCCTTTCTAGAGGCAGAGCCTGGGGCATCATCGCACTCCACATAGCTTCAGCTCCCTTCCTGTTTTTGTTTTTGCCAGAGTTAGTTTGCTCCAAATGTGCGTCTGGGTTTATGCAGATTATCTCCTTTGGAGGCAGGGGATTTGGGGGGGGCCAGTAATTTATAGGGAGCGGAGAGGTGTAAGATACAACTCTTGATGTTCCCCAAATCCCTTAGCATTGTATTCCCTTTAGATGTGCTCCGTCCTCTCTTGCTTCTCCCCACCTCCCTGTCCACCCCAGGGAATCTCCTCTCCAGATGTGAGTGGTGATGTGAGTTGGGACAAAGTCTGGAGGTGGGGTGAGGATGCTTGCGCAGGGGTAGGAGGTTGCATCCAGTGCTGTGCTGTGACAGGGAGCAGGGGGTCTCCCAGGGTCTCCCTGCTCCTTGTATGCTGCTGTTTTCCTACACCCACTCTCCGCAACAGGTCCTGAAGGGACACTGGGTCAGGCTGGACACTGGGACTGGGACAAAAGGGGCAGAGAGGTTGGTCCAGGAAGTACGATATGAAAGGTCAGAGCTTCTTGCTTCTAGCTTAGCCTGGGTGGAAGCGACCAGCCTGACCACAGCCCCGGGCTGCCCTTTTCCATCCACTCTCAGCGCAGGTGCAACACTGGCAGCTGCAGCACTGGGCACTGTCTGCCCTGATGGTGGGCAGGAGCTGCAGCTCCGTTCCCCCAGCGTGGGCTTCTCCAGGAGGCACAATGGAGGTATTTGCACGTTTTGCCTCTCCTGCAAGCACTTCATATTCTGGCTCAAGGGCTGAGGGTGTGAGGACAGCCCCAAAGCCATTGTTGCTGGGAGCCTGCAAGACCACTATCTTCCTTTTCATCATCCTCATCAGACTCATCTTAGTTGACATCTTCATTGCTGGTCTGGAGGAGGGAGTAAACAGCATGTTAATGACTTTCCCAGATGATGATAAAACAGGTTTTTGCCTGCCAGTGTGGACACAGAAAAATAACACAAAGGGAACTAGCGAGGTCAGAACGATGGGCAGAAAATAACATAATGAGATTCATCTTAGGAAAAATGCAAGCTAATGCATCTGGGGGCAATGTAATCTGAAACACGTGGTCTGAGGACCTGGTGAGGGGCAGGGAGGGGACAGCACACGCCACGAGACCGAGGTGTGACGGTAGATGGCATATCAGACATGGACTTGCAGCATGACAGGGCCAGCAACAGAGCCATCATGATGGCAAACCGCCTCTGTGGCCGGCCCAGGCACCAGCCCTGCGGGAAGGCGGCGCTTGGCACATCATTATCAGCAGAGCATTGGTAGGCGAGAGGCGGCTTTCAGCGCAGATCTGCATGGAATAACTACGGGGCTAGGGAGATTAATTTATGAGCAAGGATTAAGTGCTAAAGATGTGTAGCTTGGCTAAGCGGTGGTTTAAGCAAGGGGACATGACAGGAATCCACTTATGTGAACGGTGCCCATGTGCCTGAGGAGGAGGCATTGCTGTGAGCAGTGCAGACCAAAGGGGGTCACAGGGAGCGAGGGGGGCAGGTTGGAAAGGGAAAACACTGGCTCTGGGGCAGAACCTCCCCATAGATGGGTCTGTTAGAGTGGGGAGTCATCCCCAAAAGGAGATCTTTGGGTGCCTGTTTATTTGGGGCACCAAAAATGAAAATGTTTTGTTGAAAGTAAGTGTGTGTATTCTCTTGGGAGCAATGGGATGAGGCTGAGGTCTTCAGCAGGACTAACCTCCAGGTCTCAAACGCCCCACATAGTTAAGGCCAGGTAATGATTCTCCACAGGGAAACTTCTTTCGCCTCTGTACCTCCTCAGTCCAAAGTGACCATGTTGCTCCTGTGCCTTTTCTTCTCTCATCATTTACCTTTTCCCCATCTCTCCAGCAACACCTTTATGGGTCTCCACAACATCTCCTTTAGGCTTGGCCAAAGGCTTCTTAGCCATATAAGCAGATCCCTACTTTGCTGTGTCAGGGATGGGGACCAGAGGCATGGCCAGGATGGGACTATCCCAGCCACGTGAGGGGGAAGTGATGTGGTGGACATTAGCTGTGATGATAAGGGTGGGAGAGTCCAGGAGATCTGGGCTTGCTCTTCCTACAGCTGCGGGGTGCTGCCTGCAGTACAGGTTGAAGGCAGGGTATTGCTGAGGCTTCAGAAAAGATAGCTTACTTATCTTTGTTTCGTCCTGTGCTGACCACATTGCTCCTTCCCCTGCTCAGCAGGATGGGGGAATTTCTTCTGCTCCCTGTCCTGAGCAGGAAGAGGGATCCAAAATCACCAGGGTGGAAAGGGGGAGGCTGTCAAGCTCCTGAGCAAATCTGGCAGAGGTTAATAACATGTGTGGAGATAAGGCACGTCAATCACCCAGCATGCAGCTGAAAGGCAAGAGGTCATGGGCATTTGACCAGGCAGGGCAGCTGGGAGACCCTGGCTCTGGTGCAGGCAACGGATGGCATGTTTCAGGGGCACGTGGGCACACTGGCACCTGTGAGCGATGTATTTGGGCACCATTTGAAATGCTTTCTGCTGGGTTCTGCCACGTCCCATTGCATTAGGAGGTGCTGAGATGATGGAGATGTAAAAGCTCCTCTTTCAAATTAGCTGCTAATAAAAGTGACCCTGTTCCTTACCGATACTCATACACCTCCACGCACATACAGGCAGACAAGAACAGGCGCTGCCTCACATGAACAGGCAGAGAAACACGCCGATGCCAGATGAACATAAACACAGAGGGAGCCATGTACCACTAATTATATTGTACTACTGCAAATGCTCAAAATGTGAAACCTGTATGACTAACACATCCCCACAGCCAGACGCACGCATCAAAGATAATACACAACCAGCGCTTGCCATTTATAGCAACAAACAAACGCGGGCTCACAACCATGTACAACAGACCACCCTGGGAGGCACACATGCACACGCAGCTACCGAATGGGGTCACACACACGTATTCATAAATATGCCATGCAGTCAGAGACATCCTTAAATAAGTCCGGGTTTGCTGGCTGCAGCAGTCGTGCCCCAAGATGCTCGTCAACTTTCAGATGGACGATTGGAGATGATAAATAAATACATGCGCCGCAGGTGCTGCTCTGATTGACGGGACCGTCTTGCCCTCCCCTGCGATGCCAGCTGGAGGTTGTAATTTTTGTCCCTCTTCTTCAAGGGTGTCGTGGGGTGTTAGCAGGACAGTGCGGCTGCTGCGCTTCCTGCTGCTTCTGAGTAACACGTGAATGATCGTGATGGATAGTCTGTAAAGTACGTGTGTCCCCTCAGGATGGGAGGTGTGGTATACATGTAAGGCTGGCCTTAAAGGAAATATACTCTGCACTTTCATCTTAGCTGCAGGCCCTGGTGTTGCCCATGCGAGCAGTGTGCAGGGAGGAAGGGACGGCCCCAGGGCAGCGTGGGCTGGTGAGGGATACAGGGTTAAGGATGGTGGTGGGGAAGATGAACTCTGTCGGTGCACCTGTGCAGGAGGGGAGACATCCCACTGGGCTCTGGGTGGATCACCTCCAGCACTGGGATGGTGCTCTGGGGACCTCTCTCTGGTATTTCCCTCTCCTGTCTGGCTGCAAAAGGCTCTTTCACTGGCAAGATGCGATAGTCTCCCCTATCCTGTCTGCACCCTAGAGGTTTTCAGGAAAGGCCTGCATGAGCATGGCAAAGGTCCCATCAGCCCTTCCTCACCCACAGTCCCTGATGGCCCCTCTCTGCCCAAACCCCTGCCAAGGAGGGGTGGCAAGGAGCCAGGAGACTGCTTCAGCTGGGGCGTGATGCCTGCAGGAGACCTTGGGCTGGCTCACTCGTGGCACTTTGGTCAACTGTGGCGTGCCTGGTGGGTTGTGGCATTAACAGCCCCGGGATGCCAGTTGCAGCCCTGGAGGGGAGTGTGTCTCAGCAGAGACCTCTCTGAGCAGTGCATGCCAGGAGGTGACATCAGCCTTTGGCGACAGACATCCCCAATCTGAAGCACTTCCCCTGAATCATGACATCTCCTCTTTTTTCTCCCAAGCAATGTCCCCTGTTCATTAAGGCCAGCACCTCCCTTGCTGTTTCAGAGCATCCCTCTCCCTTCTTCGCCAGCAGAGTCCGGCAGGACTAGATGCTTTCTCTAAAGCAGGGAAGGGCTGAGCCAGAGGCTGGCAGCTTCTACCGTGCCTGCCAAGTCAATGAGCTCCCTGCCAGCACATGTGTCCAGGGCAGGTGTGCGTGCCGGATGCAGGACCAGCAGGGGCTCGGCTTGGGATGGTGGTGGTTTTAAATGGCCCTTAGGGACGGACGGTGGGAGGAGGAGTGCAGACTTGAGACCTGGCTCCGGGGAAGGCTTTGGTGCAGGCTGTTCAGGGAGAGAAGCAGGAGCTGCCAGCCCACAAATACCTTCCCTTCCCCTGGGATTGAAGTGCAGCAGGTGTAGCATCGCTCCTCCAGCAGCATGCGACTTTTGCAGAGGAATGTTTTTGAGCATTTGGGGGGCATTTGGCCAGAAAAGTCTGGGGTGGGGAGGATTTGATTTTCACTGATGGGTCTGGCCTGCCACCACCAGCTGGGTATAGGCTTGCCTGAGCAAAAGGTTGAGTGGGAAGAACGTGCATCTGGCCACCCCATAACCATCTGATTGTCCTCTTGTATTGCCCTTCTCTCAGTAAGAAGCACTTGCACAAAGGGGAGGTTAGAGGCATCCCGAAGGCGAGTTCTGGAGCCTTATAATCCTGTCGGGTCTTACTATTACTATCTTTTATCTGGGTAGGAACCCTCTCCGCCGATGGATGTTTTTCTGTGTATGCAGATCTGTGCGTGTGCCAAACTCATTCCTGTTGGTCATTTTGGTTTAAACAGGGCCTCTCCTGAGTTGAAATATTGTAGCAGGCTCACTCGAACTAAGTTACACAGCAATGCTACAGCATGGGAAGGCCGGTAACTGCAATCCCAGAGAAAATATCAGCCTTGCATGAGTTGCAGCCCGGCCAAAATAGTGGAAATACCTGATTCCAACCTCCACATCTGAGCTGGTAGTGGTGAGGACCCTGGATCTGTCTCTGGCAGGAAAACCACTCCCTTCCCCTTTGAAGTTGAAACAGGAGGACTGACTCTCTGTAAAGAGCTCAGAAGTGCCCCACTGCTTTGGTTTCCCCTCTCCCTCTTTTGACACAGCATATTAATCCTGCTTAATGTAGGAAATACACAGTGATCGCAGCCTTGGGGCTGGTTTAGGTGGCAGAGCAGGATTTAATCTGAGGAAGGAAAGGGGTACTACTCACATTTCCAGTGGGGCAGCTGTCATTCAGAGACTGTATTTAGCTTCAGCGCTCCCAAAGGGATTCACCTGGCTCTGTGTCCATATGACCTCTAATGAATCACTCTGGGCTGCACAAATTGGAGTGATAAACTGCCCATGATGCAGCCGCTACCCAATTTGTGCATGTGTGTTTGACATGGGCAAAGCTGCATCCCAGCTGCATCTGGCAGTGGTGAGATGGAGAAGTGGCCCCGAACTTGGAGAGAAAGTTTGCTTGGAAGGAAAGCAGGGAAATGCTGATGAGGTTGTTTCTCCCATTCCTTTGCTCAGTTGTATTGTTAATTATGAAGCTTTCTACATCGCAGTTTGGAATTGTCATGCCCTCATCAGCGTGGATGCTCTGAGCACCGTAAGAAGTCATTCCTCCTGGCTGTCCCTGCTAACCTTTCCTCTCGGTGTTGTTAATGGGAAAGAGGCTGGGCTCAGTCACTGTGTGTTAATAGCCTGCAAGGGAGCCAGCTCAGAGCAGGTGGTGGGGAGCTGGTGGGAATAGGGAATGGAAAAGGTGATACAAGGAGCTGCATGGGTGCTCAGAGTTAAAAACCTGGTGAAAGTGAAAACAGACATGCTGGGTGGTGGGAAGGATGTGCTGCCACTTTTGTCACAGGGGTTAAAAAATTACGAACAGCATTCCAAAGCCAGTCAGGAGACACAATACCTGTTTCTTTCCAATAGCTGCAGGCCTTTAGGGTGATGAATTTGAAGAGGCTCCGTGCTATCACCTAAGGGACACTATGTCTGCCTTCTAAACCTCTGCGCTTGCTGCTCTTTGTTCTGACAAATACCAAGCCTCGAAGAACAAGCAAAGCTTTGGATCAAAGTGCGTGTTGGAAGCAGGGAGCTGAGAGAACAGGGTGGATAGGCAGAGCTTGCAGAGTCTTAACTGGGGATAATGGGAGGCTGCAGCCCAAGGTGGAAAGGTTGGCTGGACCTGGCAGAGAGTGCTGAGGAGAGCACTGGAGATCATGGATCAAGCAGCGTGGGCATCAAAGGGGTCTCAGGCTGAAACATCAAGGGTGCAGCATGCTAAGGCAGAGCAGCATCAGCAGAGATGTGTGTGGGCTGTGTGCTGCTAAAGTGAAGGGGACTGAGCCAAGGGCCTGGGAGGATAACCTGCGGCCAGGATGTGAGAAGACGAGGTCTGTGCTGTGGCTCTTGTGAGAGACACATCCTTTCCTGCTGCTGATCGGCCCTTTTTGTATTGCAGTTTGTCTGAGGGCCTTGTGTTGCTTTTAAACCTGTACTGGTAGCACGGGCACTCCAAATGCTTGAGCATGCCAACAAGGTGAAAGGAAGAAAGCGCCCATCAGGCCACCATCAGGCAGTCCTTGGGCAAGCTCTCTTTCCTAAGAGCATTGCTGTAACACCCTTGCAAAGCCAGGCCTTGGAGTTTATTTCATTCACCTCACTTTGACAAGCCACTTCCACTGTGCTATTTAATGCACAACATTTGGCTTTGCGTTTTCCTAGAACAAGGCTGCCGTTAAGTGCACTCAGCCAGCAAAGTGATGTTCTTTAGCAAAAGCATGGTGCTCTGCAGTACTTGGGTGCCACCAAGCGTAAGACCTATTCTGCTCTTCTTGTGTCCACCTGCACTCTTGGACCATTCTGCTTAGTTGAATAGCTTTTGCAAGCTGTCTTCATGGTGATTCCACTGCCCCAGCAAAGGAGAGCTCCGCAAGCTCCAGTAAAGGGTGCTTAATATTTAATCCCACTTCTAGTCTGCGTTACAGCTCCCTGTTCGAATGAGTGACTGTTCTGTATGGGTTTGACATGCATTTGCCAGTGTCAGTCTGAAGGAGCCTGCCCAATGAGCGGTGTGGCACGAGGCCAGCCCAGCGTGTTCCTGGGTCGGAGAGGGCATGCCTGGGGCAGCAGAGCTGAACCTGGGGTTGGCAGGACCACATGAGGGACTGCGAGGGCAGGGTGGCTGTGTTGTGTCAGGATGGGTCCATGCAGCTCCAAAGCGCAGTGCTTTGTTAAGGTGCTCAGGCTGGCTCCAGAAGAGTTGGCACCATCACCTGAGATGGTGCAGCACCGTGCCAGGGTGTCTCAGGGGCTACAGGGATGATTTAAATAGTTAGTGAGGGAGAGGACAAGCCAGAAGAGCCTTGGTGGAGAAAGGGACTAACAGAAAAGAGAAACATTGGCAGAAGCTGTCCTGCTCACACTGCTGGCATAGAGAAACAGCCATACTGCACCACTGGGGCTAAACCGGAGAGTTTTGCTTAAAATTGCTTCAGCACAAAGTGTGACCACGGTTTATCATTGTCAGAACTGTCAGTCCTGCAGCTCTCCCCTGCTCCAAACTCACTGGGAGAGCATGGGTGTGCTGTGCTCTGGCTGCTGATTCCTCATGTGGGTTTCATTTCTCTTTCTCCCCTCCTCTCCAGGGGTTTTCGCTTGCGGCTGGCATGGCAGAGTACGTCCCCCAGCCTCCCTCCACCTGGCCCGCGGGCCCGCAGCCCCCTCACACCTCTGCCGTCTGCCCTCTGGAGCCTGTGGATCTGGGGGTCTCGGAGCAGCAAACGCTGCCGGAGCAGCCGCCGTCCTCCCCGGAGCTGGGTGAGGACGAGGAAGTCACCTCCCCGCCGGACCCCGATGTCCCCTACCCCGACTTGGCCCCAGTTGTCTTCTTCTGCTTGAAGCAGACCACCAGCCCGCGGAACTGGTGCATCAAAATGGTGTGCAACCCATATCCTTTCTGAGCTCCCCCTTCTCCCTCCCCTCCTCTCACTCCCTCCTGCCCCATCCCTCCCCTCTCCCTACCCTCCTGGGGCGCCTGGCAGGTAAGGAATGAAGTTTCCTACGTATTTAACGAACTGCTTTGTTCCTCGCTTGCATTTAAACAGAACCTCAGCTGTTTTAGTGTGTGATCAAAAGAAGCTGATTATGAAAGAGGGGGCTTCAGAGAGAGCTGCTGATAGCCCCAGTCACAGGGGGCTGGGTGAGGGGAGAGGGGAAGGGTGAGGAGAGATATTTTAGAAAGGCCTGTTCTTGCCCCCCCTGGCTCCCTTTTCACCTCCACCCTGGGACAGAGCGGGAATTACTAGCCCAGGAGCTTGTCAGCAGGCTGCCATGAATGGCAGAGGTGTCTCCTCCCTCTGAGCATACAGGCTTTAGTGAGAGCTCATCTTGCCCTTGGTGAGGGAACCACCACTCCTGGACCTTGACTGCAAGGATACCTAGGTGACCCCTTGCCTTTCCAGCAGGCACACGTCACTGTCCTGCCGATGTCTTGCTGTGATGCCTAAGCCGGAACGAATGGGAAAATCTGTTCAGAGTTTGATGCTGAGCCTCACACGCCCTGGGGGAGACCTCCAGGATGTGAGCATGTCCTTCCTTTGCATGGGAGGTCAGCAATCACACGCATGTGTCACCGTTCACACTCAGTGCCTTGATTGCAAGGAGGCCCCTGCAACCCGCCAGTGCAAATGATGACCACCTGCACAACTCATTAGCACTGAGGCTGCTAGGAAGCAACAGCCTCTGTGGCTCTTGAGCCTGATGCAATATGAAAAACAGGTGGAGGGGACTTACTGCTCTTTGGACTGTGGGACCCTTCACATGGGAAGGAACTGGAGGAGATGATGAATCATCAGAGAGGTTGGTCTAAAGTTTTATTTGAACCTTTTTCTGACCACAAATCTCAAGTGATAGTACTTTCTCCCCGGAAGTTTCTTAGTTCCTAGTTTGGTGGGTATTATCTATAGGGATGCTTGTTATGGTTTTGATGTGTTGGCTTCCAGATTAAATCTGAGTGTCTGGGCACACAGCAGAGACTCACAAAATGTTTCTAAGGTTTCTAAAATGTTTCAGCTTCAAGAGCCAAACCCTGGGTGAAGTCTTGAGGTGCTATCAGCATAACAGATGACCTTAGGTGGCTGATAAATCTGGAGATTTGTTTCAATTTCAAATGTAGGAAAAGGTTTGGGTTTCAGGTCTGAGCTCTTGTCTTAAAGTTCAGAAGCTCTTAAAAAGGTGTTGCAGTCTCAAGCACAGGTTATGACTGAGAACTTGTTGGAGGTTTAGGTTTTCTGCTTTCCTTTCTACTGGCTGCTCCTTAAAATTTTAAAACTTTGTATTGAATTATGCATTGCTTTTCAATCACTGTGTGTCTGCACTAGTAATTATGTCCTGGGAATCTTGTCCCAGCATGCGGTGGTCTCAGAGTAACACATGAAAGATTCGTGTCTCAATGCAAAGGCTGGATTCAGAAACTGAGAGAAGAGTAATAGCTTGAGTTTGGGATGAAGATTTGCTCTTGAATGGGGGTAGGAGGTTGTGGGGGAAGAAGTGCCTATTCCTATGTCTGGCTAAAAAGTCAGTCAAAATAGTCCTTCCAGTTTGGTACATACCAAGGAACTTGTTTTAAGGTGTTGGAGCTGTGTTATTCAAGGAGTTTGGCACTATATGCCCATCTTAGTGTTTAAATGTTATTTTTGTTTTAACCCTCAGACATGCATGGTATTTGACTCTGAAAAGGACTTTTTCATAGTAGAAGCTATAGAAGGAATGAAAAAGCCTCATGCAATCACCTGTCAATGACATTACACCTGGCTACATGTGACACAGGGTGAAGGGTGATGGTGGGGCTGCTGGAAACCTTTTGAAAGGGTTGTTTTAGACCTGTGATTTCAGCTCAGCTGGGTGAAGTTAGGAGATTATTTGAGAAGCAGAAGGGAGAGGATTCATCTCCTCCTTTGACCCCGCCCCTCCCTCCCCCCGTGGTCCTCATTTTGAATGGCTCGTGCAGTAAGTAGTTCCCATATTTTTTTTTCAAATGAGGGATTGTTTCTGCACCCTGAAGGTTTCTTGCAGGTTCTTGGCATAATATTTTTTTTTTTCTTTTTGATAGCACCATAGAAATGTTACAGTTCCATGGCCTGGCGGCAAATCACTCACCGTGGTCTCATCCCTGGCTGGGAATGAGCTGCTTTGTAAGGGATGCTTCTATGAAAGTCAAATCGTGTCTTCTAAGAATTTATATGCTTGCTTGCTTTTTCCCTGTCTGAAGTTTTTCATCCCTGTTATATTAGGCTGTTGGGTCTCCAGTGCACTTGTGCTGAGCAGGGGCAGGCTGAGTCACTGTCACAGGGCAACACCTGGCCTTTCCTGAAGATTCAGCAAAAAAGATGGGGCATTAATTAAAAGCCTGTTAATCTTCTCATTGACTTTCTACTAGGCCAGAGCTTCATGATCATTGTTATGGAAGTACTGTCAATGAGACTTAAAATGGAAGCTCTGATCGTTAAGGACTATGTAGCAATTTTTCTAAGCACAAGGTCATTAACCACCAAATTTCAATTTAGGTAATTGCATTCTACCTACTTAAATCCCCCTCCCCTGAAGATTATTTTTCCTTCCATGAGTGGTCCTGCAATTTTGTTATGTGCTATTAAACGACTGCCATATTCCTTTGCTGCAGTGCAGTAAGAGGAGAAAGAACCACTTATATCCCTCCTTTAAAATCACTTCTGGATGCATATTAGCATAATGCTGTTATTGCAAAAATTGTAGACCCTAACTCCCTTTTAAGACAGGGACTATGTTCCATGTGAAACTTGTGGTGTTTGTCCCCAAAGGGAGTATTTATTGTGCTTTTTGCCATTGTGCTGTATGGTGAAAAGGAGCCTGATGCTTTGAAGTTAGGCAATTACACATTTCTGGGATGCCTTTACATACAGTGTGAATGAATGCTTGAATTGGCCTAGTTTATTGGTGAGCAGATTTTTTTTCTAATCCCAATTAACCTTGTTAGATACAGGTAACTGCTATGTAATCAGCTGGGTATGCAATGCAATGGGCACCTGGAGCCTGGCTTGGCTCCTGGTAAGTGTGCCTGTCAGAAAGGAGTCCAGTGTGATGCAGCACATGAGCAACCTGCCAAACAGTTTGTTTAGGTTGATTTCTGTTTTGATGAACAGGCAGAAGTCTGGCCACTCTGAGTTGCAGACCATGGGGCTGTTGCAGCTACAATGTTAACACAGTCAATATTTGAGGTATGGTTATGAGAGAGGCTGTAAGATTTTTTTTTTTCCCTTTTATAAAACCTAAACTCGCTGGCAAATAGGATATCAAGTTGAGCTCGGAGGGGAAATGGGGTGAAAAGTGTGAAAACGTTTCCAAAACAACGGTGTAGCGTTCGTCTTATGAATTTATAAAGTGTTTGGGACTAAATAAAAGGTATGGCACATGGCGCCTTACAAATGGATCCTGATGCACTTTGCAAATTATGAGAAGATTATGAGAGAGATGCCTGGATGCCTGCATTGCTGCTTGACTCCTTGGGGTTTCATAAAGACTTTACACTTCATCCATCCCTAGGGTCAAATGGAATAGACTTGGTTTGTCCTTTGAGCTTTTCTTTAAAAGAAACTCTTTCCAGGAGGCCCAGACCTCCCTTTGCTGTCGTATCTATAATATTGACTTAACAGTGAGAGTAAGAGTGAAGTGTGCCATTAAAAAAAATCAATGCTAAAACTGTAGCAGTAATGAGATAGGCTCTGCAGTTCACCGCTCCATCATTTTCTTGCTTTTTGTTATATACCAGCCCCCTTCCCTCATTTGTGAAGTGTGTTGGCCATTTGGGCTTCTGTTTTGCTCTCAGGCGGTAAAGTGTTACACTTCCAGTTGATTTCAGCAGCGTAGGAGCAGTGAGTCAGGTCGTAGTTGTACAAAAGCTTATATATGCACTTAATTTTTAGTACTGGGAGCTGTGTTTTATAGAGTATAGAGCAGGGTGGCTTCTCAAAGCTAGTACGATTGCTTGTGTATACTGAGGAGCTGCCTTGGAGCTCATTAGCTTTAAAGATCCTCCAAGTAGGGGCTTTGGCATCGTACCTGTCCCTGAAAGTCCTACCAC
The DNA here is from genome assembly GCA_013389945.1 of Fregata magnificens. Taxonomy (NCBI): domain Eukaryota; kingdom Metazoa; phylum Chordata; class Aves; order Suliformes; family Fregatidae; genus Fregata; species Fregata magnificens. Next base: position 489,662 of record WAAD01009582.1, read on the forward strand.
GCTTCTGGGGGTGCATTTCCTGTAACTTGTTCTGGCAGCTGTATCAGCTTGGGCTATGTGCTTGGTCCACAAGGAAACAGGACTGACCTTGGGCATATTTATGGGGAACTGGGAAAACCTACAGATTTATTCTCCACCTCCTCCCTGCTTGGTGCCACAGATATCATTTATGTACGAGCCAACTGAGTATAGGATGGTTGTTGATAGCAATAGTGGTGTTTCGTGCTGGCACTGCCCTGTGGGAGTGGAATGGAGAATCAATTGCTGGAGGAGCAAAGAAAATGATGTGTGTGTGGAGTGGTGATTGGGACTTCTTTTGGTGACATTGAGCAGGTGATGTCATGGTGCATGGGGACCCTGTGCTGCCAAAACCACCGCTTTTCAGGTGACACGTGGCTGAGCGGCTGACAAATCTTTTGCTCATTAATAAGCTTTGGGTGAATGGGTGTGTTGTATATTACACCCTGGTCAAATACCAGTTTGGGCAATTTGGTTTTGTGTGAGTGAAATTTTATGTGCAGATTCTGTAGTATGTTGTACTTGTTTCTGCCTTAAGCTGATGCTTTGTGTACTGTTAAACCCTGGATGCAGTGTTCATTAACAACTGGATGTAGTCAGTTAATAAGCAAACACCAGCTGCAAATTTATTGCAAGTCTTGTAACAGTTGATGTCTGTCTTAAGGCCTGAGCTCCTGTAATCCTCCGATGAGGTTTACTTTTCTTTTTGCATGTGTACATTTATTTATACGTGTGTGTGTGTGTATAAATAAAAAAATAAAGGTTCCTGCCTTTCTAGTAGGTAGAGAAAAGTTTGGAAATGTGACCAGAAGGTATAATAACATGTCAAAAATTGATTGGCTTATGAATTTTAAGCAGCATTCATCATTCTTGAGGACCTAGGGATCAGACTTTCCACTCTTGGGGTCAGCAGTATCAGCTTTTATGTGCATACCTGGAAAACACTAAAATGCATATGTTATTCCTACTTCTACATTTTAAAGACAGGTCTCTCCTGTCTCTCTTTGGAAATCTACCTCAGAAGACAGGTGAAGAGTCTGGCACTTATTTGAGGACTTGATAGCTTTGTATCATTCTAGGTAATCAGGCAGATGTTGCTGCTGTGCCCTTAGGAATGGATTGATTTCTGTTAATTACACAGATCTGTAGACCTCCTTCTAGCCAACAGATATATCTGTATACCCAAGATCCAACCAGTGCAAGATGATTATTTTTTTTCCTGTAAGAGGTTATCTAACCTCTCTCCACTCCACACTGTGCTAAATCAACTTTACAGTTGCTTCTGTTGCATGGGAAACTGAGCTGATCCAGAGCTCTCCAGTGGACATGCGGTGTCAGTGGCATTGGTGTTCCTGTGGGCATGTGCTGAAGACTTTTCAAGCTTTAGAAGGGGCCAAGCCTGCTTTAGATCCTGCTGGATTTTCTGCCACTCTGCCAAGATCTCTACTGGTGGGATGGTCTGCTATTAGTAAATAAGGGTGACTTTTTAATAAGCCAATTGTCCATAAACTTGATTAATATTTGAAGGCAATGCATGCACCAGGCCAACACGGCCATCTCCCCAGGACCCATTTATCCTCAACTACTCTCCTCCCCTTCTCTGTTAACAATATGAGCTTTAAAAGCAGTCATTTCCTATGCTTGTGAAGTGACCCTTAATTTCCCTGTTAATTCTTCTCTAGGGAAGATGGCTGGGCTTCACCCCATCTAACTCCACCTGTCTGAAAACCAGGCATCCAGGTTCTTTCCATAGATATTTGACAGACTGCCATCTGTAGCAGGAAAATCGGCATGCTTAGCTTAACCCCTCCCTTCAGACAGCAAAGTCGCTCTCTGGAGGTGCCTATTTTTTCTTTACTAAAGAGGTAGTTTTTGGATAGTGGGCTGCAGGGATTGCTGGCTAGCATCCTGGGCTGCCTTTAGGATTGCTATACTGTTTGGTTCCCCAGATGCTATGGAGGGAGGCAAAGGGGAATGCAGGGAGCAGGTTTGGTTTTGGAAGTGGTGCAGTCTGAACATTTTAGTGCTTCCATAATGAAATATCGGGCAATCGTAGTTTTGTGGGGGGAGGGAAAGGCACACCATCCACCTGGGCTCTGGATTGGGAAAAAGTAGTTCGGTAAATTCCAGCTTCTTTTGTGGGATAGTTACCCTGTTCCCAGCTGTGGTTGGTAGGCAGAGGCAGGTGGAGCATGATAGTGCTCAGGACCTGCACAAGTAGTTGGGAAGGAAGCTGCCTCTGCAAAACTAGTGACAAGAGAGCGTCATTAGTGTGGGTCGTTTGATGTGCAAGTTTATGATGGGGAGTTTAGAGGGATCATTTGCACAGTCAGACGTGGTGTAAATGGAATTTTAACTCATGCATTGTCATTAGTAGCACACAAGGGATGGATATGTTTGAAGGGGATTTGCATGCTTGTGATCTGTAAGAAATTGATTGGGGTGTGTGTATGTGAGATGATCGCAATGCCAGGCAAGTGGGCAGATGTAAAGGGATGAGGTCTAAATTTGGCTGGCTTGCAAGCTGGCCCTGTATATCTAAGCACAAATGCTGAGACAGGATATCTTACTGCCTACCATCCCTTTAGCTTATTCTCTGGAGGATTTTTATAGTGAGAAGTTGAAGACCACAGTTTGGAAATGAAGCAGGACAACAGCACAAACAAAAGCAGAGCTCTGACTGTCTGAGGCTTTAATGTCCATAGGGTCTAACAAAATCAGAAATAAGGCTGAAAAAATTCTTAGTGCATCCCTACTGTCTTCATGCAAAGCTCTGAGCATTTACCCTGTTACTGGAGGATAGATTCCTACTGTTGGAGGAAGGGCTAGCTGCAAAATGTTGAGAGGAGACTGTGGTTCAGGAGAGGGGTATTTTTTTCTGTCTATTTGTTGTACTACCCTGTTTCCCCAATATGTGCCAAAACCAATAAAAGACCTGGTAATGCTCCATGCCCTGGTGCTTCAGGAAAGTGGGGCTAGGAATCTTGCTGCAACAGCTTTTCACGAGATATCTCAGTATATTCCCTGGATTTCTGGTCAATGAATGTGGAAGGTGTGGGGAAGCAGGTGGGAGAGAGTAGAGGATGAAAGTCACATCCTTGTCTGGTGTAAATCAGCGTTGTTCTGCTATACCTAGTGAAAACAGACCCATTTGCACCAGCCATTGCTCTTTGGGCTACGTTGGGAAGACTGGTCTTGTCTTGTCATATAGTACAGTGTTATCCAGTGCAGACAGCGTGGTTTGTGCCAGCCTGGGGGGTACCTGGTAGCATCAGGCCAGAGGAGAGGGACGATGTGCTCTGCCCAGCGCGGGGTTGGTAGCAGTGCCTGCTTTGGGGGATGTCCCCATCCCTCTGCAAAGTGCATTGCTGGACCAAAACAAACACTGAAAAACCCTTCTGGAGCATATTGTGTTTATTCACTGGAATATTTTTTGCCTTGGAGATGAGAACCATTTACTCTCTGAAAAATGGTCAGTTTGCCTTTTTCAGCCTTTGTGAACACTGGAGCAGGGCGTGTGAGGGAGCCGAAGGGGGCTCTTGGAGAAATAGAAAGGGCAATAAAAATACTCATTTTGAGTTTAAGACCTATAAAATACTCTGACCAGACCTCTAATTGCATGTTCTGTCATAACAATGTGAATTAAATAATGCAATTAACCGCTAACAAATTGACCAGCTGCCTATTTGAGGACTTGACACTCTTCCCACCCCAGACCATGGGGAAGGGCCTGCAGCCAGCTGAATTTGCTGTGTGTTGTGAGTGTAATACTTGACAGGAGCTGCTTCAGGTGAGGAATGGTTAACAGAGTTGCAGCTCTTCTGCAGCAAATGGCCTGCAGCTGGTCCCAGGATGGTTAAGAGGAAAGACTGTGTGAAAAACTTGGCCCATTTCAGACCTATGGAGAGAACAGGAGTCTGCCAAGCTGTCAGCCTCTAAGCTGGGAAGATCTTTGTAGTCCTAGAGAGACACTGTCTTTGGAATATGAAGGTGTAGGAAGGCTGCAGCCTGGTCTGAGATGGACCAGGCTCAAGCTTGCACCCACTTCTGTCCTGCGCTCTTTGCCCGCTGGTTCTGGTTGGCCCAGCACACCTCGGCCAGCCCCTTCCCCGAGTCCCTCGCACATCTCCATGCCACCGCCTCTCCTGTGCTTCCCTGCCTGCCACGGGGCAGGGGCGAAGGAGGTCCTGTTTGAAGTGTGCTTCTCTGAAAGGGGGTTTGCAACCTCTTGCTGGTGGGGGCAGCGGGAGGAGGGCTGAGCAGCGGTGGGAAGTGCCACCAGGCTGTTAAAAGGGACAGATCTGGCTGGCGGGTTGGGCTTGCCCTGCTCTCAGTTGCTGCTGCTCCTTGGGCCATGGGTTTGCACTGTGCTGCCTCATCAGCTGTGCTCCTCCATCAGGGAGGGGATGCTGCAGGCTCCGCTGCCCTATCTGCCTCCCCTCCCTGGAGGGATGCTCTGGGCTCCGCTGCTGAAACGAGCAGGTATCATTTCAGGAAAAGCTTCGGAGGAGGGGACAGGCTAGCCAAGGGGGATGTTTTTTATTCTGGCTGGAGAGGACAGTAGAGTTGTGACCAGCAGCTAGGGAAGGAGGTTGAGATGGCAGGGCTGAGATGAGCAAGGAAGGCAGATAAGAGTGCAGCTGGACTTCTAAAAGAAGAGATGAAGTGTGATTATGAAGATGTAAGATGGAAACTGATGGGGAGTGATAAGTGGAGGTTATCTAGGTTGGGAACAGCTACTCCGGCACCACACTGCAAATCCCTGCTGAGCTTGGCAGGCATCTGAACAAATCCTTGTAATCAATGTTATCAAAGGTGGCTGATAGATCTGAGAGAATCAGCATGAGCACTTCATCTTTATTGACTGCCATCAAGGACCAGTGAAGTGAGTAAGGAGGTGGTGTGATGGTGGTGTAAGCCTCCTGCTGGAAGACCTACATAGGCTTTTGGATGGGTTGGCTGGTCTGGGGGCTGGAGTTTGCGTGCAGTGCTGTGGTTGTAACAGCTTTCACCTGCCCAGCCCTGACTGCAAGGTCAGCTGGTGGGGATGGAGATAGAGAGCTTAGCCTGACCTTCCTGCCTGAAGAATACCCATCCCTGCCTCCCTTTTCTCCAGCTCTCTCCCTGCCTGTTGCATCAGTGCAGATCAGGGGAGGGGAGCTGCTCCCTGGGGTGGGATGGGGGATGTGCAGAGCTGTGATGTGGGTGACCTGAGACAATGCTGCCTTACGTACTGCAACTCATCCAGGAGGAAAGAGAAATCTATCCTCGCTAATGATACAAAACCACACTCTTTGCTTATCCTCTCTTCCTTTAGTTTTCTCTCCCCCGGTCTCCCCTCATCGCCTACTGTGCTCGAGTCTATAAAAGCTGCCGTCGCTCCCCCTCCTCGAGTGTGACTCGGAGCCACTGAGTCCCCGCAACTCCTCCAGCAGCCCCTCCTGTGACTAGCCACCCTGTCTCTCCCCTCTCCTTTCTCCATCTGTGGCAGTCTGTCATTTTTCCCTCTCCTTTTTTTTTCTCCTTCCCTTGCTGTCATTCCTGGGTTTTGCTGCTAGCAGCCTGTCTCTGTTCATTGCTGCCGCCCTTGAATTGGCTCTTTCTGTAGAGTGCCCTTAGCCAGTATCGCAGACAACAGGCTTCCTGGGGGGAATGGTCAGCAGCTAAAGGGAAGATCTGAAGGTAGGATTTAAGCAGGGGGCATAACTCATTGGCTTAGAAGCAGGGAAAAGGCTCTGCAGAGATGTGTAGAGCTTACCTGTTAAAAGAGTGGGTTTCCCCTATCTGTGGGTACCCACAGTGGAGGGACAGTATAGGGCTATGGGAGGGCAGGAAAGGGGGCAGAGTAGGGGGGCAGAGTGAGGAATCAAGGTGAGGAGTGAGGGTGAGAGGAAATCAGGTGATCTTGGTGAGAGGCAAGGCTGGCTGGAGGAAAAGTGGTGATATCTGAAGCTGTGGCCCAAGCTTGGTGGCTGTGCCATGGTGGGGTGGGATTGTTGCCTTTTCACCCTCCTCCTCATCACAGTGTAGTTCCATCCCCATCTAGAGTATTATTGCCCGCCTAGGTCAGCACCTATCCCCGTGCCCTCCAACGTGCAAGTGGCGTCCCTGACATCCCCATCCCGAGCTGTCAGTGTGCAGGAGCACTGCATTGATTGCAGTAGGACTGCGATGGATGGCAGGGTACAAGGGGTGCACCCACCCTGGGAGCTGGGACAGGGCCCTGCTCTGTAGGGCAGGGTGCTAGCAGGTGGGCATCCCCTGGACCAGCTCAGGTGGGATTTGCTGCTGGAGCAGCTGGCCCTGATCCCCTCTGGGAGGTAGCCAGCTCCCTGCTAATCCCTGCTCACCAGGGCTGGCTCTTGTAGGCAGATGCAGACAGATGTGAGCTCAGCATGCTGGCTGGGAGCTGTGTAGCTGTGGTGTCCTGGCCCTGTGCCCCAGCTTGGAAGTTGGGCAAGGTGATCAAGGTTTTGCTTACAAAAGTTGAACCAACCCTGCTGTCTCAGCCTTGTTCCTGATCACCAAACCTTTGTGAGAGCTGTTTCATCTTTACTTTAATAACTTGGTTTTGTTTATCGCTGCCTCCCCAGAGTAGCATAAATGCTGAAATACCACAAGGGCTTTCAGGTTGCTTGTAGCTTGAAGTAACTGGATGTCTTGAGAGGCAGAGTGAACCAAATGTACCTCTTGTGGGATTTCAGTTCTCAGAGTCACGGATGAAAAGGACTAACATCGGTACAAATTCATCCAGGAGAAAGCTGCTGAATCCAGTGCTTGTAATGCTAGTGATGAGATTTGCCTCAACAGGCAAGAAGGGAAGGAATGGAAAGAAAACATATGGTAAAATATTAACCTACCTATTGAAACAGGCAGTTTGTAGCAAACAGCAGCTGTTCTGTTTCATGGCATGGAAGAGGCAGGAGCTCAATATTTGAGGGCAGAGAAATATTTTCTTCCATGCAGAGGGTGATAGTCTCTCAAGTCAGAGATCCAAAATCTCTGCTTGCCTTCCAAACCCTGCTTACTATTTGGGAGCACACTAAAACACCATGAAGGTGTACTTGGCAAATCTGACTTGCCCCATCATTCACATGCCCCCAAAAGGATGCTTCCTACATTTACCTGTATCCTGCATCTTGCTTCTCAGCCAAGAACTTGGCACTCTAGTGCGGCAATAAGTCCCCCTATGAATACAATGTCCTTATTTTCTGCAAAATGTGCTACAGATTATTTACCAGCCAGCTAGCAGACATTGTTAACAAGCATTGTTATCAATAATTAAGCTAAAACATATTTGAGAAAAGTATGCTTTGTGATGTATTACAATTTTTATGTCATTGTTTTTGTTCACATATTTACCAACTCATGATGTAGTTTTTGCTTTGAGTAAGTCTCCTGGTTTTATGGGTGAATCTGACAGGCTCTGCTTTGTCCATGTGTGAGATTCAGGCCAGGCTTTGAAAGTGTTTATGTCATAAGTGAATTATATTAAAAAAGGCACGCTCATAGAAGTGCAACAGTAATAATATATTGCCTTTTTGGTACCGCCTGATGTTCAGTGCCACTGGCCAACTGTGATATTTCTTAATGAAAGATGGGGTTTTTTTTCCCTCAAGGCAATTTTTTTGCTTGCTTTTTTCTTTCCCTGTGACTCCTTTCTGATTAATTTCCTTGATGGAGTAGGATCCTTCCCTGCTTTGGAGTTTGCTCTTCTCCATGCTTGTTGACCCACTGCTTAGCAGCCTCTGTGCTGGCACCTGCTCTTGTCTTCCTATCTGGAGCCCTCTTTGGAAATGGGATTTTAGTGACTGGAGGGGGCCCTAGATGGTAGCCCATTTGTTTTATACAGGAAAAGCCTTCAGAGGCAGTGGTCTTCTCGCTGTTTCCTTGTAGCATTTTGTTCGTCCCATGCTACAGCCTCCTAGCTTCTATTTCTTATAGGTTGACCCTGTTGTCTTTCCCTACATGGGCGACCTCCTGATAATACAGGGTTTCTTCCTTTCTGGGTGCTGAGTAATGTTTTTCCTTCATCTCCAGCCCAGCGGGGTCTCTGAAGTCACACGGCTCACGTGAGGGCCATGCACACAAACAGAACCAAAGAAATGGAAGACTTAGTTTTCATTGTTTCATGAGGTGGTAACATGGTTTTCTAAAGCTGCCCAACTTTTCCCATTGTAACACTCTTTTTATCCTCTAATGAAATTTTAATTCGAGGTCTGGGAGACAGGGACCAGGCAAAAAGCCTCGGAAGGATACTGGAATGGGGAACCAAGAAGCCTGGGAAGAAAATAAGTCCAGAGGGTCAGGCAGCCAACAGGGAGCTGAGGTTGAAAGCTCATCTACCAGATATCTGCCTACCAGAGGGGAGGGACTGGGGAGCGAGGGCATGAGTGAGCAACATGGAGAGGGGGCTGGGTGGGCTGGGCAAGGCTAATGGAGGGGCAGGTAACCAGAGAGGGGGAGGTGAGGATCTGGATGGGAAGAAGCTGGCTGAGAAGGCAAAGGCTGGGGCAGTGAGCCTGAGTGGAGGCTGGCTGGTGGGGCTGGAGGGCTCAGACTGCAGTGAGAAGGGGTGGGATGGGAGCATCACATGTAGGGTTGGTGGGGCAAAGTGATCTCCATGCCCCAGAGCCTGCATGCTGCAATTCTGCTTATTTCTGTTTCCGGGCTGTCAGCAAACTTCTGTAAGACCCGTTGGCTAAATAGGTGTCACATCACTGTCTTCACTGAATGCCATCTCCTGTGGATGCAGAAGTCCTGTGGAAAAAGAAGTATAAGCATGCAGTGAAAGATTGTATTGTAGAGGCAGTATGGAGAGGGAAAAACTGAGGTTCCACATTCATCCTTAATTCTATCATAGAGTCGTTTAGGTTGGAAAAGACCTTTAAGATCATTGAGTCCAACTGTTAACCTAGCACTGCCAAGTTCACCACTAAACCATGTCCCCGAGCACCACATCTACACAGCTTTTAAATACCTCCAGGGATGGTGACCCAACCACTTCCCTGGGCAGCTTGTTCCAGTGCTTGACAAACCTTTTGGTGAAGAATTTTTTCCTAATATTGAATCTAAACCTCTCCTGGTGCAACTTGAGGCCATTTCCTCTTGTCGTATTGCTTCTTACTTGTGAGAAGAGACCAACACCCACCTTGCTACAACCTCCCCAGCATGTTCTTCCACCCCCAGCCTCATACAGTTGGTCTCAGCCCATCGATCCAGCCTGTCCAGATCCCTCTGCAGAGCCTTCCTTCCCTCAGGTGGATCAACACTCCTGCCCAACTTGGTGTCATCTGCAAACTTACTGAGGGTGAACTCGATCCCCTCATCCAGATCACTGATAAAGATATTAAACAGAACTGGCCCCAGTACTAAGCCATGGGGAACACCACTTGTGACTGGCCGCGAACTGGATTTCGCTCCATTCACCACAACGTTGTGGGCCCAGCCATCCAGCCAGTTTTTTACTCAGCGAAGCGCATGTCTGTCCAAGCCATGAGCAGCTAGTTTCTCCAGGAGAATGCTGTGGGAAACGGTGTCAAAGGCTTTACTAAAGTCTGTCTTAATTTACTAAATTCTGTCTTAATTTCTTGGATTGAGTCATATCAAAACAGTCTCTCCTGAGCATATTCAAAGCACGATTTTTTTGCCCATGGCAGCTGCTAATTTATCTCCATTTGGATGGGTTGTTACAGGATGAGCAAAAGAGGTCTCAGAGGCTACCCTGCTGCCTGGTGTGAAAGCAGTGTTTCAGAGCATCCAGCAACCAGTGCTAGTCATAAAAACCTCTCGAATACTTCTGCACAGACAAAACACCACCACTCCCCCCGCCCCCCACCCCCCCGTGTTGAAATTCAACTTGATTTTCCACTGGGGGGGAAAAAAAAAATATGTAGTCATATCTGCTATGGAAGTTTCAGCTCAAGCTGACAGTCAGATGAAGCTCTAAGCAAATGAGACTGGGTGTTGAAAGGGAGAATAGTTTGGGGTAGGATTAATTAAAATTAGTGTAATCAGTGTAGCTGCATACAGCCTTCTACCATGTAGTTCAGCTCTCACTGAAGGCTTAAGTTTCCTCCACAATACAATAATTAACTATTAAAGTAGGTACTTTAAAACAAATCTTCCTCCATAACCCGGGAGTTTTTTTCAAAGCACAGAATTAATTGCATCCCTCCACAGTATCTGAGGTGCTGTTATTCCTTTAAAATGCATTTCCAGCATATTGTGATATGTCGCACATCCTTTAAATATCCAATAGCTTTTTAACTTTAAAAAATCTATTTCACACTTAGTGGCATGCCTGTAATGCATTTTTCTGGAATGTGTGGCAGATGTCTGGGGAAACTGTGTTTTCTCCCATATGGGGGTTATTTTACTGAAAAATGAAATAGAATTGGCACTTCATTTGATTTCCCTGAGCTGTCGCATCAGGGATTCTCTGGCTGGGTGTGAGACATGAATCCAGATCATAGGTAGACTACAGAAGGCAAAATGTGCTTCCTTCCCTGGGTGAAGGGGAACTTCCCATGGAAAAACAACCTCCAAGGGCTGCCAGGTGGGGAGAACAGGCTGGGGAGGGCTGCTCTAGGATATCCAGCTCCATGGGAATTTGCAGCATGCTCTGGAGATGCAGAGGTAGCGTTAAGTGTGTACTTGGACCTTTCTCTATGAGGAGGAGGAAGGTGGCAGCTTCGAGGTTACTCAAACCTTCAGGGAAATCCTGACTCTTGTGACCCAGGTTCCTGGGGTGGGAACTAAGCTAGGACTTCAGGGTTGGGTGTTGCTGAATTTGACTCCTAGAAGGAGTCATAAATGTCAGGGCTGCAGTCATTTTGGATGTGTCAGGCCATGATTGCATGGCTGTGGTTTAGGGACAGAAGGGAATCTGTTATTGCTGTGTTGGCTGACAATACCTGTGTCTGCAGGGGCCTGATCTGTGTTTCTGTTTTGACTCCTCTTCCTCTCTGCCCCATTTGAATGTGGCCTTACGTCCCCTTGTCCTAGGGTGAATCGTGTCCATCTTTTTTCTCTTTTTCCTGTTCCCCATAGACAGGGAGACAGGCTGAGCACTGTGCTTGGGGCAAGCCCCCTCTGTACTTTCCCCTGCAACATCAGAGGGAGAGGCAGGGGAAGGAGGAAGAGCAGAGGAACTTCTGCAAGACCCTGAAGCTAGTGCCCATGCCAACATCTCCCCTTTGCTGAGAAAAACATAGTGGAGATAAATAGCAGGTGTCTCTGGAAGAGTAGTTAAACACACTGACAGTCCCTGTTTTGTCATGTTGGGATAGCTGAATCTTTCTTCCAGCTCTACGTTTCAAAAGTTTGCCTGTGGCCCTTGGCCCACCCCTCTTCTTGTGCTCAAACTGGGAGATACATTCCTAAGTTTCTGGGCAATAAAAATGCCCAAGGCTTATTTGGCTGTGGTAGCAGCCAGTGTGTCCTCACTGCTGATATGTGTGGGCACGGGCGTGCTGTTGTCGAGGTGTTTCTAGGCAGAGTTTCCAAGGGATGGAAGAGCGTAGTCCTAGGGGAAGCTGTCACTGAGGGAATTGCAGCGGGGAAAGCAGGAAGGTGCTGGGTATCACTTGAAATAGAAATGCAAGCTGTTGTGCAGAGGTGAGGGTATGGGTGGCTGAATGACCTGGGACGTTCCCCGCAGGACAGGGGATGTCTGTGGTCCCATCAGTGGAAGCAAAGGTGTCAGGTTAGACAGCTCTAGCAGGAGAGCACAAAAGTGATTATTTCCTTCCCTGGCCTCTTGACTTCTCTGGGTACTTCTTGAGTGCGATTAAGCAGATTAGTGTCATGCACTTGAGACTTTGTCTTGTACCTATGGCATTTCCCATTCATGCTTACGTCTGTGAAGGATTTCCTCATCTATTGCTGTGACACTTCTCCCCAGTGGATGCAGGATTATTCTTTTCTGATGATTCTTTTCTGATGGGTATCAGGAAGCTTTTCAGGAACACAAAGAGAAATTCCCAATAGAGAATCTGATGCAAAGTCTTTACTTTCTGGACTTAATAGTTACACCTGGGATTATTTCACCCCACTGAATGACCTCTTCCGAGACCCTGCCGCTTCCCCCAAACAGCAGTGAATCATTGTATTTATAGGCTTATCTCTGCACCCCTTCCCCGCCAACTGTGCTGCTTATGCTTTGTGCCCTCAGGCACTTAGCTACATGCTCGTGTTTGGAAATTGCACAGAGGCCTCAAATGCACTGTCATGAGATTGTTATGTCTCAATCTTCTTCCCCCCTGCTCCCGCACCTCAGCATGTGTGCACTGAGGTGCAGGCTGGGAGGTAACTCTGATGGAGCCAGCGTGGCTCTTGGCAAAAACATGGTGCAAGCAGCAGTCAGACCATCAAAATGCACTGAGAACTGGACAGAAGAAAGTATAGGAACTGTTACTGCAATGTATATATTGCTTTTATATTATTAAGTCTCCATATTGATGATACATACACAATAAATATATTTGACTAATAGTGATACAATTACTACATAATAAATCATCTAAATGAGTTCTTTATTACTCTAATTTATATGCATCTGTATCAATCAGAGGTGTACTCACCATTCTCTTGCTGTCCCTGAAAGATACAGGAGGATTAGAAGACATTTGCATTGATGAGGCTTAGGTAAATATTTGACCTACTAGCGAGTTCCTCTGCAATTATCCCTAGGAGAGACTTGCTGTACCTTCCCCTGTGCATCTGGCTGGGTGATGCCAGAGGGATACAGGGAAAAGGGATGCCCTTCCACTGGCATTTAAAATCCGGTGCGGGGGGGACGACCTGAAAGCTTTTGACTGGAAGGTGAGGATTTAAACTTAGTGTTACTGTTCAAGGTGTAGGGGGAAGACTGTGGAGCTATGATAAGAGAACAGGTCATGGTGGAGGAATTTTAGTGGGCTGCTGTATTTTGGGCCAGCTGGAGGCCACTGTTGGGGAGGGTAGTGACTGAAGTGCATCAGACAGTTAAAATCAGTGGGCTCCCAAATGTGGCTCAGGTGTGTTGGGATCCCAGTGTAAATCACCAGTGCAAGGAACTGTGTGTTGATGGTGGTAGTGGAGCCCTCCCAGCTCTTCCTGGGCACCACCCTGTGTTCTGGCATATCCAGGCAGCCAGTGAGGGATGCTAGCGGTGATTTGGTTGAAAAGTGAGGTGTGCTATAGGCACTGGCATTCATACCCAGGAAATGGTCTGAGGGCTGGTGATGGGAAGGCCCTGTTTTGGCAGAGGCGGGCATGGGGCTGCCCCTGCCTGCTGGCTGCATGCAAGGTGGGCTGAGCCTCCAAAGATGTTGGCCTCAGTGCAGGTAAGTGCTTAGGTGTTTATGTGCCATATCTGTTGCGGCTAATAAATTGCCACCGCTCCATTGACTTCCAGAGAGCTCTGCTTGTTAACCCCAGTTCAGGGCCTCTTGGGTTTCTCAAACTGGGGTATAAATCTTACAAGAGGGAACAAGCTCTTGCAAGACTTTGGCCACCTTTCTTGTTTTGGTCAGGCTGAACATACCATAAAGGACAGCCTCTGTGTCTGTGCGGTTTTCATGCTTCTGTTTGAACCAGGCATTTACTGAAACAAAATGAAATCTGAGCTGGCAAGTTGGGTTTGAGTTTCAGCTTCGCTTGGTTTGTGCTTTGTTCAGATTAATTCTCCTTTCCCCCAAATACTTGTGCCTCCCACCCCATCCCCCAGACAGGGAGGCAGCTGTTGAGTTGTCATTTCTCTGCCTTCACGAAGGCCCAGTGGGAAGAGGAGACAAAGCAGAACATCTTCTGCCTTCTCCTCTGACTGCAGACAGGGAGCTGAGCTCCCAGAGGAGCCTGTGCTTAGCTGCTGCCTGTGAATTGGTGGGATGTCGCTCTGGGGATGCTCTCACGGTGGGTGTTGCTGGAGGGAAAGAAGGGGGAAGGTCCAAGAGAAGAGGCGACAGCAAGCCCAAGCGTTGTGAAGGTTCTCGGTTCAGGTACTTCACTGGTCCTCTGTGTATCTGCCCATCTGAGGGAGAACCACTAGGCAGGACCTCCTGGGATGGCTGGGCGAGCTGCAGCATGGAGAAGGCACAGGAAAGGGGACCTGGGGAATAAGATGAGGCAGGGCATTAGTGCTCCTAGGAGCTGGTATGTCTTTAAACCTGATGTGTTGCCATGGAGTGTGCCTGGCAGTGAAGCTCCCTTGTTGCTTCTCTAATCCCATTCAGGCAAAGAAGAATAGCGAGGAGATTAAACACAATGCAGAGCAAAGGCACTGTTTCCTGCTGTAGCATGCTCTCCCTGGCCCCTGCACTTGGCACTGCCTGGGCATCTCTACAACTTACTCCCACACATGGGCTGGGTAAAACAGCCTCCCTGGTACCCGTCACCCAAGGCAAACATGTTGCTTTCCCACGCTGTGGGAGCCCGGGAGAGCACCTGCCACAGCTTCTGCACAAATAACAAAGCAGGGAGGGAGAAGGGATCTTTCTGGGAAGCCAGGAGTGTGGGTGCAGGACTGGAGGCAGCAGAACTAATGGCAATACTCCCACTAACATAAACAGGAGCAGAAATGGGTTGGTGGAGGTCTGGTGTTACTTAACATACTCAATAACTGAAAAGGAAGCTAATGGTGCCGTAATGGAAATTTCAAAAGATCCTTGACTGCAAGATATTATAGGTAACATGACCTAGAGAGTTTAGTAGCGAGGAAAGGACATGAGATGATACTTTAACCCTGCTCTTCTTGCCTAGTTCTTCTCTTGGCTCTTCTATAAACTCTTCTCACCACCCTACACCTCACGTTGCCTTGTGACCCATCCATCTCTGGACCTCCTACCTGCTGGTGCCTTTGCTGGCCCTGACTCAGCCCCTCAGCTGGGTAAGCCACGCTCTCCCCCATTGCAGGGTGCTGGGGACCAACCCCATCAGATCTCACTGGCCTCCTCACCCCTTGCCCCTCGATATCTTGCTCACCCCAGTCCTCTGGTTATGGCCCAATGTCTCCCCCTGCAACCTGCCATGGTCTTTTCGTCTCCAACAGCTGCTATGGTACAGGAGTCCCGGTGCAGCCAGAATGGCCCTTACTCCTCTGTGCCTACAATCATTCTACATCTGCAAAATCACTTCCTTTTTTTTCACTCCCCTTGTTTGACGGGGAGACAGTTGAGCCACTATTCCCTCAGCATCTAATGGGGGGGAATAATCTCTAAGGAAGGAGTAAGGGGGGCAGTGGAGAAAGAGGGAGGAGAAGCTGCTGCTGTTCCTCTACATAGGGGTGACCATCCTGTGGTTCGTGAGCAGTTCAGGTGAGGTGAGGTCCCTTCAGTGGGATGGAGTTGCCACAGGGGCTCCTGGGTGAGCCAAACCCCTGCTCCAGGAGAGAGCAGCTCCAAAGTGGTGAGGAAATGACCCTGTTTCTCAGAGTGCAGCATGCTGAATCTCTCCTTGCTTTAATAAGCTGTTGCTTCTTCATGGAGAAGGTCCCTGTCCCATGCCAGGTCCCCTTTCCATGACAGCCAGAAATACTCCTGTTTTAGCCAGAGGTACTTTTCAGTGAAAAGAAACCTTTCCCTTTTGTGCTTGCACGGCTCTGCAAACACCCTTCACTTGGGAAAAACCAGGGCTCAAGTCTTGCTATGGGTGACTTGCCCCAGTGGAGCCCTCCTTGGAGAGCCCTGCCACCCTCTTGCCCCAGGCTGCCCTCCCCATTGATCACCATCCCCTGCCAGCTCCGCAGGGTCCCCAGGCCCCTATGCAGCTTTGCCAACGTGTCTCCCTCCTACACAGTGGGCTGCCAGGCTCCTTGTGCCCATACTTGATTACTGATGGATTAACAGGTCTCTGAAGTGTAAGTTATTAATCCTGACCTCAGGCAATGTCTCATTAAGAATGAAAATAAAACAGAAAATTAATAGAAGAGGAAATGAAGAGGCTGACACCTGAAGAAAAGGGAATTGTGACGAAGCAGTGTGGAAACGGGGAGGAAGAAATTCGGTTTGGGACTTGATTTCTCTGGAGGCAGAGTGGAGAGGAGGAAAAATGGGAGGTTTAATAGGGCAGGAGAAGAGAAGATAGAGAGGTGGATTGAGAGGAAGGAGGGTCAAAGGAGCCTTTGCCTAGGCGGGCCATGAGCCTGCTGAGATTTCGTCAGGACCAGGCTGAAGCAGATGGGGAGAGAAGGATTGCAAGTCTGAAGGCTGCATGAAATATTTAAGATGCTCCATCAAACTAGCTTCTCAGTGGTGGTGACATGCTGGGTTGGGGGAAGACAAGAAAAATTTGGCTGATAATGAGAAGCTTAAAAAAAAAATATTCTGACAACATGCAGCTCTCTTCTTTCCATCTCTCTTCTTACCTCTTACTTTGTCTTCTGTAGAGGTGACATGCTGTCTAATTATGCTGGACACAAGGATAGGTTTCTTCATCCTCTGAGACTTTAGTTTGTTTTTGCTTTACTCTTCCTCACTTTCTTCCTCTTTTCCTCATTCCCCAAACTGACAGCATCCATCAGACAGTCACCAACTTCAGGCTAGCTGGGTCTTGCTCCCCTTTGCCTACTGCTGGGGTAGAATATAGCTCTGTCCCCTGTGGGCACAAATGTGCTTTCTCCCTCACCCTGCCTTTGCTGCAGCTGGGGACACCAGGTGGGGAATCACCTCCTCAAGCCCTTTCCTTCCCTACCCCATGGTGCCTGGTCCCTTTGACTATCCGCCCTTGGGAGTGGGATGACTTGAACCATGCCCAGCACAGTGAAGCCTTTACCTCAGTTGTGGTGATGCAGGAGCAGAATCTGGTTGTAAAAGTATCCACAAAGATTTTTCTGACTTTATCCCACCTTGGCTGGCAGAGGCAAAGCTCTTGAAGTAATGGATGTCACTGAGTGCCTGGGGATTCAGGCAATGGCAGAGCCCAGGAGAAACCAGAAAGCTCAACCTTCTCTGCTCATGAGGTGTTGGACCAATGTGTACTGCACTCTGCCTAGGTACAAATACCGCACTCTTGCGCGATGCCATCACCCTTTGCTTCTCCCTCTTCCCTTCCCTCCATGTGAGCAGCAGAGAGGCACTGCCTTCAGACTGGGTGTGTGTAATCACCAGGACCTAGTTTGAGAGCTAAATCTAGAAAGGGGGAAACCATGCCCATTAAGTTAACAAATACAATAAATGACTACGCTCCTTACCAAAATCCAGTGTTAAATTCATTTAGTAATTTAGATCAGGTTTTGATTAGGTTAAAAAAAATTTAAAACCCCCCCAAAACCAAACAACCCCAAAAAACCCACCTACCAAACCAAAACACCTCAAGGCCTGTAATAGTCACTGTTTTTAAATGTAGAAAACAGTCCAGGCTTAATTCTGAACCTTTCAGCTCTAGAGACCTCACTTAGAGGTTACAGGTACTGCATCTTGCTTTTGTGATCTTCCTGTTCATGGTGTGTCCTGCCCACTGTTTGATGCCTCCCCCTCACCACAAACCATGCTTGATCTTTTCTAAGAAGGTGGAATTGTCTGTTTTTCCTCCTGATTCAACCAAGGTCTGCAGGTGACAGGTCAGCAAGTGCATGTTGTGTTCTTTTTGGAAGGCGGGTGAGAAGGAAGGAAGGATATGAAGTACATTTGACATAGTTCACAAAGCAAGTGAGCCTGGGTCATTGGTCTGCAGCTTTTCTTGATCGCTCTCTGTCTGTCTGGCATCAGAAAACACCACAAGACACAGTTCAGTAGACAAATATTGCTGTATTTAAGGCAAAATGTGGTACAGGACCATACCAGCATGAGTTAATAAAAGTGAAGGAGTGAACAAAAAGTAAATGTTTTCTCAGATGACAAAATAACAGGCTTTCATAATGAACTAGCATCCTTCCCTAGGATTGATGGCTTCCAATAAGCCTGAGTTGTTTTTTTCCACCCTTTGGTAATCACAGCCAGAAAATGTTCAGAAAATCTTTTGGGTTCCCCCCGCTATCATTTTTTGTAATAGGATCCCAGGTACTGAAATACTTGGTTAAGGCTATTGATAAAACATCCACAGTACAAGACAGCAGCATATCATCCAATTTCTTCCAAAGATATGACACATACATCTGCATTTGCAAGAGCAGTATGGCAATTCACATCTGAGTAGATTATATATGGGAAGCCTACATGTTGATGCTGTCTCTCTATTATCCTATATCAAGATTGATATCAAGTATTACCTTAGCTTTCCTCAAGTGTTGTTATTCTCTTTGGCTGTTCCCATTCCTTCCTCATTAGGAGGAATTCACAATGCGGGAGTGAAAAATATAGAAACCTCATTTGGCTCAGGAAGTCCCTGAGCTGAGAGCGGCTGGCAGCTGGAAGGGTGCCTAAGGGAAGTATTGTGTCTGTTCGTCCCATTTTTACACACTTCCCTGGCCCGCTGTGTTGCAGCCCAGCCTGGACAGATGTTTGATCCAACTTGAGATGCTCATTTATTTGTTTATGTTATATTCCTGTGACTGCTCCCTGACTTGTGTAGGCTTTCTGAGAGTCTGTAAACACTTCAGGTCACTTGCTTTATTAATGTCCTTTCTGCTTAATTCTTATTACCATTTTTCCTCTCCTTTGCTTTCAAGTTACTTGCCCTTTTGATGGGTGTTCCCAGTTAGGAGGACACCGGACCTCCAGC
Organism: Fregata magnificens; assembly: GCA_013389945.1. Taxonomy (NCBI): domain Eukaryota; kingdom Metazoa; phylum Chordata; class Aves; order Suliformes; family Fregatidae; genus Fregata; species Fregata magnificens. The sequence continues at coordinate 508,319 of WAAD01009582.1, forward strand.
TCTGGAGGGAACAGGAGCTGTTCCAGTCTACTCAACACCTCTTGGTGGGGATTTCTTGCTCATGATCAGTAGCTGTGGGGGTGGGGTCGGAGACTACCATCTCAGGACCTGGTGGTGCCCACCCCATGTTTACCTGCTGTCTAGAGCACTGAAGGAGGAGGCTGGGGAAGTGTCCCTGCCCAGGCTCTGTGGTGTCCCATCCTCCATCCTTCCTGCTGAAAACAGATCGGGAGTAAGAGGTCCCCCAGAGGAGAGGGGTAAATATGGACTCTGACTCTCCTCTGCTGGGTAAATAGATGCAACATGGAGATGAGCTGCTTGCTTTAAGAGGATGGGACCCCCCTCCAAGGGGGAGATTACCCCTCCCTTGGTTGGGCAGGTCAGCCTGGCTCTGACTGATCTGGACACACTGGATTCTACTTCATGGTTTGCTTTATGTTCATCTCCCCTCTCTCCTCCTTGAGTGTATATGAGCCTTTGGTCTAAAAATTTAATTACAGTGACCTTTTCCTTCTAGGCTGTGATACAGTCCCTGCTTACACAGAAAGATCTTGACCAACTTACTGACTAGTTGGAGGCTCAGCCGGGTCTTGAAGTTCATTTGAGGACAAACCTGTAACACAGCAATCAAGTGCACGAGCAATTCAGCAGCCTGAGGCTGCTGTAGGAAAGTACTGGCTGGGCAGAAGTTTTTCTTTCATTGCACAAAGGCCCAGACCTGTTGCATTACTCTTGCATGTCCTGTTTGTGGCTTTACACCAGATCTGCAGTGTTTTCTGTACTCTCATAACAGCTCAAGCTCCCACAGGCTGAGAAGTTCTGATTTAGTCATAACACCAGTATTTGTCAGTAAGAGATGCAGGTGATTCAAAGGGAACTGTTTTTTGTTTCCGCTGTTTGCTGGGCATCTGTGTGAGAGAAACACTTCTTATTTCTGGCTTTTCTTGTCAAATTGTATTCAAAGTTAGTTAAGTGTTATTTTCTACAAACTGCTCCTCCTACCCTCCCAACCCAATGTTTCTCTTTTATAATGGGGTTAGCTTTGGGTGCTGTTCCCATGCCCTTTTCTTTAGACTTGGCACAGTATGTGGTTTTAAGATCTACTAATCAATTTTCTAGAGCCATGCTTAATTTCCAGGACTACACTTAATGAGATACTGCAAGAATGAAGCAGTCTGAGGGATGGTGACCTGGAAGGAAGGGGTAGAGGTGAATGAACACAGGCTTTGATGGGCATCCAAGAAACAACCTTGTAAAGGACTGAGGGTCATGCAGGAGTGGTTACTTAACTTCTTAATAGAAAGGGATGAGAAAATGCTGCTCGCTGTTTGCCTGGGTAAAGTCTGCTTTCAAGCCCTGGGAGCTGGTGCTTGTTCACAGGTCTTATAATGACAGTAACACAGCTTAATGCTCATAGAGACAAAGATGACCAAGGCTTTGGAGGAGTGGATCATCAGTGAACCCACTCCACCTTCTTAGTAGAAGCAGCCTCTGCACCTAAATAGGTAGAAAGGGAAAATGAAAAAATGTATAGATACAGCTGATGTTAGCAGTTTTGGAGGGAATTTAGGGTGGGGGCAGGACAGATGTTGAAGGGAGAGATTTATTCAAATTGGATAAAATGTCTAACTTGACTAAAAGGTTGCTTAAAGAAACTGACAACTTGTAAAAATTATTCTCTCTAGCGTTGGGCTAAATTTCAGAGGGTGAAAATGACTGTTCAGTAGGGCAGAGGATGATATGAACCCAGAGGGAGTTTGAGGGATGGTTCACTTGCTGGCGAGTGGTGCAGCCTGATGGGCAGTGGGGTAGGGACACCATTGATTTGTTGATTTTTTTTTTTTTTTTTTTTTTTTTTTTTAAAGCATCTGTCTGAGCTCTGCCTTGTGGGTTAGCCCTGTCTGGGCAGGAGGCAAGATGAGACAGCGTGACAGCACCCTGATTAGAAGAGGAGGAAGGATGAATATAGTGTTCCTCAGAGGGAGGCTTGTAGGCAGAGCACTCAGGTGTACATGCAACGTTGCCTTGAAGTCTCTCTCTTGTAGTAGTATATAAATATATTTGCCCTCTCCCCATATCACTGTCTCCATGTTGTAGGCACCTTGGTCCTTATCTAATGTATTATCACCTTGATAGCTCTTACCTTATTAAGTATGTCTGCTTCTATTTCTCTAATCTCTTCACACCTCCACAGGGTGCTCTCTCCTCTGTCTCTTACTGTTCTCAGTGACTCCTTTACATGGTTGTGTGGTGTTCTTTCTCCCCACCCCCTCCACCCCTCACTGATGCATTGCAACCTCAGTTGACGTTTCTGCTTTCCCTTGGAGCAGTGGTGAGGAAACACTGTGTGGTAGATACAGGAAAGGGATGCAATGTATACAGAGTGCAGCTGCAGTGCCCTGGGGAGCTGGAGATCTGGTGTTCCCTGGGTTGGGAACTGACCCCTTCAAGGTCCCTATGTAACTTGAGTCAGCTCTGACCTTTGGTGGCATGAACAAACCATCCATGAAAGCCTCCACTCTACACTGATGCAAGGAGGGAATTTATGGGGGTCAGCAGCTGCCCACAATGTGGCAGGTGATGCCCAGAGATGTTGCAGTGGGGAGCCTCTCGCCCCTGCACTGGCTTTTCCCAGGCATCTCTTCTTCTCCAGGTCCTGGTGCACAAGGACAGTTTGAGTGGCAACCAAGGGACAGGGAAACATAGTGTGTTAAATGGAGAGAGGGCTTATGATGAAAGCAGAAGTTAAGGCAGCCTGGAATAAGCAGGGGTTAAAGCTGGCCAGGGCCTGGGGACAGATCCATATTTCCAAAGTGGAGTGACAGGGAACTGGCCAGAAGCATGTGAAGCTGGCAGGAACACAGCTGATGGTGCTGCTCTGCAGGATGATTTTCCATCCACGTTCAGCAGCGTTGGCCTGTCTGAGCAGCCAGCCTCACCTGAGAGGCAGAGAGCAGTCAGAGACCCCCAGATGTCTACAGCCTGTGTAGAGCTGTGGGACTCCCTCTGCATGGGCACCGCCAGGAGAACTGCTAACAAGACCTGCTTGTGTAGAAAAGGGGTTGTGGTCAGCTGCAACCTCATTGTGGAGCACCTGCAGGCTCAGTAGTGTGGGTGTCCTCAGCACCTTGGCATCACAGTGGCTCTTGAGCTCAGGGGAGCACTGTGCTGATAGACCCAAGTCACTTCAGAGAGAGCCTGCTCCCCTTCTCTTCTCTAAGCGAGCTGCCTAGTTGCTGATGTCCAAAGCAGGTGGGCTGGATGGCCTGTGGAGGTACCTGTCCCCCATCAATGATGAGAAAGGGAGCCTGATTTACTAGCTTAAACTGCATCCCTGCCTTCCCATGGGCTCCCTGCCTGCTGGCTGAAGTGACATGAGGGGAATCTGAATCAGGGTGTGCGTGTGGCTGGCATCTGCCATTACCTGTGCTCAACATGTATCATTTGGTTGTCCTCTTCCTGCTTCACAGCAGACATTTCTGCTCTTATGGACTGCTGATAGCCATATTGCACCAGCTCTCTGTGCACAGGGAGTTGTCTGTTCTCGTACGGTGCTCTCACCAGGGATGAGACTGGCGTTTCGAGCGCCTGCAGTCGGGTGCTTTGTTCTCTGGTGCTGGTTCCCAGTAGGTTACGGGGCTGTCAGTGGAGCAACGTGTGTGTGTGAACATGCGGCTGCTCCTCAGGCATAGGGACATGAGGAATTCTCTCTGACTCCTGAGCTGCTCTTGCCGCTGCGTTTTCTCTGCCTTCGCTCCCCAGATCCTCTCTATTCTTTGCCTTGGCAAGAAGAGGTGTCCCAGTGTGCTCAAGGCTTGAAAAAATGCGAGCAAAATTGGAAACGTTTCAGCTTTTTTGTACATGTTTCAATTTTTCCTTGCAGTTTACAGTGCTAGACGCACTGGATCTTATTACATAAAGATGTTGTTTCTTGTCATTAATCCAAGGCATGGTGGCTGTTCTTGGCACTTTCCTTCTAATTTGCTGTTCTCCTTGGCGAATAGCTATCTCATAGCGCACACAGACTGGCTCTGCTTTAGCCCTCTTGATAGCATTTGCTCCTTAACCCTAGGGTCAAGGGAAGCATTGTTTCCTGTTTGGTTCTCCCCCCCGCTCCTAATTTTATTAATGATACAAAAAATAATTGTGGCTGAAGCAATGCCAGCCTAGCAAGACCTGGGCCTCTCTTCCTGGGGGGTGAGACTTTCCAGGTTTGCCCATTCAGCTCAGGCAAGAGTCGCAGTGCTAAATTCTGGGTCTACTGGAATTGGGCATTGGACATATGGACTCGGTTTTGTCTGGAAATGCCACTTAAAAATGCATGAAGATGGTTTTCCACAGCAAGAAAATAATTTTCAGTGCTCAGCTGTTCGTTCTCTTATGAATATTACTAGAATATGTCAGTATTAATGTTTCAGCATTTCTCCCTTTTTGCCTGAATCGGGATGCAGAACGCATCATCGTTATAGCTCTTCTCTGCACAAGCATGGTCTTTCAGTCAGGGTCCTGGGTAGTGGATGAGCTGTTCCACAGAGAAAGTTTAGGACTGAAATCATCTAAGTTCTCCCCTTACTTCCCTCTGAGGTTAACCTTAGGCATGTCACTGGACTCCTCTGTACTTCTTGCTCATCTGAAAATAAGGACAATCATGCTCTGCTACCCATCATGATGGCTTCCTTGAGTAATGGAAGAAGCTGGGACAAAGGGGAGGATGGAAACATAAGGAACTGTTGCAAAACCAAGTGCTCCACTGTTCAAAAGTGCAGAATTAAGTCGGTCAGTGCCTTTCCTCATGCGTTCACAGACCATATTTTGTCCTGTCGGTCTCCTACCTCTGTCAGGTGCTCGAAGGATAGTGCTCCCTTAATGAGCAGCCAGATTACACTTTGTTTTCCTGTGTTTGTTCAACGCGTGGCTCTAGGCCTTATTGACAACACACTGTTTAAGTCCTGCTCTGAAGGTAGGATTATTGATTTCCTCATGGTCTTTTTTTTATCACAGTAGTATCTGAGTGCTCATCATTACAGAACCCAAGTGCTTCACAAACGTTAATTTATCTTTACAACACCCCTGGGAGGAAAGGGCTGCTCTTGGCTCCCTGCTTATACAGAGGGGATGGCAGTGGGCACAGATTGAAATCAGAAGCATCCAGTGATTTTGAAATCCTAATTAGAGATACCTGGGACTAGTATTTTTCAGAGCCTGCAGAGTGTAGCGCTTCCTATGTTCAAAATGTGGAGCCTTCAGCTGCTAAAGCGAGCTGGCAGTCATCCCTCAAGCTGGACTTGGGATTTCTGGTCTGTAGTGTGTAACGAAAGTAACAGAATTAGTGACCACCTGGTTAAAGTGACTTATTTTGCCAGGAGGTCGGAGCCTCTGGACAGATGCTTTCCATGCTCAGCTCTCTTCTGACCCCATGGTCACAGCAACAGCCCCTGGAAGAAAGTCCCTGTAGGCCACCATTGCAATGGGTTATCAGATGGTGCAAATGCACCGTGCTCTCAGGAGAGAGTAGGATGTGCTGGGTGGGCTGGCATAGGAGAGTGACCATATGGGAAACTTCCTAATTGGATTTATTTTTCCACCAAAACTAGAGAGTAGAGCAGGGAAATCCAAATACCTTTGGTTCAGCTTTCTGGAGTAGATGACTTGCCCTACAGTCAAAGTTGGAAGAAGGTCTTACCAAGATACCCTTCTCATGGTAATAAAAGCCATTCCCAGGGGAGCAAGGACCGGGGTGGTGTCGGGGTCAGGATGCAGGTCCTGACGCTTCACACCACATTGGGATCACACAGATGCTTTGCTCCAGGTGATGCCATGGCATCTGTTCCCTCAGCTTGTAGTGGGGTGAGACCATTGGCTGTGTAGCTCTTGCTGAATTTCAATGGGGTTGGGAGCTGCTACCTCCTCAGGGATAGCTCATCAGTGGGATCTTGGCTTGGCACCTGGTGGGAGCATCCATCAATTATTTGTTTTGGAGCAAAACACCTGTGTTAAACTCTTGCTAGTTTTGCACACAGGGAAATATGGGCCCTGCTTTTCCCATATGGGGAATGTTTGGGAAATATGAGAATATTCCCATATGGGAAATATGGTTCCACTAAGGGAACCCCAGTTTGGTCTATCTTCCTGTTTGAGCTTCTGTCTGCTTTGTTGTGGGTATTTCAGGTAAATATTAGTTATTTACTCTTTTGTACCTTTGTATTTTGATCTCCTTCAGAGAGTTTCTCATCACAACCTTCTTTCAATAGAAAGTTGTTTTTCAATTTCATGGAAGCTTTGCCATGGAAAACATCTCATTTTCACAGAAAAGAATTATTTGGGGCAACAAGCATAACACCGCAGGGCCTGTGATGCTTGCTCTAAGCCCTGAGTATCCAGGTTCTGCAGTATGTTCTGGCTCATTATAACAGAGCAGGTCAGCTGCAGGGTATGACATCAGCCAGACCCCTTTTTTTATGATGTATTATAGCTGCTGGGCTGTCAGGATTTGCTGCTTCTGGTTGCCAAAATAACTTCTCTGCTTTACAAAAGGGGTATGAACAGGGAGCCCGATGCAAAGAGAAAAGTTTGAATGCTGAGCGAGTGGCTAAGAGCCCCACAGAGCAGCATTTCAGAATCCAAACAGTTCATCTTTTTTGCTGTAATAAATATTTTGATTTAATGCTAAAAAGTACAGATTTTTCTCTGGGGAGGTGAGGAAACATTCCTCTGACCTGCTGCAGTCTGCAGTAGCAATGCAGTTGCATTGCTGTTGCAGGGCTAGCAGCTTTACTTTTTGACTTCAGCTGTCATTGTTTGATCTCGGCCATACTGGTTGATTGTCTAAATGGTGGTTTTATATGTCATAGTAAAATTTTGGTTTATTTTGCCCCTCTCCCAGCTGTATTTGCAAGTCTGGTGTTTGCTTAGATTTGGATAACTGATGTCTTTTGGGGAAAAAAGTCCTTGTTTGTCTACTTGTTGGCATCTGTGATAGGAAATCTAATCCTTCCATTGGTGTGTTTCTAAGATCCAGCAGAGGTAGATGTAGCTCTTTATTGTCAATTTTAGCTTCTTTTTAGACATACATATTTGCTGTCCAGTGGGATGTCTGGTTCTCTGTGTGCATCTTGATGAGGAGGTAAAAGGATGAAACTAGTGTGTTTTTAGTGAAATTCTAAAATTTCCCAGCTGAGAATTGGACTCCTGTGCTTCTATTTGCAGGAAACAATCTAGTCTGCTGTTTGAGCTTTTCTCCCCATTAAAGAATTAAATAACTTTGTTACCTGCATTTTTCCAAGACAAGAGTGACTGCTATGCATTTGAGCAAGTTTTTTTTTCTTTCTAGGTGTTGCTAGAGCAATCTGTCTTGCTCCATTTAACAGAACATTCCCCTCACTGGTTTCTTCCCTCAATGGCCAATGACATCCCAATTTGCTTCTGCTGCAAGCCATCTTTGTGAAACTGCTAATTGCAGCTTATGCAAAATTAGGTGTCTCTGTCGTTCAACTTGAAATGCTGCACATTCGGATGTGGAGAGACAGCTGCTTTGTGAAGGCTATGTCTGTACTATCGTTCCGAGGTAGGCACAAATTCTGCGCACCTGCACCCTGCACTGGCCTGGTATGAGCAAAGTCAAGCCATGCAGTTTCTTGTGGCACTGAAATAAAGCAATACATCGTGTTGAGGGCACAGTGTGTTACGCTGGGCACAGTGCTGTGCTGATGGGGTCACAGCTTCCCGCTGGTTCTGAGCACAAGTGTGGTGTGTGCATTGCTTGCCAGACACTGTGTGGACATCGCTTTTGTGTGAAACTTCAGAGCTGAGCGAGAACAAGGCCAGGGCAAGTTTCGGTCCTCCCAAAGCTGTGAAAACGTGCTTACACAAACGCTGCCTACTCTGAGAAAAGTGTAATGCACTCATGTTGCTCCACACAGGGGACACAGCTTTAAAAAACACCTTATGCTTGGGAGAATGCAAGTGCAATTCTTGTTCCTTTGCCACAAGGGTGCCGGTTTTCAAGACTTTTCACTGAAATTGCATGGAGGAGAAACTTGACTTCAGGTAGGAAGTTTTCTAATGGAAGCTGAGATAGCCAGTTGCAACCCTTGCATGAGAACTGCAAGTCCAAGTATCCCTGTGAAAGAGGGGAGAGGCTGCCCAGAGTAACCTCTGTGTTCTCCCTCTGCCCATGGGAGAAGTTGGTCCTGCGTGACCTGTGTATTCAGGGATGTTACTCTGAAGCAACGCTGGTGTGGCTGTGCGTGTGCTCGGTTCTTTTCTCAGTTTGTATTCCACCTGGAAATAAAGGGCAATTTTTGCTACCCCCCTCACACCACAACATAGTCATTTTTAGAAGCGCAAAGTGGATTTATTGAACCGCAGGTGAAACAAGCTCCATTATCTTTTCAGCTTTGGTGTCATATATTGTAGTCTAGGTGCTGCTCCAAAGCACGCTCTTAAGAGGAGCCTGCAGCCATCTGTTTGATATTTATGAGGTAATTTTATATCAGGGAATTTATTATTCTGTATTAAAAGGTAGGCAGAAGATAAACCAAGCTAAAGGGCATACAACCTTTCAAAAGGTTTTCAGCCAGTTAAATCTTTCTCTCTCTTCTATATAATACTGTGTTTGACAAAACACCCGGACGTGGTTTCTGTTAGCTCCATGTAGAGATTGCAATCCAAATGCAACTGGCTGCTGCTCTTGAGGGGGCAAAATGCCTTCTGTACTTTTTTTTTTTTTGGGGNTTAACTGTTCCAGTACCTTTTTGCACCCCTCAAACCAACTGCTGGAGGCAAGCCATGTTCCAGCACTTTCCTGAAGTGTTTTTACTGCCTAATAGTAGATTCGCAATGCTTTTTGCTCAAGCTCTACCACACTCGCAAATCCTTGTAGATCCACTTAGGTTCTGGTGTGGCTCTTTCCTCCACAGCTTTTATTTTTTTCATTTTTTTTAAGCCACCTTCATTCAGTGCAAGTCAAATTCCCCATAAAAGGGGGATGACCCAGAGCTCAGTTGTTGCTTGGCTTCCAGGTGGACATGGGTGAGGAATCCTCCTCCTGTGGTATCTGCCTGGATTTCATCAGGAGCTTATGTGCATGCAAGGTCATCCTTAGCTGGGCTCCTGAAATGAAGATGAATTGTGATTTTTGTGCAGAGATGAACTGTTTGTCCCGCAGAGAAGAAAACTAATGAATGTCCATATGGTTTTCTGAACCCAAGTACTGCTGGATCTTTACTCTCTGGCAGATAGGAAAAGTATGCTGTAAAGCTTTGCATATAAATATATGTCCATTTGTATCAGTTTTCTGTGCACATGTGGCCATGAAATATGATTGCTTTCATGTATACATGCTGTACACAAATTTATCATGTGGAAGATGCATTTCCTCACTTGGTTTTTGCATTGATGAACACAGTTGTGATCTGCTCATAGCTTATGGATTTTATATCTGGGTTACTTGAGTTGAACACAGTGCAAGACTTAAATGTCTGTATGTGAATATTACAGCACAAAAGTGTACACATAGAAGCATGCTGAGGTTCTCTGCATTTAATGAGACACGTGAATGTTGATCCAGTTTTTCCCCAAAATCCTCCCCCCCTGCAAGTGAAGGTTCAACACCTCTTGGGACCAGAGAATTTTGCCACACTGTAGTTTGATGATAAATGGATAAATGAGGTATGATAAGCCAAAGCCAGTGGGATTTCTTACTGTGGTGGAATACTTTAAAGTCTGTGACTCTTATCTCAAAAGGTGGGGTTGAATGGTCTTGGAAATCAGCAGGAAACTTCTCTTGGGAAACCTGTGTTATGGTTCTGAGTTGTGCTATTGGGTGGCTTGCTGAAAGCTGCTTCATCTTTGGAATCTCAACTGTGGAGCACAGATGCTTTTCCTCTATTATAATCATGCTTTTAATACATTTACTAGCTAATGCATGTATATTTGCAGCAAAGCTTGCCTGTAGGGTGCTCTTCACCACTTGTTATGTCACGTTATTCATGGCAGAACCTTGCAAAAGTGGAATAACACGGGGGAGAATTAGGCCCTGTTCTCTAATTGTTCCTTTAATGGATTACCCTAATTAGAAATGCATTATTTAATAATTAAAATGCACTATTTTGTAATTCTGTAATGATCTAAGTGGTTAGTCTTTGCAAGACCTGAAGAGGAGATTTAAAACCAGGTAGAGAGGTCTTACGTGACATCTGAACAACGTGTACACCGTCACTAATTCAAGCTTAACCCTTGCTTTTTGCCAAAATGCTTGTATGTACATGCATATGTAATCTCCTGTGTCTTTTGGGAACTTGGCTTTCTCTTCAGCAGTGGGTTTTCTCAGGCAATATTAACAGTTTATGGCTTTATGTAAATCCCATGAATCACTGGATAGCCATACTTAACATGGCCTTTCAATAACAGCCACAGACTGGCTTTATAGGAAGCTTTACTTTTTCTACAACTCTCCAGACTTTCTATATTATTAGGGTTTTTGCACATTAGGAGAAATTGAATTTTTAGCTCTGTTTCCTTAAGGAAAGGGCGAAGGTGTCTGCACCATGCATCTCTCGAACCCCTTGGTTCTACTGCAGTCCCTTTTGACAGAGGAGCAGAGGTCTCAAAGAAAAGCTGTTGCAAGGAGGCCATGTAGACGTAAAAGAACACACAAAGGCCTCTGCAGCAGAAATACTGCTGTGTGCACTCACCTGTTATCAGACGTCAGGGACTCCATGCGGCTGTTCAGCCCTGGGACACGTGCACGCAAGGGAAACCCGGTTCCCTGCAGAGCCCCTGCCTGTGCCTTGGGAGCCTGCCACTTGTCTGCATTAATGTTGAGTCCTGCCAATGGAGGGAAATCCTCACCCCTCGGCAGCCCATGCAGCTTGGAAGATGAATATCTGACCACAATGGAGATGAGATTTTTTTTTTTAAATTTATTTTTAAAACCTTTTTTTTCCTGGATGCTCTGCCTCTGAAACACATCCGACAGCAGGCCTCCAGCCTGAAGGTTGCTTCTGCCTCCTCTTCCTCCTGCTTGGAGATTATTTTCCTGTCCCATGCAAATGACTCGGCAGCGATTACCCTCCATCATAATGCAGCTCCTGTGTTTCTCTGCAGGGCCTTGGAGACAGCCATGCTGTACCAGAAGACACTTGCAGCTGATGTCGTTGTGTCTGGCATTGCAGCGAGGCAGGCTTTCAGCTATCATACATTAACCTGCATGGACTGTATGGAAAGTTGTCACTAAGTGCTACTGTTGGTGTGTTGTTCCCAGCGCCCNGTGAAAATAGTTATTTGCCCTTGTACTTCAAGTCCTGAATAAGCAGCGTGCCTTGCCTTAGATTTCTGTGCATTTTCCTTAGCTATGCTATTTATTTTCTAGGATTAACGCTACCCAGAGCACCAGTGCCTGGCATAAAAAGATAGAGCTCTGTCTCTATTCAGCTGTATCTGCAAACCTGAAGCAGTTTGTACTGTGGTCACCGCAGTTACCAAAAGACATGGATCATTGCCCTGGTGCTGCCCAAGCATGCAAGAGGCTTTGGCTATAGCTGCGATATAACTTTGAAAAAGCATTTCTTGTGTGTAAGCACTGATGACATAATTGACCAAATGCTAAGTGTTTTCTGGCTCTTATTTTCCTGTTTGCGTAAGGCTTGGTACAGCTGCAGTGGAGGCACCAGAGGATCTTTCTTGGCTGTGAGGGGGTGTGGAGTTGGCCCTTTGCACTTCTGGTCTGAAGATCTGTGACTGTTGCTTTAGTTTTCTGCATCTTTCAGCTCTGGGGATTTCTTCGGCTTTTTTCAAATGATGTCACCTGGAATAGCTGTTTCTTCTGTCTCAAGCCTAAATTTGCATTTCACAGAATTTGAAAAATCTCTCTGGCTTGGGTTAAGGTTAAATCAGCTTCCTACGTGAGTCTGTGACTTTCTTGGTCCTTTTGTATTCCGTGTACGAGCTTAATCTTTTCACTAAAGAACCATATTTCCTCAGACTGACATATCTGAGCTTTAAGTCTGTCATATGCATCTACTGATTCATCTTTCCATTGATGAAGAATAAAGGAGGAAGGTCCCACGCGGGTAACTCTCTGCACGGAAGAGACTCGTTGCCACGACATCTGTCTGTGCCCTGTGCCTTATTTTCTGTCATACTCCCCTTCATCTAAAAGCCCTGCATGCCTGCTATGCTGGGAGCCTGCTGCAAGGAGAAATTGTATTGCCTGCCCTTAGAGGCTGCAGAGGAAGAGCCACCCCCTCCACCCTAATTTCATATTGCTGCCTCAAGTGCCATGGCTGCTGTGGTTCCCTTGGTTGTCTGTGGTGGAGGGAAGAAATCATCTTGCTGTCTTTTTGCTTTGTGTGTGCAGCACCTGGCATACGGGTCCTGACCAGACCAGGGCACATAAGCACTGCAATTGTGCAAACAATTAGTAGCGCTAATTGCATGCTCTCAGGCAGCAGAGGAACATTTCAGAGCCGGCTGGCTGGGCAGAGGAAGGCTTTGCTTTGTGAAGAGGAGTGTCTAGAAACAGCGAGTCTATCCTGGGTACGATCAGCACAGCTTTTTGCGGAGGTGGCAGCTTCCTTTTAACCTTGTGTGGGCTCCTGGCACTTACCACCTGTGGCCCAGGAGGAGCTGTTTCGTTTTAGCCTGCGCATAGTCTTCATTGCATGATGTCTCCAAAACTGGTGGTCTCCCTTCCTTGCGTCAGCGTGTCCCCAAATAGGGTCTGTGCCTGTTGCAGGGGCTCCCTTGAGAGCAGGGTGGCAGCCCAGGGCTGCATGGAGGGTGTTGGTCTCTTGATGCTGGCTGGTGTCCGTATGGGACAGGGGCTCCTCCAGCCCCACATCACCTCTGCCCGGTCCTTGCCACTGGTCTGTTGATGGCTGCAGGTCTCTTCCTGCTGTCGCCTCCCACCTTAGTGGCCAAGGGTGTGCACCAGACCCAGCACACCTTGCCGTTGCACCAAGTGTGACTACCTGGTCTTGCCAGGTGGCATACAGCAGTATTTAGGGGGGACCTGCACAAAGGGGACAGAGCAGTGGAAATAGTGACCTCACCTAGATACAGGAAACTTGCTTTCTTACAGGAAAAAAAAAATACGTCCTCTCCCCCTTCCTCTTTCTGCCCCCCTTATTTTACCTTGTAGTTGTTTGCATTTGTCCCCTTTCAAGCTTCTTTTGAAAGGAGGCAAAAAATGGCCCTGTAAAACCTTTGTTCATAATTGACAGAGCTGCCTTGGCACCAGGGCACAGAAATGAGCCTGATTGAAGGTGAGGAAAAAACAAATGGTGTTCCTGCTCATCTGAGAAACAAAGGAATGATTTTCTCTTTTTCTTCTTCTTTTAGTAAGTCTATGCGTGAAATGAAAAGGGGAAAAAGCAAAACAGAAGAGTTTAAATTCTGCACCAGGGAAGATCTTGGTGTGTTCCAGTCCCTGTGCATGATGTATAATTAAACCCAAAATAGAGCAGTGAACTGAGGGAGGGAGGTGGGCTACAGGACCAAGCAGGAGGGGGCAGGGTTACTTACTTCAGGAGCACTATCCAAAAATAAGTCCCTATTTCTTTCTCCTGCTTTGTTTGACAAATGGGCTTGGTCTCATTTAATCCCATTTCTGGTTTCCTCTCTTTCCATCTCTATCTGCCCCTGTTCTCTCTGCAATGTCACCATAACTATTTATTGGAAGTATACTGGGCCATGATGTCCTCAGCTGAGGCTGGATCTGCTGTGCCAGAGTTGCACCTGCAATGAAGGAGACTGGTGGCTCTGCCTGGGGAGCACTGGGGAATGGTGGGCTGCAGGAACTCAGTCTGTATTGACTGTAGCTTTATCTTTTCTAATTAGCTCTGGGTTTTTAGCTTTGTGTGTGGTTTTTTGGGGTTTTTTTTCTCTTCTCCCCTGGACTGGAGCCTTTTTCTCTTGATCCAAATATATTTCAATATAACTTTTCTTCCATCCACTGCACCCCCCCACGCCTTTCACCGGCCTTACATACGCTCTTTTTTGCTTCTGTGTCATCTTTAATTTATCTTTTTCATTTTCTTTTCTCCTTTCTTTTTTGTTCTATTTGCACATCTTCCTGCTTCTTCTATCTCTCTTTTCTCCCATTAATGCTCTCTGTTGCTTTATTTTCCTCTCATTGCATTGCTCTCATCTCTGAGATTGCAGTGTCTCCCCTGGCATGTGGCTAGCCTAAAGCCTGTGCCCAAGTGCCTTGCTTCAGCGGGCATCTGCAGAGTGGGAGGTGCTTTCCTGATGTGTCAAAAGGTGGAATACTTGTCCCATCGATGAATTTACAGGCAGATAGAGGGGAGGCATGAAACAAATAAATGGCTGTTTTAGCAAAATTATATTTGGTAAGAAAATAATATCCCTGATAATTTTCTGCTTCCTTGTCTTTTTCTTATACTGTTATACTGCTTTTTTCTTCCATACCCTCGCTTTCCTCTCCCGTTCAATTTTTCTAGGGCATCATACTTATAATATAGCCACAAGGTAAAGGCCAATGGGCTTGCGAAGGAAACTGCTTTGCAAGAAAGTGAGAAATTCAGGTTAATTGGATGCAATCAGGTCAAAATTTAGTTAATCTTTGAGTGGGTGGGTGTGTTAGCACAAGGCTGTGTATGCATGCCCGGTCTGGGGGCTGATCCAGGCGTACTCGTTTCCAACTTTGTGTGAGTATGCACGTTCCCTTGGAGACTGGGAGAGTGATGTGCATCTGGGGAAAATGACAGGAATACAAAAGTGACATCTCTTCATGTCGCAGCAGAGAAACTTCTTCCTTCTCTGGCAAGAGAACAAGGCTGCCAAATCCTAGAGTAAGGGTAGTGGTAGAGCTGTAACATAATAAACCAGAGTGAAAGAGCAAATGGAGCATCCATTCTCAGGAAAGGATGCTCTGTGTAGAGGGCAGAGGGACGTTGCCTGCGTGCAATGCAGATATCTGCATTGATTTTTCGTGATTAAGGAACAGGTTTAGTTATCAAAGCTATCCCGTTTTATTCAGTTACTGAGTTGTGTGCTGTACTTGACAGCCTGGATGGGATTGGAAGTTGAGGAAATGGGTGCTGTAGTTTTGAGGGGAAAAAAAATTTGTTGAATCCTTCAGACTGGAAGGGACCTCAGGAGGTCCCTCAGGAGTCCAGCCTCCTGCTCAAAGCGAGGTCAGCACAGAACTCGGGCTAGTCTGCTCAGGGTTTTGTCCAGCTAGGTTTTGAAAACCTCAAAGGATGGAGTCTGCGCCACCCCCCTGGGCAATGTCTGCTATAGCTTCACTGTCTGTGTAGGGAAAACTCTTTTCCTTCCCTATTTCATTTAAAGGCTATTGTTTCTTGTTCTCCTGCCATGTACTGCAGTAAAGAGCCTGGCTCCATCTCCTTTTATTACTGGATGGAGGGCTATTCAGGCCCTCAACTCTTCTCTCTAGGCTGAACAAGCCCCAGACCCTCAGCCTCTCATTGCAGGGCAACTGCTTCAGCCCCCGAGCACCTTAGTGGCTCTTCACTGAACCTGATCCAGTTTATCAACATCTTTCTTGTACTGACGATCCAAAGCTGAGCCAAGTATCCATATATGGTCTAGCAAGTACTGTATGAAGGGAAATAATCACTTTCCTTAACCTATTGGTTACAGTCCTGTGAATACAGCCATATATGCTCTTAGCTGCCCATGCTGCTGGGGCAGAGCGTGGACTCCTGAACCTTTCTTTGATTTAAAGCATGCTGTCTGATTTGGCCAGCTGTGGCATCTGAGTGGGGATCACCCTGGCTGACAGTTGAGTGTTCCCCATCTTGGTCGTGAGTGGAAGGGACATGGCTCAGCATCTCTGCTGTGAATTTGGCATGTGGGAGAGGCAGCCTGCTGGGGGGTGGTAAGGGCTCTGTGGGGGGCCGTAAGGGCTCTGAAGCTAAGGTGGAACTGCTGACCTTGTCATCGGCGAAAGAGGAGGATTTGGTAGTGAGTGGAAGCTATTGCGAAGGGATCTGCTGCTTGCATAAGGACAAGCTTGCCTCTGTTAGGCAAAGGCCAACAAAAATAACTTCTTCTCATAACCATTCAGTTGGAATAGTGAAGTTTTGGCATCTATCATTTAGTAGCATTAAATCAGACCCATTGGAAACAAAGCACTTTGAGTTTCTATGGCCAGATACTCATATGGCCAAACATGTGCCACCAGGTACCACTAAAACCCTGGAATCTTATTTAGGTCTGTAAGGTAACTGTCACGTTGTCAGTCTGTCACACAGGAGGTCACTCCTCCAGCAGTCTTAGGCCTCTCTGAGTGTGGTCAAGGGCAGAAAACATGCCTGTAAAAGTGCTGCTGAAGCAATCTGTTTGGACTCTCCTGTGGACTTTAAATTCTGAATCCCAGTGTAGTGTGGCAGACCTTTGCCATTCACACAATGTAAGCTTGTCTTCAGGCAAGCAGATGTCCACACCTGCATGGGCTGGCGTGACTGCTGAGCTATGGGTTCACGAAAATATAACCTGTGGTAGATGTTCAAAAGCTGTTTTACTTCCAGTGCTGGTTTTATATGACTGTGTGATTATGGGCTAGAATCATTCACTTGTACATCTTTGCTGTGTGTCAGTAGCTGAAGTATGATATCAATGAATTACAGGGCATTTCCTAACCAGTTTGAATATTCAGAAACACAGTAGAACATCAGCAAGAGGACTAACAGACAATTTGTAGGGAGAAGCCATTCAGAATTGCAAGCCGAGTCCCCTTTCTTTTGAATTTGGTTATAAATCATTCATGATTAGGGTCTGTAGGAGGATACTAGAAAATGGAGATGTAGGAGATTCTTAGGAAGCTGGAAAGAGTGCATTATCCTGATGTAAACTGAAATGAATAAAAACATTGCTTCAAAGCTCAGAGACAGGACTTGTTGAAGCTGTGCTCTGCCCACATTTGGGGGAATCTCCAATGGAGCCAAGGACTTAATGTAGTAACAGATTAAAAAGAAAGGCCCCACTAATGAATTAGCTGGGCCAACTGGTGGCCCATGAACTGTATGAGTGTTTGTGTGCTTCAAGTGATTTCCCATTTTGGCTCTGTGTCAGGGAGCAGGGCTTGGTTGATGGGAGAGCTGCTGGGTAAGTTGGGGCTTCAGGCTGGGGTAGGAGGTAGATTGGGGTCAATTGGCCACCCTCCCTCACAGCATGCAGTATATGGTAGCTCCTGGCTGTGTGGCAGCTGTCTGATGTGGTTGGTTGGCTTAGGAGCTTGGAGTTTGTCCATCCCCATGCTGCGAAGCAAACACCCACCAGATACTTCAGGGCTGTGATGGACTCTGCTTTACAGAGTCTTTTAAGGTTGGCTGAGGGTGGTGGACTGATGTTATTGGAGCCATTTTTGTAGCCCCTTCCAGACCAGAGAGCCCCAGTACACCACCATTAGAGCGTAAAGAGAGGAAGATCCTGGAGGCAGAGGCATGACTGCAGGGAGTAATGAGCTGCAGCAGGAGACAGAGGGAAAGGGATGGCTGCTGTGGTTCCCTCTGCCTTTGGGGGTCTCCTGCTCTTTGGCCTGTTGACGCACAGCCTGGAGAGACTCCCTTGATCCAGGAGTGAAGTGACTTTTTGCGTCAAGGTGGGAGCTGGGCTTTGCTGCTCAAGGAGTGGAGCTCTGGTACTCTCTGCCCCCTCCTGGTAGGGCTCTTAAGCCCCCGAGGAGGGTGGCAGAGTGTACGGGCAAACAGGTTTACATGATGCTGCATCAGCGAGGGACTCCGTGTACCTTGTCTACCTTTTCTCCTGTAGCTATGTAAAGGCAGCCCACAGGCCCCTGGCAGAAACGCTTTCAAACATCTTTATCCGTGGTGTGCTAAATGCTCGTGATTAGTTTTAATTCCAGCTATTTTCAGTGATTAAAGCACTGCTTTCCTTGCATGGCCTCGTGCTTTTAGTTAGCCAAAGCAGACCCATGTGCTACAAAATCTTTTTCTTCGTCCAAATGGAGGAGAGTTTTATCATTTCTGCCACAGCTTCTCTTTCAGAAACGCAAAGCAGGATCCAGCAGCTGGCAACCCCGAGAGCTGCCAGGAGCCTGTGCTGCTGCAGGCTGTTTCCCTGGCATAGGAGGAGAGGGATGGAGGACCCCTTTTGCTGCATGTGTATGCTCTGCTCCTTGGTGAGCACTGCCTGGGATGGTGGGGACCGAGGATCTGCGATACATGTGTGCCATCTCCCCTGGGCTGCTTGCTGTCGAGTGGTATATGCAGTGCCACAAGGCAGTGCCCACCTCTGTTGCTCTAGTCCAGGTACCTTCGCAGACCCCCCACCTGCTGTTTCTGCAGGTGCCCTCTCTCCTCCTTTCTTCTCTGCTGTAAGCACAGATTTTCAGATAAGTGACACAATATCATCTTATTTTGTGTGCTATCTGTTGTGCTAGCCATATTCTCCAAACACAATAGCACAAATTACTTTACATAACAGAAGTAGGGAATTCAATAATAGCAACAGCGGAGGGAAGGGGGAAATCAACCACTGAAAAAATGAGAGAGATGTTTCCAGCTACGAGCTTTAACATTCATGAGAGTTAAATTCAATGCAAGATTGATTGTTCCGGGCCAGTCCTGAAACACCTTGGTAGGGAGTGATATGTGGGGAAATCCAGGTGGCTGTTTTGCCTGAAATGCAGTGGAGAAAGTAGGGACATGGGGAATGGCCTTAGGCCAGATCCGTACTCCATCTACAAGAGCTGTCAGTATATCTCCTAAACTGCGCAGTGGTCATGGCTGTGTTTTACCCACCCTCCCCATTTCTGCTTTGAGATGGTGACCAGCACTGCATATAATAATCTGGGTGTGATCCCACCCCTGAATTATAGAGGGCTCAGCACAGTCTTTGTATCGCTTCATGCTGTTCCTTCTGCATTCTGACATCATGGTTGGTTTTTTTGCCACAGCTGCACAGTAAGCTGAGCTCAGCATTCAGCTGTTCCTATTGCCATCTCGATTCCTTTCTTTGGTAAGACAGTTATTTCATAAATCTGAAAGATGTGTGAATAATGTACAGTTTCCCCCTCTTTAGAGGTATTATTTGCATTTACCAACATTGACTATAACTTATTATTGCATCGTCTATTTGCTTAGGTCTCACTCAGGTTCTTCCCTGTTCCTTCTGGTCTTGGCTACCTCAAATAACTTGGTGTTGTCCGCAATTTTGTCAGTCACTGGGTGTTCTCATTTCCAGATAAGTGTGTTTAAGTAAGATGTGATACAGCCTAGAAATGAATCTCTATCCATCACAAAATTAAGTCACGGCCATAGTAAGGATTTTAATCCTGCTGGGGTATAAACATTGACCAGTTTTATTCGTTCACTAGTCATGTTTAAAATATTTGGGGGGTGGTAAGACATGTTTTTCTGTAGTGTGTATAAAAAAAAAAAGTGTGGAGTTTGTCACAACACGTTCTTCCAGATGTTTAGATACTCTGCTTTTAAAGGTTATTTCATCCCATTTGCTGGGCCTAACTTGAAAACTCCCTTGTCTAGAGGTCTCTGGGTTGGCTCCTGAGATGCTTTCCAAATGCAATGTGTAGCCTGTTAATTCCCCAATTTGGTTGATGTTACTGAATTTTTAAGTGATGGATCTGCCTCATATTGCAAGTCATTTAGAGATCATTGGTATAATATTTGGGACTAGTGGCTTCTTGGTTTTTACCATATTGGTTTATTCCTGAGCCACGTCTCCTCCTGGCCCCTCAATCTTTGGCAGTATTGTTTCACTTCTAGTGCAGAAAAGGATGGAAAAGAGGCCAGAGCAGAAATTGTAAAAAGGCGGAATGTTAAACTAGTTTCTTTTAAATGAATTGGAGATTAATGAAGCTATTCAAGTGCAAGAAAGATGATAGCTTTTCCTTGTATGACATGAACAGTAAGAGAGTGATATTGGGGCCATGTTCGAATGAAGTGGGATTTGAGGCAAAATAGGGAAATGGGTCAGGATAAGAGGAAACGAAAGCATGGATGAAGGTTGCAGTGCAAGGGCGACTCAGGGAAACTGTAATGATGATTGATAAGGCTCCTCTACTAACTAACATTTTCTGTCTGTACATCTGAAAGCTGTTCAGATGTGCAGCACATGTTTAGCGAGTCCTACAGGTAATAAAGGTAAGTAAATTAGATATGAAGTTACAAATCAATGTATGAGAAGAAAAGTTCAGTGCAGTCTTGGGCTGCACTGTTAATGCTATTACTATTGTTATTTTTAGCTCTGTTTCCTAAGGAAATGAAGTGGAGGTGATCAAGGCCCCCCTGTAAGAACCTGTTGGCCAATTTCAATCTCATAACCTGAGGTGGGTGGATGGAAGAGAGTGGTCCTACTGGTGCCCTCACTAAAGGAAGAATGGGCAGAGCAGAGTCCTCATCTATTCTGCTTGGTCCATGAGCTACTGAAAGGCAGTGACCATCTGGCCAGTCAGCCTGCCATGCCAGATGGCCAACCAGCACTTGTGCAGTGCAGGAGCAGCCATGGTGGCGGCTGCTGCTTGCCATGCTGGTAGGGCACGCTGTGCTGAGTAGGGTGTGCTGGTGGGAACAAGGAATGGACCTAGGCTGGGGAGGTGGTAAACTGTTGAGAACACAGGGAGGAAGTAAAACTTTGTGGTGTGATGCAGAGTGCATAGAGTTGCAGGAGAAGTCAACCTGAGATGTGTTGCAAGGTGTAAGGAAGATGGGCAAACCCACAGAGGATGAAAAAAGTAGTTTTGTGAGCAGCAGAACTAATGATGTCTCATGTTTGTGTCTCATCCCCTGCAACCCTCTCTCCCTGAAGTGGGAAGGGGGACCCTCAGGAGCACTGGGGCAGAGACCTGTTCCTGAAAAGGGGACTTTTGGAGGGATAAGACATGAATCATAAAAGCTTCATGAATTCTGCAGTTGAGAGCACCTTGTGCTCGCTATTATGTAGGAGGATCAGGAACTGGTTGTGGTAGACCCTGTATAAACATAGGAAGAGAAGATGGTCCCTGCTTTAAAGAGTTTGTTGTTTAGGTGTGCAGAAAGACATCATACTGTAGACCTCGCATGTAGTACTCCTTTTTCCTATGGGATGGGTGTTGTTACACATTGAGTACTCTGAACTCTGGGGGGATTCTAGGAAGAGCAAAATGAGAAAAGAAGTGAAAGAGAAAACAAGGGAAATGCCAAAGGATCTGGAAGGATTGAGGTTTTTTTTCAGCAGGAAGGATTAAAAGTCCCAATTATGGGTTGTTTGACTTAGCAACAAGTCAAGGGGGAGCCTGGAAGGAATTTTTTCCAATAGGAAAAGTTTCTGTCCCAGAGATGGAGAAGACTTGCTTTAAGACTGTAGAAATGCTGGAGGCTTATGGAGGAGGAAAGGGACAAAATATTTTGAATATTCAAAAGAGCTTTGTGCCTGTGAAGTTGTTAAGCTGATGAATGCCCCATGGCTTGTGATACTTGCAATCCAGCTCAAATGCACTAGAAATTGTGTTGCTAGGATCCTTCTAGTCGGAGCCTAGAGAAAAGGCCTGGCTGCTGCGTGTGCCTCTGTCACTGCTGACTCGCATATTTCTAGGCAGAGAAGCATCAGCCCAAGCACAACATTAAGAAGGGATATGGCAATTACCAGTCAGCAGACTGGAAGCCCTGTCACTGTTTCCTTGGCTGTAGCCAAAACCCGCAAGTCTTAAGAGTGTCCTAGACTTTACTGGGTACCATCATCAGGACTGATAAAGGCTGGGAGCACCCCCATCCACGATAGCGGCAGTTTCCAGGTATCACTGCAGTCCAGGAGGGACCACTTATGGTTTCATTTTTAAAAAGTAGATCAGAAGGCCACAGTGGGCAAAAGCATGTATGGAGATAGCACTACAGAAAAGGAGTTACCTACAGAGGGAGGGAGAGTAGCCGTATCACAAATGAGGAGAAGCTGGGCAGGAGCAAGAGATGTCAACACTGAATTCCAGGAGGATGCAGCAGCTCAATATTTAAGGCTGTGCTAAGGTCAAAGAGAATGAGCCAAGAAAAAAGCTCATGGTTTGCAGAAGATGAGATCATTAGCTATCCCAGGCAGCTCCAGTGCTCTAGGTCTGCCAGAGTGTGATCTAAAAACAGGCTGGGTCTATGCTGTGTATAAAAATGAGAGGTGGCATTTCCCTGCTCCTTGCTTTCCTGAGAAGATGGAGGGCTGCAAAGTGAGAATATGTCAGGGCAAAGGGGTGGGAATGTGCAGGGGGTGTAAGTAGTGACATCTAGCAAGGTGGCAGGAGAGTAACGGAGGAGAAGAAATTTGGAATCATGACAGTGGGGCAGGGGAGCTGGGAGGGGGGTGGAAGGAGTGGGAAGTGGTGCAAAAGGAACAAGATATTAGGAATACCCTAAGGGATGCGAGAAGGAATAAACAATATCCTGGGAGCAGTGAAAAGCAGCAGCAGGCAGGGAGCAATGTTACTGAGATTTAGACCAATCTTACATTGAAAGGAAGCGACACGTGCTATAGCTGCTCATAATACACGTGTGTAAGCTGCAATCCTGCATGCATACGCTTTTTCAATGATAAGGAAATGAGCAGCAAATTAATTAGGAATTGGGAGCACTGTTCAGATTGGCTGGCAATCCGTAAAGAAAAGATGGTCAAGTGCCATGACTGAAAAAGAGCTTGGAGCTTAGAGGAGGCTTGGGTATTTGGCACTCAGGCTGAGCTAGATAAAACATTGCAAAAAAATTTGCCTGGCAGAGCAATCTACTTATCCTGAAACTGGCTTGTGTCACTGCAGCATCACAGTGCAATACAATCTTGTAGCTGCATTTTCCCTGGACGTTGAGCTAAGCAGACATTCCTCCACCTGTTTAGCTGATGTGCAAAGGATAAGGATGTTGGGAACGTCTGGTGCTGGGCTAAGTCTGAATTGTTGGTTTGGCCTCTCCCTGACAGTGAGGGGTGTCAAGGTGACAGCTGTCTGAAAGATGTCTCTACCGTCTGGGATATTAACTAGCATGAATCATAGCAGCTTGTGGTGGGTTGACCCTGGCTGGACACCAGGTGCCCACCAAAGCCACTCTATCACTCCCCTCCTCAGCTGGACAGGGGGAGAGAAAATACAATGAAAGGCTCATGGGTCGAGATAAGGACAGGGAGATCACTCAGCAGTTACTGTCACAGGCAAAACAGAGTGGACTGGGGGAAATTAGTTTAATTTACTGCCAATCAAATCAGAGTAGGGCAGTGATAAATAAAACCTAAATCTTAAAACACCTTCCCCCCACCCTTTCCTTCTTCTTGGGCTCAACTTCACTCCTAATTTTATCTACCTCCTCCCCCACAGTGGCGCAGGGGGACGGGGAATGGGGGTTGCAGTCAGTTCATCACACATCGTTTCTGCTGCTCCTTTCTCCTCAGGGGAAGACTCCTCACGCTCTTCCCTTGCTCCAGCGTGGGGTCCTCCACAGGCTGCAGGTGGATACCTGCTCCACTGTGGACCTCCCTGGGCTGCAGGGGGACAGCCTGCCTCACCATGGTCTTCACCACAGGCTGCAGGGGAATCTCTGCTCCAGCGCCTGGAGCACCTCCTCCCCCTCCTTCTTCACTGACCTTGGTGTCTGCAGGGTTGATCCTCTCACATATTCTCACTCCTCCCTCTGGCTGCAATTGTGCAGGTGTCCCTGTTGCCCCCCACCGCCTTCTTAAATATGTTATCACAGAGGTGCTACCACCGTCGCTGATGGGTGGCCTTAGCCAGCAGTGGGTCCATCTTGGAGCTGGCTGGCATTGGCTTTATCGGACATAGGGGAAGCTTCTAGCAGCTTCTCACAGAAGTCACCCCTGTAGCCCCCCCTGCTACCAAAACCTTGCCATGCAAACCCAATACACTAATACAAACAATTATTTTTATAAATTGAAAATGGGGTGTTAAGCACGGTTTTCTTGGCCTGATCTGTGAAGGTCTGACTCAAAGATGAGAGCAAACTGATCCCGGAAGCGGGGAAAAAAATGAATGAGCATCAGAAGAGTTAATGCTGATGCCTGCTTCATCTGCTGCAACTCACAGCTGCCCTCACGTGATGCCTTACTTGCTCCATGCTCCAGCTCAGAGACCTGTTGCTTGTTTGCTTATGACCCCCGTATGCTTAGGCACTTCAAAAAAATCAAGCAGTAAATGTGGTTGCCTTGACTATAAACGTCATCCAGCTCAGATGAAAGAGGAATGGCTGAGCTGGGGCTGGTCCAGTACATGACTGCCAGTGATTAACCACAGCAGGGAGCACCTCACAAGGTGTCCAGACCTTGCTGCAGGCAGGCGTGGATTAATCCCATGTGTATGGGTTAGCAATTGGTGTAAGTGCGGGGGCTTTGAGTCTCTCTAGTGACGATAACTCTGGGTACGGTTTTATTTTCCTGTGGATTGCTTGGTCCTGTATTGAATGATGAATGATCCAGGTCTTGCTACCTTCCCGTGGCATTGTGTTCTGCTGTTTAATCATATATTGAAATGGGGGGGAGTATTTCCCATCTGCCAGGTTTGGATTTGCCATCTTCTAATGCCACTCTGTATCCTCTTGGCCCTGTGCTGGGAGCACAGAAGTTCCCCAGTTACCATCTTTGTCATTTTATACACTTGTATCATTTTTTCCTGTTCAGAAGAGCTCGGGACCAAAAGGGATGGTTGGAGTTGCCTTATCCAGCAGCCTGCAATCATGAGCCACTATGTTATTAAGTCCAGAATGAGCTGCCAAAAATGTACTCTCACATGTCAGAGGTTGTGAAATGTTTCTGCATGCTCTACAGCAGATGTAGGACCTATGTAACAGCAGATCAAAAACCTCAAACAGTAATACGCTGTGGTGACAGTCCTGGGAGGAATCAACAGTATTGCTAATGTAGTTGGGGCTTGTAGTGGGGGAGAGGATTTACTTGGTAAGAGGGACCAGAAACAGGCCCAAACTTTCCCCTCTCCTGGCAGAGGACAGTGTTCCTAGGCTGTCCATCACTTCTGTCGCCTTTCTCTGAACCTGCTCAGATTCTGCAAAATCCATCGCAACCTGAAGTGACCGGTCCTGCCCAGTGTCTGTGGCCTTCCTCCTCCCAGTCCTTTTGCAGCTGGACACCTTGTGTGATGGTGGTGTGTTCAGCCCAGAAGCACTGAGCTGGGTGCACGGACCCCAGCCCCCTTGCACAGGTCATTGCAGCTCAAAATCCTGTAAGATGACTTGGCGCAGCTTTAATGCAGGTTTTCTAAGATAATCACTTTGTTTTTATTGACATAGTGTCACTTATCATCATGTTCGTCATCTACCTGGCTTGGTTAAGTCTCACTCCAGTACCCAAGAGTCCTCTCTGGTCTGGAGAGGCTGTTTTCACCTACCCAAAATAACCTGTATCCTCTGCAGATGCTGCGACCCCACCAAAAGCTCTTATATATTGTTCAAACTATCTGTACAGCATTCGCTTCCTTTACTCTGGACTAAAGTCCTTCTGAATGACTCTCGTGCTGTAAACACTTTCCTAAAATCTTGTCACTCATGTATCTCTTCATTCACTTCTTCCTCCTAGGACATTGTACTTAATTATGTTGTGAACCCTATTACTGAAGGGCTTGGATATTGTCACTTCTTGAATTAGTTCCTGCATGTTACTGAAAATGAAGTCAGGAATAGCTGCTCTTGCTTGTGGGTGCTCAAATTAGCTGTTCCAAGAAGCAATTGCTTAAAGCACAGAGGAGCTGTTTTGTTCTTTGTGCCAGCTTACAGGTGAATTTCTCCTATCTTCATTTTGTTTAAATTATGCCACTGTTTCTTTCAAAACTGCATGCCCGGTTGTCTTTATCTAGAACCCTAATGATAAATATGCAGCATGGGATTATAAATGTATTACAACTGCTGGGGTTGTGAAGTTAATGGTATGATCTTTTGCATTTAGAGTTTTCCCCCTTAAGAGTTTTAAGGTTTCTGAGTTAATTCCATGGAGGTATTTAAAAGACTGCATTATTCCTCCAACCCTTTGGCTTGAACCCACTTTTCTATATAACTTGCAGCCAGGTATTATAATATCCCATTTGCTTTTTAGCGTTCCACCAAGTTTCTGTCATTCATAGTGTATTAGTCATCATCCATTGCCAGGATTTCTAGTTCACCTTAAAATCAGCCCATTTTGAGATGTTTAAAGCTAGGCTTGAAGCAGGGGGGTGGGGGGGAGTAACAAAAAAAAAAAAAAGACCACCCAGTAGTAGAAATGCTAATGTTGAACCTTCCTCCCTTATTTAAAAGTCTGTGTAAGATGTGACTTGATCGGTCTTTCCTGCTCCTGTCTCCTCTGAAACTGCACAAGTTGCTGAGGGAGTGAGATTTCTGGGCTTGGATTTGCCAACTAACTGATATACGTTTTTATCTGCTGTAATGAAAGCAAGCAAGTTGGAGTCAGGCAGGTGAGAAAGAACCTTCAGTAATTCCCCTTACTCCAGCCTGCTGTGTAAACCTGCTAGGTTTAAGGGGCTGAGGGCTATGGGGCTTTGCTCTGTGTCCCTGTTAGCATGGTACACTGTGCTGGGAGCAGGGCTGCCAACTCCAGGGTGTGGGATATGAGGGGGCAGTCTCTTGCCCCATCCCATCACAGCCCCTTATGTCCTTCAGGCTGGCCCTTCTCTGAAGGGGATGGTGGGCACTGCAAAGGGGCCAAGCCAAGGGAGGAGGACAGGATTAGGCATCCTGGGGAAAGGGATAGCTTCCTCCTGGGGGGGGCCACATGCTATAGGCTGTGAGATTGTGCCGGTCCTTCACTGTAGGGCTCTGCTGGGAAGAGGCTGATGGGATGTCCCACAGATTAATCTGGTTAAACTGTTCTTCACGGGGCGGATAATCTCCATGACAGCATTCGTGAGTTCAGACCCACTGATGAAAGCTCCTCTGCAACCAGCTGGGAGCTGGATAAATAGGGCAGATACTGCCTAACGTAATGGCTTTCAGCACTCTGTGCAAACCTCTGAAAGAAAGGGGGAAAAAAAAAAAAAAAAGCTCAGTGGAGAAAAAGGGACCAAAGTTGGGTGTTTGAATCTGCCTGTACATGCATAGTGTCTCAGGTGCATGCTGGGGACAGCATGTGAGTTCATGCTGGTGCTTCTGGAGAACTTTGCCCTGGAACTGGTTTCAGTTGGAAATTGCTGATTCTGTGAAATCAGCATAAATTTGTTTTCACCCCTCCACTCCCTGGAAATGATGTGCATGTTTTAATCAGCTCAGCGTGTTTCCTTTTGGCTTTGTATGATAATGTAAAAGTCAACATGGTAATGGGCGATAGTCAAAACCCTTAGGTCAAAACAATGTACTTCAAACAAGTCAAAGGAAAATGTATTTTCTAATATATTGTTTCAGGCCATTGCAAATTAAGAAGATGCAGGCTTATGGCACACAGCACAACACTTGACTTCCAACAGCCTATTAGGAATCCGTGGCCTTAATGTCCAAACAAACACTCAATAAAGTTCAGTTTGTTTCTCTTTTTTTTTTTTAACAGAGTTTAGTTTTGATAACTGCTGCGGGGCTGACAGCTCTGAAGAATGAGCCTTAATGCATTTCTGCGACTCATATCTTTAAAGCTTGATGTGTCCTGGCAACTCCTCCTCTGTTTCTGAAGCTATCTTTTTCTCCTTTTTTTTTTTTTCTTTCAAAGCTTGTAATGTTTCATAGGTAGACATGAACTGCATCCATCAAAGCACAAGTTTAGCTGTGAGGTGGCAAGTGGGGTCTGCAGTGCAGCCCATGTGGTTTTCTCACATGTTGCTGGCTCTAAGCCCACCCCTTGTGCAGGCTTGGAGGGTTTATACTGTGCTCAGGCTGCCTGTGACAGCCCATACAGACTGCACAAACAAGAAGAGGCAGTGTGTGGCCGGGAGTGGAGAACCTGGGTTGACACAGGAACTTATTGTGGCCACTGGGGTTTGCAGAAGAGGTAAGGACAAAGCCTAGGAGGGAGAGTGGCTTTCGGACCCCTGTTCAACCCACCTGTCCAAGACATTTGCTATGTTCTCAGTTGATTTTTGGATAGGAGTCTTGCTTGCAAGCTTGTGTTGTCAGAACGGGGACAACCCTGCAGGAAACAAGACAGGGATGAGTTCCCCAGGGAAGCCTTCCTCCTGCTACCCCTGCAAGAATGGAGAAGGCAGGGGGGTGAGTCATCTGCTGGGGCAAGTCTGAACATATCCAAGTCCTTCTTGCTCTTTTGCTGGCTGCTGTTTCACAGAGAATGGGTGAGGGAACCAGGCAGGACACATGGCTGCTTCCTTCCCCCTTCATCACAGCATGGAGGAAGGGGTGAGAAACAGGACCAAACATGTCAAGGATCCTCGTTGGGCATAAGCAAACAAATGTCTTAGCAGAGATCTCAGCAGCATGAGCTTGTTCCCATAGAGCAGTGCCTGTACCACCCCTACTCCTGTATCCTCCCTGATGCTGGTGCGATGTGGGGCAGCTGGGGGGAAGCAGAGCACGAGCTCCCTTCCAGGGCTGGAGTGCTGCAGGGGGAGGTACAAGTAATGGAAATTGAAATGCAAATTCTTATTCTGAGTGGAGAAAAGGCCCCCATAAATCAGGAGTGACAAGAACACAAAGACACCATCAGGATGCATTTGCACAATCAAGGGATGTTTCATATATCAGAGAGAACCAAGGCACAGCCTCCGCTCCTGAAATAAACCAAATCCATTTTTTTCTCATCAGTGAAGCAGTCTCTGAAATTCCCTGTTTGAAGAGCAACAGAAAACAGAAAGGAGATTTGAGTTAAATTTTACTCAGATGTGGCATGTTTTCTAATCCAGACAGGAAAACATTTGTTTTAAAGGGTCAGTGAAAAACAAACAATTCCTCCCTCCCTACACATCCAGCAACATGATAGGGATCTGCGTTTTAGTTTTTTTTAATCTAGATTTGATCATCTTCAACTAAGTGATACTGCTGCTGAGAACCTTCATAAATGACCCTTCATAATGTAATTGTGTAGTCTAGAAACAGAGGAACCTCATGGTAAAGAAGGAGAGCAGAAATGCTTCAACAGAGATCCTGTCCACAGGACACCAGCAAAAGGAGCCTGACAGCGTAGAGAGCTTTTTCCTAGGCTTGAACCTATAACCACAACTAAACGCTTTACCAGCCTGTGCATAGGTCTGGGCAAGCTGGAGGTGCTTCAATAGAAAGAGGTGGAAGTTTTCATCTGAAATCAGAAGTGGCAGAGCTGAGTTGATTGAATTTGGTCTTGCAAGCCCTGCCCTGGATTGTAGCTTCTCTCTTCATCATGCTGTCACAAGCACCAAATCCATCCAGCTTTTTCTGTGGTTACTGATAAAACTCCTGTGTCTCACTATCTTCCGTATTAGAGTTGAGAAAGGTCTTTCAGGCTTACCAACGGGCTTCCCTACTAGACTGTGTGCTGGGTGTTTCTCTTCCATTTAAACATGCCCATGCCCAGCTCCCATGGGTGTGAGATCTTTATCCCAGACCTGCTACGGGGTGGTTCTTTGTGCAGTTTTCAGTGTGTCTCAAAACCAGGTCAAGGATGTCCAAGGCTATCTCTGTTCTGCCGAAAACATAAGTATGTATGTGCAAGTGGTCTAATAAATTGACCATAACAAATTTGAGCTCTGCTTTTGACTGTAGCTGTGTGGTCTTGTCCCACATGTGGTGTTGGGTTACACTGGCAAGACTGAAGCAGTTGCCATCTTACATTCTCTACCCTATGCCTCTGCTGGAGGTTCCCCCCCAGCAAGAAGGGCTGAGTGGGATGTGTGTCTGCCCCCATGCTGCAGCAGTTTGCAGGACTGTGCATTGAGATATGTAAACTGGTGGAGAGCTCCACTGACTGATGGAGTTATGGGCTATTCCTACCCAGGTACAAATACAGGACCCTTTTGGAAAGCCATTGGGTGGTAAGCACTGGGAGTTGTCCCAGTTTATATTTCCTCAAGCTGAGCCACCATCCTCTGTTATTCCAGCTGTAGAATGGGGATTAGGCAGACAGGCTTTACTGACATGATTTGGAATGTATTAAAACTTAAAATTGAGTTATGCAGGTTCTGTGTTAATAAAACCTTTCCATCACACCGCCACATGCTCTAAAGGACATTAGAAAGCGGCTGCATTATGAAGGGCTTGGGGAATTCAGATTTGTTTTCCTGCAGCTGTTTTTCTGTCCCTGCCAGGGTCAGGTGCGTTATGTGCTGTCAGCTGGGGCTGGAAAGAACCATCTCTGTTTTTAAAAGATGACCCATGATAGCTTCTCCAATGCTAAACTGCTTTTTTTTTACTATTTTGGGCCATTTCACAACTAGAAGGAAAGCAGGAACATTGCTAGAAAGCGGGAGGCTCCTTCTTATGGAAGGGTGATTCTCTCTCCCTGGATCAGGTGCAAAACTGGCTGTGTTTCCCTGGGAATGATACACATTTCATGGGTTCTTGTTCTCCTCTGCCCCGGTTGCGTTATCCCAGTCTCATGGTGAGACTGCTGGTGGAACTGTTGGTGGGGACAGTGCTCTGGGGTGAGAAACAAGAAGCACAAAACTGACTCAGAGTGGTCACAGTGACTGGGTGAAAAGGGAATGATTTAGTTCCACTCTTCCCCAAACAAGCAGACATACATATACACACATGTCCACACTGCTCCCTCTTTATGTATTATGCAACAAATTAAATATGGACCCACAATTTTATGTGCTATTGAGCTTAGAGGTGTAGTGGCCAAGATTTGATGGAGTCTGGAAATGGTTGTCTAGCCCCACTTCAAATTGTCAAGGTCGTCTCTGTGTTTGGACAAGTTCACTGTCTGTGTTGTGGGCTGAAAGGGGGTTACTTTACTCAGGACCTTGTCTGTGCAGCATGTGGGGGTTTGCTGACTTCAGTGGCTTTGTTTTGGACCTTGGTGGCAATAGTTATGAGGGAGGGTGCTAAAGGATCACAGCAGTTCCTTCTGCAGAGCACAGAGTTTCAGTGCAATGAGGATAGGGAATAATGATCTCTTTTATTACTCTGTTTCTTTTAAATTAGTGTTAATTGGAAAAAGTAGCAGAATTCTCAAACATGGGAAGAAAAGGCCTTCTCAAGAGAAAGATTAATTTTCCAGATAGGTATGACTGGCTTAAAATAGAGGACTTTGTTTAAAAATAACTTGCGCATCAAATGTGTCATCAAAAAGCCTGAGTATGCTAGGTGAAGAAATAAAACACTAGACAAACCATCAAAACACCTGAATGTACGTGCCTTCCCAATGAAAGACCTATATCAGCTGATGATTGTCCTGTGTATGTGGCCTATATCCTTGTATATGTTACACATGCATAGGCATACTTCCTTTGAAAAGCTGTCATCCAGCAGCCTATAACAGGGCCAACGTAAGTCTATCATTTCTTTTTTACACACCTTCAAACAAAACCCTGTAAGGCAGCATCCAGGAAGCTGAAAGGAGGAGTGTGAGAGAGAAGTGTGACTGCTAATGGGGGAGGAAAGGATCAGGCGTGCTGTGTGTGGGGAAGCTTCACAGAAATGGTCTTAAAGCATGGAGAGATAGACAGGACCAGCAAAGAGCTTTATACATGACAGTGCAGCCTGGCATGATGACTGTCACTTAGAAATTTATGGCTCTGGGAGGCTGAAAAGTACATTTGAAGGGTTGCTAGAACTAATTACCCTAGAGAAATGAAGCTAGACTTAAACAAAAAAAAAAATTATAATAGGGGTCACCGTGCACAAAATATTGGTGCAAATTTGTGATTTTCCTCTGCACCCTCCTTCCCAGTCTTAGTGGCAGGTGGGTGGGAAGGGTGCAGAGCAAGCGGGGGGAAGCCTTATCAGCCCGGCGCAGCGTGCAGGGGTTTGAGCGTGTGGTCAGCTCCAAACCTGGCACACTGCGGCTGCCTTGGCCCCCGGCCACTGCCTGGCAAGGGTCCCTCCCCCCACGGGGCCGCAGGACCTCGGCCACCTGGCTGTTGGCTGGTGATTTGTCATCCTCCCCCGTGGCAGAGAGGCTGGGAGCAGAGCTGGCTTTAGGGACAGGCTGTTCTTTCTGGGAAAGTGATGGGAGCTCTTTTGCGCTTGTTTTTCGAGATTTAGTGCGTGTCCTCAGCGGCTGGCTCCTCCAGGCATGCTAAGTCTGTCTTTACTATCCTGACCTGCGC
Organism: Fregata magnificens; assembly: GCA_013389945.1. Taxonomy (NCBI): domain Eukaryota; kingdom Metazoa; phylum Chordata; class Aves; order Suliformes; family Fregatidae; genus Fregata; species Fregata magnificens. Next base: position 540,438 of record WAAD01009582.1, read on the forward strand.
TCTGGTTTTTCTTTTCCTTTCGCTCACTGTCGTAAATAATGTGAAAGCTCTTTAAATGCAGTAAAGCTAAGTGAGTGCTGAAAGCGTGACTAGAGGAAGGGACTCTTTTCCTCCAACTCCCAACTTTCCTCTCTAGAGCTCCCATCAAGCTCAGCAGCACCTTGCTGATGGCGATGATGAGGACACACTTGGTACTGGCAGCTTGCATCTGTGTTGCTTTCCCAGCCAGGTGGCATTCTGGGTTTGAGAGACATCAGCTTGTGCAGGAGCACAGACAGTTTCTGGTTTGGATTTGATAGTCGCTACGTTGGCTGCATAAGCTGCGTGGATGTGATGTGCAAACAGGTTATGGGGAGAGGAGATAATTCTGTTGTCTGCCATGCAGACAGCTGGATGTGTGATGGCCATGACACCTGTAAGATAATTTGCCTACTGGATACAAGGGTGTCAAATCCCACAAGGTATGTGAGTACATTAGAGACAGCTGTGAAGGAGCCTGTGGTCATGTTGCATCTTGATATCAGTGATATAAGAATCTGTAGGAAAGAAGTCTTGAAATATAAGGGTAGATTATTAGCAAGAAAGCCTAAAGCTAAAGCTTCTACAGTAGTCTCTTCTAGTACACTGCTGGCTCCATGTTTGATTGTATCTGGACAGGAAGAATCATTCTCTGATGAAAGGAAAGATTGTGTAGAGATGATGTGAGCTTTAAGTCAGTGCTAAATCTATTTGGAAAGGGATACACTGTGTGTAAGGGGTAGGAGAATAAATTTCCAGAAGGTGATGGGTGTGCTAACTGCAGGTATCCTGAGACTGGTAGTAGCTAGTATGTTATCTTGGAGAACAGCATATGAAGCTACTGCTCCTGATGGGCCCTTGGCAGGGCTGCACTGGACATGAAGAAGCCATCCTAATCTATGAAGAATGAATTTATCACATATATCTGGTCACTGGTGGCCACCATTGCCAATGTCCTGTCTTGCTGAGCTGGGCAGGTTATCAATAACTTGGTGTCTCTCTTAGGCTTGGTGATCTACTGATCCAGGGGGTTTCAGAGGTGAAATATCTGCATCACGACGCAGCATTCCCTGCGGTGGACCTTTGCAGGCTGCCGTGACCCCACCTGAGCTCTGTTCTCTGGGGCAGGGGAAGATGGCTGGGTTTTGTACTCTGCTCACCAACAGTTTGTACTAGCTATGTCCCAGCTAAACAATCATCTTTATTCCATCTTTATGGTAAAGTCACTTTATTGCTATAAGCAAAAGGGAAGTAGGTTGCTGGAAATGAGGTAATTAAGTGCACAGTATTTAAACAGTATAGGTACTGTGGAGAGCGGGGAGGAATCTGAGGGTAGCTGACTAGTGGAAAAGGCAATGAAACCTGAATGGGACAATGGAAATGCAAGTGATCCTTTGGTGCTCAGTAATTAACATGACGGAAGATGGGTAGCTGTGAGACAGTGAAGAGTAACCCAACAAAGGAGCAGCTCCTGCAGAGTCACACAGAACTGGGGATAGCTGTTAAAAATAAAACAAAACAAAACCAATAGGGTCATAAGAAAGACTCTGAAAAGAGAAAGGGAAACACCTGGTATGGCTGAAAAGGATGGGGCAATGAGCTAGGCTGTAACTGGTATGTCCAAAATGAAATGAAATTAATGCACATCCATAGTTTCTGACTGGAAATTGTACAGGGAAAAATAAGTTAGGCTGTAAATAAGAGAAAGAGGCATATATTTCCAGAGGCTGTCAAAAACTCCAGAATAAATAGAGTGTGAAGTTGAATCTATATGAAAGCAAATAGGTCACAGGAATATGAATGTGGTAATAGCAATGTACTACTAGTCCTAAATCTGAAGAGAGGTGATGAATATAACAGGCAGAAAGACATCAAAGAGGTAGCCGAACTATGCTGTACTGATGATGGAGGCTTTAGCTAGCCTGTGCTGTTAGCAACCTGCTGTGTAGGAACTGCCTTTTTTGGAGCTGGTCATTCTGCAGTCAAATGTGTCGATAATTCGTGCTTACATAGCACGCTTTTATCGAAGGAACCTGGAGCGCCCTTGGAAGGCAGCAAATTCTTTGGCAGACTGGAAAAAAGAAAGATGCGTGGGTATTAGACTGGACTTAGCATTACACTGTTGTAACTATGGGCTGAATTTTATCTTAAGATCCCAATGAAAGTATCAGTGGAAGAGGTTGGTAGAGAGCATAGGTCTTCTGGCTGCTGCCTGTCTGTGCACTGCACATCTGAACAGCCAGAGACGTCTCTGAATGGGTGTAGGGAGGCCTGTATTTACGGTAATTTATATGCAGTATATTACTTGCCTCTATAAAGTGGAACTTGGACACTTTTTCCATTGTTCTCAGGAAAGATTTATGGGAGAACCATTCTCCCTGGGGGCACTGTCCTCATCAAATGCAGTTGTAGTTGAGAAGGAGAATGATCTTAGGTCAAAGATGCTGGAGAACAAATTGGGAGACTCTTGCTCAGTTCCCAGCTGTGCCCCATGTCTCCTATCTGCCCTTGGGTAAATCCGCTCGTTTCTCTGTGCTCTGGCTTCTTGTGTGCAAAGCAGAAATCGTAATGCATTGTTAGTCTGTCCTGTTTGGTTAGATTAAAAACTCTTTGGAGCAGGCAGCATGTTTTACCGCATGTTTATGTAACATTTTGCATAATTTGAATTTGATCTTGGCTAGTGTCATCTAGGACATGTGGAGATACCTCATAAATAATAATAATAATAATAACATTTTAATATTGATAATGCTTAGCACATTCACAGCATTTAACCCCCCTAAAACAGCACTCAATACTGTCGGCATCACGGTGATTGAGCATGAGTCATGTTGGCTCCTTTCCCTGGCATGGTGCAATCTGTCAGCTAGCCAAAATGCTGAGGGGTGTAGTGAATAGGTACTGGGTGTCAGGAACACCTGAATTTTAATGCAGACCCAGGCAGTGACTTACTGTGTGATCTCTGGGTAATGCTTTTTCCAAAGGGGATGCTGATCTTTGGCCATTCAACTTGAGGCGGGAGGAGCCAGATGCTTGGAGGCTTGGAGCTTCACAGTTCTTGTTGGCTGTGTTAGAAATGACAAGTATTACACACTCCTGAAAACCAGGCTCTAAGAAGCTCATGCATTGGAGAACCCAAATCAGGGGCCACTTGGAAAAGTGCTCCTCTCCTGCTTGCTTTCTTATCAGTAACAAAGGGGAAGTATTTACGTACCTTAAGAGGTAGTTGTGGGAATTAGTGAAAGTTTATGTAGTGTTTTGAAGGAAGCACTAGATCGTTTAAATAATCTCTGAGTGCTCTCTGTTGCAGGATGTAAGAGGAGGGAAGGAAGAGAAAGAGAGCAGAGGTACAAGGAGAGTACTGGCACATCTGCTCGTCCACCACAGGGTCCCTTCTCCTCCTCAGATGAGAAGCTTAAATAATGAGCATCTCTCCCGCCCCTCACAGGTACCTCTGTCACACGTACACATCAGGAGCTTCCTTTTCAGGAGGCCATCCATAGCCCATTTGTGTCCTCGAGGAGGTTCCAGCAGCTGCTGCAAGCCTGCATGCTGGCTGGAGCTCCTAGCCTCCGGTTATCTGCTGAGACGGATTGGCTCAGTCATTTGCAATTGATCCTTTCTCCAGGCACGTGTCCTGCGGGCCATCAGTGCCAGTTCTTCCAGCATACCCTCTGGGAACCAGGGCAAAGGGGTCTGGGATGCATCCAGCTACAAGCCTTCAAAAAAATCAAAAACAGTGAGGGAAAAACGTGCATTCAAAGTAGGGGGTGGTGGCATCTTGAAACTCGGAAAATAATGAGTTTTAATTACAGCCAATAATGAAACAAACAACAGGAGCTCATACCCAGCTCTCTTTTTCTTTTTTATTGCCCTGCATTTTGCTTAGACTGTATGCAATTTCTTCTGAGTGACCTTACCGAGCACTCCCTACACTTCTGAATTAATCTTTATTTACTTTGCTGCAGAGCTTTGTCACTGCACGACTTTCTTTTCTGTACTGAAGCACTCGTCAGAAAAGCCTGCTAAGCTAAGCACCAAGCACATGATTTAGTGATGCTGTATCCACTGAAAGCATCACCTAGCTGGGAGAGGGGAGAAAGGCAAAGTGGCTTTATCCCGTCTTTCTGCCTCTCTAATTCAGGACTGCTACTGGAGTCAGAGTACCTTTAAGATCAGTTAGCCTTGGAAACTGGCTGTCTGGAGGAACAAGGTGCTCACTTCCACATCCTTCACCAAGTGATGTGCTGGGGTACAGGATACTGCCCTGGCACCTGTAGAGAGCAGAGCCCCTGCCAGAAGTACACATACTCCTTTTAAACTGTGAGAAGGTCCATAATCTGTCCTTTGTGCTTTTGTTATCTCCACATTCCTGCAAGGCGAGACCGCCTTTTATCAAAGGTGCCCTGCCCTTCCTTCAGACATATTTGAGTCGTGCATCCCTGTGAGCTCAGCTTGGGCTCGTGTGACCTTTGCCAGAGATGGGTGGGAAGTTGCAAAGAGTGGAAAAAGCAATCTGTAACATCTGAAAACTAGGATGGACTAGAAAGACAACAGTGATGAACAGAAAGACCGGTGCAAGAAAAAGGAGCAGGAACAGGAAGACAGTGAGTGTGGGCTTTAGACCTTTGGTGCTGGTAAGTTTTCTTCTACCTGTTTTCCCCTCCAGGGAAGCGGCTTCTTATTTGAAGACAGATGTTTCCACCATCCTTTTGTATTTGCTGTAAAGTAGTAGAGGAGAAAAACAACCCTCAAAAGCAACACCCAGGACCCAGATCTATCTGTCTGTCTTCCACATGTCTGTGCTGTAGTCCTGGGGAGGTGACCCCCAGCCCTCGAAGCCTGGGCAGTGACAGGCAGCTGCATAGCAGTGCCTGTTTCAGGAGGTTCATTGGAATCATTCTCTTTGTGCCCCACAGACTGTTTTCCAAGGCTCACTGAGCCTAAAACCCCCAACAAGAGGACAAACCCCACACCTATAAAGCACCAGAAAGTAAGACGAGAAGACATCCCTTTACTGGGAAGGTGGAAGTTGCCCTGGAAATGGAAGGAGTTGACCACGCTTTAGACCCTGCTGGGCATTTTGCAGCCAACTTCCCCCCTTCACATGGGCCCTCCCTTCACCTGTTTGCGTTTGTGAGCTACCAGAGAGCTCATGTGATAGACTTGAGAGGCATAATGCGGTCTCACCAAAATCAATGGGAGGCAGGGATCTGTATGCTGTAAAAGGTCCCACAAAATGTTCTTGTGCATCCTTAAGGGCCTGCATGTCTTCCAAAACCTGGTTCCTGAAGAAATATTTATTCCCCTCTTTATGCTGTTTCATTCCAAACATTTAAGCATTTCTTTCCACTAGAGTGGGGGAAGGAGAGCTCTGAAAAACAAAAGAGAAAGAGGCCAAGGCAGAACAAAAAACCCCAAAACAAACCAGAAAACATTAAGAGCAGTAGGGAGGGGGAAAAAGCAATGCCTTCCATTTTTTTTAAAATTCTCTTGCTTTCCCTGCCCTCCCAAATCCGTCATCACTAGTTCTTTCCTTCTACTTTTCTTGAAGTTGAATCACACAGACACTGCTATTAGTGCTATATTTATTTGGTGGATATGGCTAGTGGACCCACTCAAGACAAGGACCCCATTCAAACCTATCATGGCATGAAGGCCAAAGAAGGGACTGCAGTACTGCCAAACATGGTAGGACTGTTACATCAGTTTGACAGCTGCTGTGGAAGAATTTTACACAACTTTGGATGGTGTTTCTGGGAGGCAGGGCAATAAGGCACAGAAGCAAAGAGGGAGGATTTGGACTGCAAATGCCTTCCTGCCTTGGCCTGCCAAGTTCAGGTCCTCTCTGGAGCAGAGGTCCAACTGAGTGCAAAAACAAAGACTAACTCTTCTAAGATCCCTACTTTGCCACTGACGTCAGTACAGAATTGCCTCCACAAAGTGAAATGTCAGTGAGCAGTAAGAGCTTTACAGTTTGGATCCCAGTTTTGTGGTTCAGGGGGTTTCCTCTGGTGGCCCTTCCCTAATATCTTTTACCCCTACAGCTCCATCTGCAGCAGGAAGCAGCTGCTGAACCTGTCACTTTGACTAGGAAATTTTGGAGCAAAATTCTTTCAACTGTCATATAGCATAATAATGTTCCAAGCTGCAGTCCTATCACCTCATGCTGTAATTTTGTTGAAGCTCCTAATGTGAAGCCAGGTCAGGTTTTGGATGGCGATCTCCAAGGCAGAGCCAGAATGCTGCAGGAGGCACCATTTGGGAGTCAGCAGGAGGTGCGATTCCTCAAGTCAGTCCTGAACTGATCCCACAGCATGGTGGAGTATTGCTTTGCTGGCAAGTAAGATGTGTAGCCGCAGTCCCAGCCATCTGAGGATATTAAAAAGCTCTTTCTCCAGGAACAGTCATTACCTCTAATACCCCGCTCAAGTTTAAATTTGGGTAATTACTTTCTTCTGTGGTTTTTTTTTTCCTAGATACTATATTTTTTTCATGCTTCCTATAGTAAACAGCTTTGTAGGAACGTTACACACTGTTAAACAGATGCTCTGTTGCACCCTGAAAGCTAAATGCAATTTGGAGGTGGGTCATTATCAGTAGAGAAGGTCTGGGGCCCAGCTGCTATAGGCAGGAGTTAATCATTAATGGTAGGGCTGTGTAGCAGCATTGATGAAGATGCATGGTATTTGTGAGATATTTGAATAATTAGTGGTGGGATCTGCACACCTCTTCTGAAGAAAACACCAGGTTGCTTTAGAAGACCAATGTATATCCATCCAGGTGGTGTGACAGCCAGCCAAAATTCTTGGCATAAATCGTGCTGGCTTTAGGACTGACAGGCTCTCCTGTGGTCGCTGTGGTGAAGAGCATTGTAAAGAAGCCTTGCTATCTCTCTGCAGCCTCCCATTTGATTAGGGGCCATCTGTGGCCTGTTCTGGTCCTACACTAGGTCAGAGCTCTCTCGTTGGCTTCCTATTTCTGCAATATCTGAAGACTTGTCTCATTGTGTTAATACCTCTGTCTATTTGCTCTTCAGATTCCTTCTTAGCCTCTTAATCTCCATTGTACATTTTTCCTGCCAGAGGTTAAATTTTTTTCTATTAGTTTTGTTTTGCTGGACTTGAGAGTTTAATGGATGCAATTAGCAGGTCTGAATAAATCATTATGGAAAGAGTTTTAAGAAATGAGATATTTGCTTCATTTTTTTTCTGTAATGAAAAAAAAAAAACCCAACCAAACCAAACCAACTTGCCAAAAGCCACCTTCAATGCTTGCCTAACTCCGCAGGGGGATATGATGTGGTGTATGAGATACAACTGACTTAGCTCTCATTAGTCTCTAAGCTAAATCTGAGTTTGAGCTATGCAGCCAAAAGCCTGTGTGACCTGGTACAGGACCCGCTTTCTGAGCAGTTCTGGGAAGTTAGACCGATCAGAGACGCTGACACATGGTGCTTTGTTTTGTTGGTGTTTATCTGATTTAATATGGATGCGACTGAGTCTTTTTCTTTTCTAATGAATCTGTTCTTGATGTAAAGTCCATTCCAAAGGGCAGAAACATGGAAGCATTGCCAAGCATTTAAAATCTTTCTACTGCCTCCATCTTCGTTAGTTTCTTGTCCTGCCTCCCAGTAACACCATCACAAGTCCTGTAAGTGTTCCCTATTGCCTCTCAAATCAACATAACAGTCCTGCCGTGTTTGGCAGTACTGCAGTCTTTTCCTTGGCATCATTATTGTGAAAGACTTGAAGACCTTAGCGATGCATATGTCAGCTATCTAAAGTTCAGGTGCTCCTCTTTCAAGAGAAGAGTGTATAAATGATGACGTGATGAAAGCAAACAAGTACAAGAGATTACATGACATGGGAAGACCTAGAACATGTCAACCTTGAGGGCTTGCACAAGGCTTTATAAATTGCACTCTGTGGCTTGGCCACCATGAAATCCCAGCATTGCAATGCTGGGTATTGGCATTTAATTTCCAATTGACTCAGAACTCAAAAAAAGAGAGTTCTAAGTCAGGTCAAAAAACCACAACCTTTTTTCTGTAATTTTGAAACATTTCTTTGCACTAAAAAAGACAAAGAAGAAATGTTTCAGCCTTTCTAAAATAGGATTTTTAAAGCTCTTTGTTCTGAGAAATATTTCAATTGTTTTGATCTATTTGAACAGAAACATGTTTTGAGACGTATTTTCTTTTGAGAGAACATCAGGTGTTACATTAAACTTTTTCTAGTGGGTTAGCTTAGCAGATTGAGGCTGAAGAGAAAGAACCCTGTTGCTTCTGTCAGCTTGTTTTGCAGAAAAAGACCATGAAACTCCTATACATCAGCATAGAAGGAAAAAAAAAAGAAGAGTGGTGATAAGAAAAAAGTGGGAGGGGGGGGAAAATGAAACTCACCTGTGAGGGCATCTGCAAAAGCCAACAGCAATGAGGGAGAGAAAATAAGCATTTCTTTCCCTGGAGCTACTTGTTTCTCTGACCTTTGCAACACAAATCACTCCTTCCATTATAAATGAAATATTAACTGTCCTACTGCAGTTACAGCATCCTACTGGCTTCTTGCAGGAGGGTCACAAAGCAGGGGAGGAAAGTGGGGAAGGAACACAGCACTGTCCTTAGCTTATTTCAAAAGGATGGAAAGAAAATGCAATGACCGCAAACTGGAATCACGGAGTGCAGCCATTTAGCTGGTGGGAAGCATGGTGGGATGAGAGGAAAGTGGAGAGGACCCCAAAGGGGAGGTAGACAGGAGTGATCATGCAAATGTGATGCCTCACCTGCAGGGTGCCCACAGCTGTGCCTGCCTGGCACCGGCTCAGAGGCGGGAGGCCACAAGGAGTTGTGTGCACGGGTGGCTGGTGTTTGGGATGCATTGCATGGGGCTCCATGTTTCCAGTTCAGTCACTGAACTGCTCTACCACAGTGGGCTCTTCTCTGTTTTGGAGCAGGAACAGATGCTACCGTGACCAGCCACACCACAAAGCTGGCTTTTTCCCCTTGCTGCAGGTGCTTTGTAGCCAAAGCGTTTCTACTGCAGGTTAAACAGGTCTGAGATATTCAAGACCTGAATTGGCACAAGGCATAATACCCTAGGAGTGGTTTGGAGATAGGAACAGGAAAGACTGAGGGATTGTCATGCTCATAAAGCTTATATATTTTCTGTGCTGTTAGGAGCGTCAGCCACTGGGGAGCAATTTGGGCCTGGTGTACTCTTACTCTTCAGCTGATGATAAAGGAGGAAGAGGAGGGGGGACCCCGAAGTATTGTTTTGTTTTGCTCTGTTGTATTTTTGTCAGTGATAAAAAGCAGAGATTGAGGCCGATCCCAAGAACATTAAGTGGTACCCAGTTTTCCAGGTGCAAGCTATTTACAGCTCCAATACAGTATACTTTGCTTCTGCTATTTGTCATTCAGGAATCGAGCCCAAAAGCTTTGCCTGTATCCTATCACCCGTTTCTAACATCATCTTGCATTGTACATAGTCATGTTATCAAGCACTACCACAACATGTCCAGCTCCCAGAAACACCTGCATATCTCCTTAACTGTCCTGTAACTTGTGGCTTTCAGCACTGACTCCATCCCAGATGGTTTGGGGTGGATGATGGTTCTCTCCTGGTGTGTGCTGGTGATGCATGTCCCCCTTGAGTCTCTACTCATCCGAGACTTGCCCTGTCCATTCAGAGACATGGTGGAGGGTCAGTTGATACGCAGTGGTTGCCTTCAGGCAGCAGCTGGATGGACTGTGGTTGGGGTGTGGAAGGACAAGGAGGGGACCTGTCAGCAAAGCAAAGTGTCACTGCCACAGGCAGGCACCAGCTATAGAACTAGTACAAGGAAATGTGTTTTAGGCAAAATATAATTAACCTAGATATGGATCTTGATGCTACAAGACAGCGCTGAAGCCAAGAGCTTAACAGGACATTTACGAGGAGGAGACAGTTATGTGGATAATGAGAATAGCCCATGGTTAAAGGAGTCAGGAAATCTTTCTCCCTTGCTGTTTTTCCTTTTTCAAATGAGTGCCATGACCCCTTTGTCCCTGAGGGCTTGAATCAGCTGTGAACTATAACCATTAGGGAAAAACTTCCCTTTAAGAGTAAGATATTACATAGTGGATTGCTGTGGGTTTTCTGGTACCTTCCTCTGAAGCATCTTGTGGTGGCCAAGAGAGAGGAGCTGACCATGGGCAGAAATGCCTGGGTCTCCTTTTAGTTTGCAAAACCTGTCGGAGGCCCCAGGCCTCGCTGGGAAAGGTGTCGGGAGTGGGGCCATGGGAAGGAGAGCAGCAGCGAGGAAGGGCTGGGGCAGAGGGGGATAGCATGTGCGTGGGTTTGCTTCTAATTAGGAGATTTGAACTTTGAAAGAAGTTAATTAGTAATGAAACTTCTGACTGAATGATGCAGATTGTGAAGACTGGCTTTGTCAGCAGCTGAAATTAATTACAGGCTCAGGCACAGGGAAAAGGAGGGGGTGAAGGATGAGGGGAGGGGGAGGCATCACTGAAAGAAAGATGATAAACCTGGCTGCAGGCTGTTGCCGTAGTGATGGGAGGCAGTCACCGTGGTTGACAGCGGTGACACGTTGAAGGCAGCAGGTACTTCTAATTACCCCCTCCACCAACCCAAGCAGGCAGCAACCCCTCCCGACTCAGGGCAGGAGATGCTCTGGTTTTCTCCTAGCACTTTCTTCCTCTCTGCCGCAGGTTGGATGTGCCTTTTCAGGGTCCCTGCCTGCTCTGAAAGGAAAACTGTGGGGTGGCAGCTTTTCCTAATGTCACTTTAATAGCCTGGGAGCAGCCAGCGATTCAGCAGTGTCCTCAGGAAGCCTGGACAACGCTGGCAAACTTTCAGAGAGCTGGTATCCAAAAAGCAGGGGAGGAGAAATTGAGTGCAGCCGGCCACAGCTTTTTGAGCAGGAAGATGAGGGCCTTGCACATCTGGCCCAAATGGCAATGTTTTTGGGAGCACTCGCCATGGCTGGCGAGGTCTTGTGCTTTGGGGTCTCACCAGCTGCCCGAAGGCACCCAGGTCTGCATGGCCTGGGGGAGGCACTGCAAGGGGAGCGAGACGACCAAAGGGAGCATGGGAGCATCCTGACCACCCCGTGCATTGCTGCTGCTGAAGCATGTGCACAAAAGTGTAGATCTGTATGAAATAAACCCCTGACTTCGAGCCCCTTTGCCTGAATTCCCTGAGTTTGGCTGTAGTTGGAAAGTACTCCCTGCCTCCGGGTCTCGTGTCATGTTTTCTGGATGTTTGCTGAAGAAAAAACCCTGGCTTATAAAACAATTTCTGCTTTTCATTTTTTATGTATTAATTTCATCCAGGGCTGTTCTAAGCACTGGCTCTGTCTGTACCTCTCCTGGCTGCTTTATGCCCAGGGAGCAGGACTTTCACAGCCATTGGCCCAGCCCACACCAAAACTCTTTTGGCCCCTCGAAGAGTGTCATTCAGCACTGATCCCTCTGTCAGGGCTTCACTGGTGCTGCCTTTCCAGTAGCTGTCAAAGCACCTGCTGCAAAATGGAGAGGCTGAGAGAGCTGGGACTGTCCAGTCTGTAGAAGACAAGGCTCAGGGGGATATTTTCCGTGCGTATCTGATGGGAAGAGCAAAGGAGACGGACTGCTCAGTGGTGCCTAGTGGCAGGGCAAGAAGTAATGGGCACAGCCTGAAATATGGGATATTCCATTTAAATGTGAGAAAACACTTTTTCACTGTGTAGATAGTCAAACACTAGAGCAGGTTGCCCAGAGAGGTTCTGGTCCCTCCATTCTTGGAGATATTCAAAACCCAACTGGATGTGACCCTGCGCAATCTGCTGTAGTTGATGCTACTTTGAGGAGGGGGGTTGGACGAGATGACCTCCAGAGGCCTCTTCCAACCTCAACCATTCTGTGGTTCTGTAATTCTGTGAAAGATGATGCTGAACAGATTTTGAAAAGTCCAGAAAAGAATTGCAGTCTTACCCAAAAAGTCTGTGGGAGCTAATGGAAACCTCTGTAATTGGTTTCCTGGGCTTTGGATCGGATCATTAAAGAAACTTGCAAGAGAGAGAAAGGTGGAAAGTTGAAGTTGTGTTGTGTAGACCTCTGAGGGCAAGCATTTTATTTGTGCCCTTCTGGTGTATTCCTCCCAGAAAAGGCCTCTGGTTTTGAAGCCTACATCGAGAGTGGGCTCCACATGCATTACTTAGTACAGCACTTAGGATTAACTTAGTGAGGGACGGTGATAACATGTTCTTGAAATCACCTCATAGCATGATTGGCACAGTAGAGTTGGTGCCCTGCTCTTGTCTGATTTTGCAACTGAAGGGAGCTTACCGAAAACCAGGTGGGGAAGAAGAGAAAGAATTAATAATCTTCTAGATCAGATTGTGCAGGTTAGTCGTGAATCACTGTCAGCGAATGAGCACGGAAGAGTTGCTCAGAACGAACCATAGACATTGCGTGTCTTTCAGAAGTGACCAGAGATACAGGCCACCGTTTTGGATTCAGTTCTGCAAGGACTGAAAATGGGTGCACTCAGTGGGTGGTATTTTAAATAGATAATTTCTCGGCTCTGTTATTTTAAATTAAAAAACAAAAAAGAGTTTTGTCTGCAAATGGAAACTGAGCAGATATGTTTGTGTGGTGTGTTAAAATACCCAAGAAGGATGGTTCTGCCAGAGGTTGGAGGTCCATTCTCATTAGATCTACATCACTGTTTGCAGTGCGAATGCTGGAAAGATATGACAGAAACCTGCCCGCTTTTAGAGCTAAAATACTGTAAATGAGTTCTTGGATAAGTGCGTATCAGGTCTTAAGACTCCTTCAGAAGAGGGATGGTGAAGAGGAGGCAGGTAGAGGGTGTGGAGAGCACAGAGAAGGTCACACAAATACACCATTTTTAACCTCTTCTGTAATATATAAATTAAGTGGTACTCGATGAAATTAAAAGGTGACAAATTAAAAATAAATAGGAGGAAACAATTTTTAATGTAAAGTATAATTAGCCAATGTAGCTTACGGCTGCTAACTATTATCGAAGCAGATATTTCAGTAAGATTATCAACAAAGGATTCAAATGAATAAGCAAAGCATCTGCAGGGACACCAATGTAGCTGAGAAAACAATTATAAGGGCTATCAATTCTCATGCTTTAGGGCATAAACAGATCACCAGCTGGGGTCAGAAACGCAGTTTCCCCCCATGGTTACTGAATAACTTAATTAGGCACATTGTAGAGTTTTATTCAGCATGGGTCACCGCTGGAAGCAAAATAACAGATTAGATGGACCATTGACCTGTCCCAATATGGCAACTCTTTATCTCCAAGTTCCTCTCTGAAGGGAAGAGGGAGACTTCTAGCCTTGTGTTGTACCGCCTTCCCAGAAGGGCAGTAATCACTAGACTCACATAGAGATCTGGCTGTCCATTTTGATTTAGATGCCTAGATCATAGAGGTCTCTGCTACACTTGAGAACAGGCCACTATGGGAAGCCTCTTCCATGTATTTGAAAGATTCAGTAAACCAACGAAGGAAGGGACTCAGTGAAGCAACAGGAGAGGAGTGAGTGTGTGTTTAACTATGGCAATGATTTAACTTGTATAAATAACTTAGGCCTTTGTGCTGCCTCTACTTTCCCCTTTTTAAAAGAGTTTTGGCTTAATCAAGGAGTGGAGTAGTAAGGAACAGAGGAGAAAAACATAAGAATGTAATAAATCAGCCTACTAGTAGTTGTTATTTCCCTTGATCTTCCTATTTGGTCACCCCAAGCCTAGAGCAAGCTTATCTCAGCCATGATGCTTTTACAGAAGTTTTCCTTGACTCTTTTCCACCTGGTTTGAGTGTGTCAGCATGATGGTGATTTTATTAAACTGCGTTACCCTGGGGATGTACCAGCCGTGTGAGGATATGGACTGCCTTTCTGACAGGTGTAAAATCTTGCAGGTAAGCGGACTTCCTTCTTGTTGTGATGGTGCCTCAGTCCAAGTCACAAATTTTCACGCATGCTTTCTTTTAGTGTGTGGGCAACACCTTCCCAGACAGGTTGCCAGGAACGTCCCTGGCAGTAAGCTATCCTCTTGTAAAATGGCAAGAGTTTGCTTTGAGGAGGGGAATGGGGTGAGAGAGAGATAATGAATGAAGTCTACTTGTGACTATGCAATACAGAACAGTTGCTAACCTTCCTGATCCTGTGCATAAGCAGGGGTTTCCTGACATAGACAGCTACAAGATACTTAGCTCAGAGGTAAGCCAGGGAGAAATAACTAAGGTTACAGCATCCAGGCAGGAGAGAATAGCAGCCCCCAATGCATCTGCTACTCTGTTGAGCAAGGGTACTACTGAGTCCACAGATAATGTGGTATTCAGGATGCCCAAAGGGAGAAGAAACAAAGGTATGCCAAGAAGGGCCATGGGTACATCCAGCCTGTGAATGCACTAGCTGTGCTTGCTGCTTCCGCAAAGAGAAGGTGACAGCCAAGTTTGTCATCTATAGTGTTGCTGAAGCTGCGATGTTCAGATATCTGAAGCCTCCATCTTTGATTGGTATGTGCTGTGCCAGCTGTGCATGAACCTGCACTATGTCCTCAGCTGAGCCATTTGCAGCAGAGTGATGAGGAATCCTTCCTGGGAGACCTTGGAAGGACAGTGTTTCCCTGGCCAGGTTTGGACCTGCTGGTGCTGAGCCAACACCTCCTTTGAAGTCCATGTAAGAAGTCTCAGAGTCTATATCAATTACTTCACCTATGGGGAAAAAAAAATATAAAAGCCCATGCTTACTGAGCAGTAGGAAGCTGTGATGCCAGGGCTGCATGGAAGAAGCTTTTCCAGCCCTGCCTCTAACTCATTTTCAGAAGTGCTGAAATTTGTGTTTATCTCACATTCTGTGTGTTAAAGTCCAAGGCTGGGAATGCTTATCAAATGTGCTCTTGGGTTTCTGTTTGGCAGGTATTTGATGATTTCATCTTCATCTTTTTTGCCATGGAAATGGTCTTAAAGATGGTGGCCCTGGGGATCTTTGGCAAGAAGTGTTACCTTGGAGATACCTGGAACCGCCTGGATTTCTTCATTGTCATGGCTGGGTAGGTCAATAATTTCTGGGTTTATTTGTTCTGTGTTTGCTAGAATCTTGCATGGAACAGAAATGATGTAACTGAGGGGAAAGTTTCCACTCTGGTGCTACTCCAGTACATCTGCCGAACTGGAATCAGATGTGCTGGGGTTAGCAGTCTATGGAAGAAACAGTAGACAAGGTAGCTTAGCTCCCCAGCTGATGTGTAGCCATCTATCTCGCACAACTTCAGTAGAGGGTGTTAATTTGTACTAGCCGAACAGCTAGCCCAGAAACTTTTTTTTTTTTAATGTCTGAGAGGAAGAGGTGTAACCTTTACTAGAACCAAGCTAGCTTCTCTGTTTCCAGCAGCAGTGTTTCAAAGGTAGGAATGTCATTTTTGTTACTCTGGGCTTTTTGTCTTTGTATTGCACTGGCCTTATCCATAGTACTATTGGGACAAGCTGACATTTGAGTGTTTTTTACAGCAAAGTTGCTATGGTGAAGCTCTGATTTCTCTTCTGCATGTATGATGTGGAAAGCCTACTAGGATTTGCCTATTGAATCACAGCAAAACGTCCATCTCTGATACCAGTGGGCATGTGCTTTTTTGGAATTTGTCCATTTTCAGTTAGATTGCCTTGTGGTATAGTGAAAAAAAAAAGTCAGAAATAAATATGTAATATTGCTGTTCTCACAGCAAACAAGTGAACATCTTTTCAGAGAGAAACCCCAACTTTCCTGTTCCTCCTAGTAAGGAATTACCCACATTTGCTGTCACTTGGAAGTGTGTGTATTACTGACTGAGCCAGCAGTGAGTTTCAGCTCACTTTGCAGAGTTTTCCCCTGCAGTGCGGAGCAGCACTGTCTTTATATTTGCTTTTGACACAGTTCTTCTACAGCAAGACTTGAAAGTCATTCCCTCTGGAGGGGTATATAATTGTTTGCTTCTGGGGGGAGCAGAGATTTTCAAACTCAGTTCAGTTGTAAAAGTTTGAAGGCTGATTCTCAGCCAGCTTGTGCATGAAAGGAGGACAGGCAGATGAAAGCTGTAGGTTTTTCTGAATTAATGCAACATGTGTGAGATGGGAAGACCTTTCTTGTGGCTGAGCCTGCTGTGATTAGCATCTGGTTTAAAATGGCCCGGCATGGGGACTGCGAGTTTATCAGGAAAGGCTAAGTTAAAGCACCTGACATATGGTAGTGAGAAAAGCCAGATCATTGTATGTTCTAGCCTGAGCTCCTGGTGGCAAAATTGCTGATGACTGGATGCAGGGAAAGCGAGACCGTGCCCCAGCAGCCTTTGAGGAGGAAAGGGAAGAACAGGTGTGTTTGAAAGGGGGAACTTGGAGCCCATGGTGCTCCTCCGTGTGGGTGATGTACTGCTGTATGCTGGGAGGAAGGCTCTGCTCCAGGTGGGCACAGGATCGCCGGCGTATGGGGTAAAAGGCTTGGAAACTTGGGGTCTCGCTCTGCGTGGTGTCCCTGCAAGCATGGTATGTGAGTGGTGCTATCTGGAGAGATGAAGGAATCAGTGGGGCAATGCTAAATGAAAGAGGGTGAGCTCAAGTGCTTTCTCCATGCTGGATACAAGTGAAATCCATGCTACCTAGATGAGAAAGGAGTAAATCCCATTTACATGTTTCCCCCTGTCGCCATTGCTGGCAGAAATTTGAGAAGAGAGTGAGTCTTTTGTGCATCTGATAGCAATACTAGGAAAAAAGCTCATATCTGAACTCCTTTCAATGCCAAGGAGACTTAGAATCAACTCCTTAGATATAAAATAATCAGTGTGGAGGATTTTTCATTTCAGGTCCAAAACTGAAATAAATTTGTTTCCTGATTTCTATACAATTGTCCTCATGAGGTGTCAGGCTGAAATGATAGTAATCTCATTAGAATATCTGATCTCAAAAGACGTCTGCTAAAGAAAGATTTTTCCATTTAGTTATAGAGAACTAATGACTATATAATGTATTTCGAGTTATAAAAGCTTGTGGTTATTAATTCATTATTCTTTGAAATTCATTAAAATTGTCGGCACTGTTTAAATCAAATCCAAGGCTCAAACTTGCCCTTACATACAGACTGTAGGCTTTTATTTAACCTCAAACTTAAGCCCCAAGCTTTATCCTGATTGGTCCCACACCTGGATCATGGCTTCAGCTTACTCTGGGTCCAGACGCTGCCTTAGCCTTCTGACTAAGAGAAGACATCCTGCATTAGGTCTTGCATGTTTTTTGCATGCCAGTGAGTTAGATCCTGATCTGAGGCTAATCAGTTTTCTCTAAGGGCCTTCTCCTTTTCGTGGTCCTGTACTCTCATTGCCTGCAAGGGAGGTCATAAATTTGGCTCTCAAGAAAATGTCTGTGATGTTGGGAAGTAATGCACTGCCTAGAAGACGTGCAGCTTCTCTCAATTGCAAGAATAAGGACTGTACTTCCCAGCCCCTTCTCTTCCCTTCTCCCTTTCCAAATATACACCAACAAGGCAGCAAAGGTTGGAAGAGTAAACTGTAGCATGGAAAAGCAAAGCGCAGGCAAGGGACTGTTCTGGTGGGCATTCCTGGGCAGCTGAGATACCTCCATCTGGCTAGCTGCATGACAGCATGTTTTATCAAAGAGTGTAATGATTATTTGTTGCTATTGCCCCAGACAGTGTTTTGGTTACATAAGCCATGTATTCAGGCGTTCATTTGTAGTTTTCTCCTCACTTCCTTGGAAAGCCAGAAGCTATAGTTTTAGTTAGCTGAATTCACTCGTGTGCCCCTGCCCTGCTTGCCCCTGCTCCCCACGCAACCCAGCAGCTCAAGGAGGAAGACTCCATTGTCACTAAAAATGTTCAGTTTCCATGGCGATAGGAGCTGACATCACCAGAACTTTCTCCCCTCTCACACACTCCCTCCCCCAACCACCTTCAACGTGTTTTTTTCAGAAAGGAATACAAAAAACCCCAAAACAACGGTCCTAAGTCGACGCTCTCCATCATTGTTCCCCTCAGAGCTCCTAAAACCAAGCGAGGTAATTTGGGTTGAAGAATCCCAAGGCCCTTGTGCACACAAGCAACCAGGGCTGCAAATTCATCTTGCCGATGCTCCAGTTCCCAACTGCTCACTGGCGACAGGAGGTTGCAGGTTCCCAGACGTTTCAAGCAGTCTGTGCTTGTCACCAGCTGTCCTGGTGGGAGTCCCTCTTCCCCTGCATTTGTGATTAGCTCTTTTCTGTCGTTATTTGTTTCCCACAGCAATGGGTACGTTTGGAGAACTTGATCTGAGGCAATTTCAAAGGGCAGCTTCCTAAATTTGAGAGCCTACTAAGTTTTGAAAGTTGAGATAATGCGAACACTAATCGCGTTGGAAATGCAGGCCAGTGTCTCTACATGCGTGAATTTAGGAGAAAAGTCACTTATTTCTGGGCTAGCGCTCATCAGCTTTTTAAGTCTAGCAAAAAGAGTGAGAAATTTCTCCTGCTCGCTCTACTCTGTGAAGCAGTTGTGTTCACGTGCGGTTGGAGATGATGCCACTGTCCCTCTGGGAAGGGAGATGTCCTGTGGCATGACTCTGTCCTGAGGGTCCCCCTACAAGGAGTGAATTCATGCAACCTGCCTGGCCTTGGGGGCATTAATTCCACTGAGGGTGTGTTTGTTTTGCCTCTCTTGAGCTGAGTGCTGTAATTAGCAATCTGCGATGGGAATTATGTCTGCCTCTGCCCTCTTCTGTGGCATCCCAATGACATGTTCTGGTGTGCAATTTACTTGTGTGAATAGGTAGGTAGGTTAAGGGGGAGAGGGCTTCACTATGTGGCCAGGGGGATGATTGTGATGACAAGTGTGTGCCCAGAATATGTCCAAAACCTTTCCTTAATTACTTGCTGCTTGGAGTCCAATGGCTGAGGAGAGGCTGGTGTATCTGTCAGAGAATGCCCTGTCTTTGCCTCTCTCTATTATCACACTGGAGCTTGTCATGTAGATCTCATAAGCTGCGGACAAATCCCATCCTAACCTTGCCTTTGATGAGAGGAATGGCGTGACTTTGTATATTTTGGCATTTAAGGATGCACTTGCAGTGTTGCAGTGTTTTTTAACAGCTTTTAAAAGTGGTGGACATCAGAACAAGACACAGTACTCTGTGTAGCCACTTCAGTGCCTTCAGTGGTAATACAGTCTTTCTATTCAAGCCTGAAATTTCCCTGTTCCTACAGCCAAGGATTGCAGTAGCCCATCTAATCAATCGCTGCATCTCTCTATCAATTCATTCAGCTGCTTTCTCCATTGGCTCCAAGCTTGGTTGGTTGGGTTTTTTTCCCTCTCAGTCTCCTCTTCTGAAGAGAGAAAATCCCTTCCTATTAGTAGGAACAGCAAACTTTGTTCCCAGATGTATGCTATTACATTTGTTCACATTGGAATACATATTATTTGCATTTCCAAAGCAGTTCATACTGTTCTATATCGCTGACTTGTCCTCTTCATTTCTTTTTCTGTTCTCCCAAAAATATGCTTCAACTGCAAAATCCATCAGTGATTTTTTTTTTTATTTTTCTGCCAGGTTGTGATAAATAAATAAAGAACAGAGCACCAAGAATTGTGCATTACAGAAGTACATCTGCTCACGAATGAGTCCCCATTTACTGTTGCATATGAGGTTTATTACTTAGCCAGTTTTTCTCCAGCTAATGTATGTCATGATGATTTCATATTATTCCAGCCATATCAACATAATTACTTGTGTGAACCAGACTTGTAATCTTGTAAGAAATTATAGCACATTAGTTTGATGATGTCTATTTTTCCTTAAACCTGTGTTGATTATGGTTAATTTTATTATCCACCTTTAATCCGTAATCTATCAAAGCCACATATTGGCGATTTCATTACTGTACTGTGATCAGCATCAGTCCAGTCAGCCTACTGAGATCACTGTGTTTCTAAAGTACTGGCACAATATCAGAATTTCTCTGACCCTTGGATGCTTTCCCAGTTTTCTGAGACTAATCAAAAATCATCAGTACTGGCCCAGATCTTTTCTGGCCATCTCTTTTAAAGCTCTTGGATATAAATTGTCCAGGCCCGCTTATCTTAGAATATCCCTATTTTGATAGGCACAGCCTAAAATACTTGATCACAGCTGGAGCTGAAACTAGCTCATTATCACCTATGGTACACATACATCATCTGACCTTCCCCATAGAACTTTTTTTTAATTGAAGTTTTCTGCCTTTTTACACTGTTTGTGACAATTCTGTTTTCTTGTTCCAGTGATTAACTTGTACCATTTTATGTGCTCGTTCAATTCTCTTAAAAATTTTCCACAATTTCCATCTCCTAACTTATAGTCATTGGTATCAACTTCCCCTCTCTTGCTATTACATTGCTGCTTTTGCTTTCACTTATGTTGTACTATTTTTTTAGCCAGTTCAGCTTTCTTGTCTCTATTGAAGCTTCTTGGATAACTGATAAATATTCCTAAACACCACTTGACTGTTGTCGACAGTTCATGAATTAAAGTCTTTATCTTGAGTGGTTTGATGCATGGCTGTTTCTGTGTGTTTTCAACTTCATGAATATGGCCTCTCTAATCCACCAAGTATATCTAGTACTGTTGATGACCTTACTTGATTTGTATGTAACACATGTAATCAAGTAGTCCTAGCTTTAAGTTCTATGATTAAAAAAAAAAAAAAAAAAAAAGAAAAAGCACTTAATAGACAGTCTCTGTATCTTCCATCCTTAAATGCAATTTTCTTTGAGTTGTAAGGCACATCACTGTAAATGCTGGGAAATTGCAAGGAGATTTAGGTGTCCTCAACACATGTTGCCCAAATTCAACTCTTGCAGATGGATAAGGGGGGAGGGTTTTGGGTTTTTCTCCCACGAATTACAGACCAATACAGAGAGAGCTAGTCAGCCTGTTTTCTAGTGTGATCTGGACATACCTAATCACATGCATAGGATCATAGGATAATTTGTGTTGGAAAGGACCTTGTGAGGTCTCCAGTCCAATCTTCTTGTTCAAAGGAGGGTCAACAACAAACTCCAGTAAGGTTGCTTAGACTTGTCAAGTCAAACCTTGAAAACCACCACAGATGGAGACTGCACCACCTCTCTGGGCCCCAGCCCCACTGCTGATTTATCTCTGTAACAAGTCTGAACCTCCCTTCCCTGCTTGGATTTATGTCCATTGTGTCTTGTTCTCCTGCCATGCATCACTGTGAAGAGCCTGACTTCATCTGTTTACTGACCTCCTTGTAGGTACCAAAGAGCTGCTGTTAGGTCCCTCCAAAATCATCTCCTCTCCAGGCTGAACAAGTCCCCATCTCTCAGCCTCTCCTCACAGGGCAAGTGCTCCAGCCCCTGAGCATCTTGGTGACCCTCTACTGAACTTGCTCCGGTTTATCAACATCTTTCTTGTATTGGGAGGGCCAAAACTGAATGTGCTATTCTAGATGTGGTCTACCAAGTGCAAAGTAAAGGCGATAGTCCCTTTCCTCATCTACTGGTTGCACTCCTGTTGGTGCAGCTTGGTATGTCATCAGCCTTCATTGCATGGACCATGAGTCACCTGCTGTGCCCCAGGACCCACAGGTACTTTTCAGCAGAGCCACTACCCATCAGTCCTTAGGCAGCAGGTCAGTCCAGCACGGGTGAAGGACCTTGCATCTGTCTGTTGAATTTCATGAGGCTTCTGTCAGCCCATTTCTCTAGCCAGGAGGAATTCTCTACTTTATATGGCAGAAAATTAATCCATAAGTATTCATTTCCAAATTGCCACTGATTCCATACTAGAAAATGCCATTTTTGACATTTTTGAGTGTGCTACACCCCCTCCCTTTCTGTCCACTTGAGCCTCCCTAGCTAGGTTAAAATCATTGATTTTAATATTCCTTTCATGCAGATCTTCCCACCAGGCTTTCTTAATGCCGTTTAGGCTGTTTATGCTCATAAAATGAACAATTCATATTCTCTTTATTACTCAGGCCCCTGGCACTGGTGTATAGACGATACCATTTTTCTCCTCTTTACATCTTTTAGTGCCCTGATTAGTTTTGTTCTTGACATGGAGGCTTTGTAAGAATTAACTTTTTTCCTAATTTCATCATTTTCCCCTTTGGTCTTTCATTTAACGATCTCCTGACTGGTCTGTCTCTCAGTTCCCTAGAAGCTAATTCTTCTTCTAATGAAATACTGGTTAATATTTCTGCTTCTCCAGGGGTAGCCCAGGGGTCTGCAAGTCTCCTGCCCTATGTGGCTGGCCAAGCCAGCAGTTCATTACTAGATTCCTCTGTCATCTCCTTTGCCTGTTGGCCAGGATGGGCCAACAAGGAGCTCAAGTGAATATTTTTTGTCCATCTTCTTCAGAAATTGTCTATAACCTGTGGCATATCATAAGAAAAACAATTAATTTCAAAAAGTATCATCATGGGTAAATATTGTCCTGGAAGTTTGAAAACCTTCCTAAGTTTGCTTTTTTAAATCTCATTTCACATATAGTATGGCACCACAGCTGTCCTGATATCTTCTTTTCTTTTCCAAAGCATCCTTTCCTTTCTGAGTAGTTATGCAGCCTTTGGAGGGGGTTTTCTGGCATCTTTGTACAGCTGGGGATCCCTTCTTGGGCATGCCTGATAGCCCCTTAGATCGGGCAGAACATTTCTTCTTGCTCCCTGTGCCTTTTGGCTAGCTGCTTCTTCAGGAGTGCTTTATGCATCTTCCACGCTGGGAGCCCGGAAAGTATTGCTCTCTATTAACTGAGATTATTATTATCATTATTTGTACCTTCTCTCTCTGATAGTTATCTACTGTCCTTGATTTTTGCTTCCCCTGGTTCCTTAGATATTGCGTCCTTTCTTCCATCAGCCTGCAGTGATGCTGCTTCCTGAATCCATCCGTCCAAGCTCTTTTCAAACCTGTGCAGCATCAGTGCGTGTACCTCTGAACACTGACTCTCTCCTTACCAGGAAGCCACTGGTTTACACTTACGGCCCCGAGTTCATCCCTCTGCTTTTCAGCCCAGGAAAGGGGGCTGGCAGCTCTCTGAAGGATGAGAGGTACCAGCCCCCTCAGCCTCAAATGCCCACCTGTTCACAGGAAACAAAATTGGCACCGCGCGATGCCCTTCCAAGCCTGGAAGATGCCGCTTAGCCTGAAACACACTGGTTGGCCTTAATCGCGCAAGATGGGGTAGCGTGTTGCCAATCTTCTGCTTTCTCTTTGCTTTTAATTAACTATGGTCCTTTGGGGACCTGGCCAGAATTTGCATAGTTATGACTTTAAAATCTCAGACCATTAAATACTTATTAGCAGCAGTGTAAACAGCAGAATGCTCAGAAAATCCTAGTTAACTAATCTTCGATGCCAAATGAAAGTTTCTATAAAATTATGGCAAGTTACAGAAAGCTAATAAATATAGCAATTAGGTGTTTCAAGCAGTGATCAGATAAAGATGGAAACCAGCAAGCATCAGGCTAAATAGCATGTCAACCAAAGGCAGAAATATCAGAAGCACAGCCCTCCCCCCCCCAACATGCACTCACTTTTTCCTCCTTAATGATACTAATTATTTCATTTGCTTTCTCCTAGTAAAACTATCCATAGATGGGCAACATATTGAAATGAAAGCAGTCATCAAAATGAAATGAATCACACCCAAAAAGAATCAAAACAAGGGGGCAGTGGTACCCTGCGTGTGTTATGTGTAGTTCTCAACTATTGCCTCTGATTTTTTGCCTCCCTAAAAGCTAATTCCCTACCACATGAATCTTTAGCTTTGTTTAAAAAAAAAAAAAACAAACACACCAAAAAAACCCAAAACAAAACCAAAAAAAAAGGGAGGACCAAAATGCAGACACCCTTTTTTTTCTTTTTTTCCCTCTAAGCAATAAAATACTCAGAGCCTGCATTCAGACTCCTGGTTTTCAAAAGTAAGGCCCCGTCGCTCGTCTTCAGTCATCTGAGCTTGGCGAGTCCCTCTGGCTTTCTTATCACAGTGTGAAAACCTGCTTATGTCTTTTCGCATCATGTCTCCGAAACTATTAAGAAACTCTGACGTTTTCTCTTAGTACACAGTTTGGAGAGAAATCTGAGTGTTCAGGGGTGCAAAATAATCACATTCTATGTAGCAAGGGACCAGTCTCACAGGCTGTGGAAGCTTTCAGCAGCTTTTGCTTGCAGAGCAATTAAAAAAAAAAAAAAAAGGTAAAAAAAATGTTTCGTTCTGGAGGGGGGACAGTTGCAGGTTATTTTTTTAAGAATACTAAGCATCATAGCTCTGGAGCTGAATGTGTAATTAGTAATTGATCTATCACTCCCTGAAGAAATCTCTTACTTTTTACTAGCAGAATTATATCCTCTTTAATTTTTTTTTTTTTTTAAATAAAGGGGGGAAAAAGGATGTAATTTTTGCAGTCCTTGTTTTAGTAGCAAGGGATTTTTTTTTCTTTACTTCTGTCTTCCAGCTTTTATGTCAGCAGAGAGTTGTCTTTTTGCAGTGTGATGAGCTCTAACTTTAAAAGAGATAAGCAGGGCTACTTAGCTGAGTACACTGTGGTTTGCAGAGCAATTTAAAGGCCTACTGTGTAACGTCTGGCCACATCGCCTATGATGGTATTCCATCCTTTCTACGGTAGACGTTGAAAGGAGTTCAGCTCATCTATTTAGGGTGGGTGCATTTTGAAGCCTGGCCCTGGAGGCACCAGACTCTGCAAAATGTGTGCAAATGCCTGCAATGGCTTGCTCTTCAAGTAAGTATCAAGTGAGCTGATAGCAGGTTCAGTTCTGGGGGCTGCCTGGCAGCCCTATGCCTCCTGCACCATGGAGCAACCTATGTCCATATAGCAAAAGATCAGGTCCAAATAACCTGTCAGCTGGGAGCCAGAGCATTCATGAAGACAACATTTTTAAGGAGGAGTCCATAGGTGACTACAGTCCTGATGTGGCTGGGGGGCTGCATGCACAACCCATGCGGGCTGGTGCCCTGTGCTATCTGAAGCCCGTGCCCATTCCCAATGCACCGGTAAAAGTTGTGCCTTGCAGCTGTAAGCAAGCAAAGGAAATGGGGGCACGGGCCACAACACAACTCTCTGAGCAGGGAAAAGGGGACACCTAGAAAGAGTCTTTAATTTCTGCCATAGCCCCCGGACCTTTAGGGGCAAGTAAGGATGTGGCTCCAGCTGCAGAGCAAAAGGGCTGGTGGCATGGTGCAGAAATCTTAAAAAATAGGTCCCACCCAGGAGCCCTGCAGTCCTGGGGCTGGCAAGTAGCCTGTTTGCATGTGCTGTGTGTTTTTTCTCTCCGCTGGTACGTGTGCGTCCTGCAGCTGCAGACTCGGGGTGGAAGCAGTAGCCCTCCTCTCTTGCCCAGCATCTGGGCAGGCCTTATCAAAAATCTCCTGGCTCTGCTTCTGACATCTCCAGATGGGTTTGCGAGAGATTGGATTCATCCCTTATCGGTGCCTGCCTGCTTACAGCTCTCCTTGTGTACAAGCTAGGGCATGTCCAGCCTTAGCAAGAGCTGACAGGAGGTGTCTTGAATGCCATGCCTGCCCCACCCTCTAGCTGTTCAGCTGTGTGCTCTTCCTCCTGCCTCCTTGCTGTTGCTCCAACACTGATGGTCCCCACTATCCAGGCAGTTGTGGGCACCAGTAAGTAGATTTTGCTGCCTGCCCTCCCTTTTTTGCACACCACAGATGAAGCTAATAGAGCCCCTGGGGGAGCCTTGCCAGCCCTGTTCTCCACATCCTCTGTCCACTGCTACATCTCTGGCCACAGAGGGCCAGGACTGGGTGGATGTAGCGATACACAAGCTTTTTAATTTCCTTTCATCGGAACGGCTCATTAATATAAGAAGGGAGATATGGGACCATTGGAGTACATTGTCCAGTGAGAGGACTGGCTTTGCTCCTTCTTTGTGTTGTAGGCACAGTCTTTGAAGCCAGAGCAGAGGCAGTGAGACCACCTTCTCATCCTGGTGTGTACTACAGAGGTGGGAGGGGTAAATCGATCTCGCACCACCACCCCACAGACTGCAGGTGGGAGATCTGAGCTGTGGGATGGCTCACACACGGCTCACATATCAGGGGGATGGACACCTTGGTAAACGGAGAGACGTCAGCTCCAACTTTTGGCGCCGATATCTGAATTAAAAATTCAGACAGGGAAAACTGGCAGACTTAGTCTTATATTTTCTCTGTGACTCCTATGTTCTGGATCTTCGAAGTGGTAGAAATTCCAGTTTGTGGAATTTGATGGCCAAATCAAGTAGCTGGGGACAGAAAGGCATATTCTTGTACATAGAAGACATTGATTAAATCACATCTAGTCATAGTATAGGTACACATCAGGGTTAGGCCCCTGACATAGCTGAGAAGCTGAAGGAATTCAGAGCAGAGAGCAACCAAACAATCTTCTGCCTTGGTCACCCCAGGTGCTCATAGATGCAAGGACCAAATAGAAGTCCACAGGCAGGAAAAGCTTCACTTTGCACAGAGACTCATAGCAAGCCTGAAATTACAGCCAGGAAGTCACAGCAACGAAGTTTCTGGCTTCAGTGCCAAACCCAAATTTATTTGACAAAGAAATATGAATTGATTAGACTGCAGTTAATTAGATTCCAACTGAAAACCCCTATCAGAGACGGGGAATTAGGCAGCTTTTGAATTTGACAAAAACATATTGGCTTTGTGTCATAAGAAAAATACTGCCTTGGTATTTTCATGAATGCTTCCAGAATACATTTTAAATATTATTTCTTGGCTGCTAATTTCCAGCAAATAGAAGTTCAGGAGCTAAGATTAGGAAAGTTAATAAGTATTTAATAAAGGTATAAGGAGATGTAAATACGAAGAGGTGAATGGTAGTGTTTGAACTGTTTTAATCATGGATTTCATTGAACGTAATTACAAGGAAGCTGCTAGCCAGGCACTGCATAAGTACATTATCTTGGGTTACACGTACAGCAAGATAAAGTCTGAATTTTCTGGACTCCTTACATGGTTTTCATATTCTCGCTATGTCTATTTTAAATAGTCTTAGTTTTTATTCCTCCATCCTGCTGGTCAGTCTGCTCTCCCGTGCCTGGCACAGAGCCATGCTGGCCGTGCGTTTCTGCTGTTGGGCAACGAGCATCGCTGTTCTCTCCCGAGTTGCATTGCTGCTAGAGAAGTGGAGAATGCCAAGACAGATCCAAGCCCACTCTCGAGCTCACGGGTGCAGAGGAGCAATAGAAGTGCCAAGCTGTAGCTGATGAAGCAATTCTGCTGTTGTTGAGACCTCATAAGCAGTGAAAGTTTGCGATGCTGGTGGTTTGCGTGCCCCCTTGTCCCTGTATGCTCGCTGTCTGCTCCAGTGGCTTGGCATGGGATGGAGGTACACCAGACCAGGTGCTTTCTGGACAGGGTCAATGTGCTAACAAATTGCTCATTTGTTCCCTGCACTAGCTTGGTCTTGTCTCTGTTAAGGTCTTTTGTGTGTTCAGCTGAGCAGACTTACCTGGACATAGGCTAATGTTTATCAGCAAGGCAGAGACTAAGTTGGAGGAGGAAGCAGAAAGATGATCAGTAGGGAAAGGGACAAAAGGAATAAAGAGGAAGACAGAAGAGGAAAGAAAGGATTGGGAAGGGAATTGAAGGATATGAGGCAAAGTGGAAAAAGATGAAGGAAAGGCAAGGGGCGAATGGAAAAACTGGAAGTTAAGGAGGACGATTAAAATGAGATGTGGAAATGTTGCAGGCGGGTATGAGTCAGAGGGATGTAAAGAGAGAGGGGGGGTAGGGAGGAGGTGGGATACCTTGAGAGCGGGGAGGGACGGAGGGAGGCAGGCAGGCAGAGCTCGAGCGGAGAGGCATTCCCTGCCAGGCATGCCCCCTGCTTCTGCGGGATGAACCCATGCATGCAGCCGGTGCCCCTGTTCCATTTCCCACCCTGTCAGCATTCCCACCATGCATCAACCTTGAGCTGTACGGCGTGGGGATGGTGTTTGCATCAATCCCCTCTCCTTCCAGAAACTCCAGAAGAGTTTCATGTGGAAAGTTTTGAAGAAGAAAATCTCTAGTGAGGGAAGAAGAATTACTGTATAAATTCAATTATCTTGACAGCTCAGTGCTCAAATTCCATCACAGATCAGGAGTTTGTCTCTGATTTACCATAGTTCCAGCTTCCTAACCTGCCCTTGCACTCGCCCACCCACACCAGAGCCTGCAAAATACTTTAGCAGTGCCAGAAATGAGCTGCCATTTCCCTCGGGAGAGAGGCATTCCCCCCTGCCCCATCATGATAAGGGGAAAGGACAGCTCACAACCAGCACAGGTTTGGGGTTTTTTTTTTTTTCCCCACTTCCTAGACTTTGTCTGTCTGCCCCTGGACCTTAAAGAAACTAAGGCTTTTACAAACAAGACATGCTTAAAGCAGCCAAGAAAGAGGGGAGAACTAGATGAAGGGCAGTCAGGTCATGGGGGCTACCCTTGCTCATGGCACTGAGTTGCCACAAAGCAAGAGTAAGGAGCCTGGAAAGCTCCTGGAGGTTAATAAGGAGGCAACCATTTTGTACTAGCTTTAACGTTTCCCTGCTTTTGGTTTATGAACACCCAGCAAACACAGGGTTCTTGGGTTGTTGGTGCGATACAGATCCAAGCACCGAAGGTCGGGTGCCTGCCTGAGGGTCCAAATAAGCACCGTGCACCTACTCTACCATCACAAGGTCTTGAGACACAGACATCAGAAAATGCGAACCTCCTGACATAAATCTGCTGCCAGTTTCTGGCTGATCACTTTTTGTGACATGCCCTTTTTGAGACTCTGTCAACCTGTCACCACCTCTACGTGTGGCAGTAGATGAGGTACAGCCCAAATCTAGTGGGGTTACGTGTATAAGGTTTCTAGGCAGTGGGAAGCAGGGCTGGCTGGAGAAAGATAAGAGCAAAACCAGCTGGGCTGGCAATCGCTGAAATGCTACAGGTGCCCAGAGACTCCAGCAGAGTTGCTTAGAGATCCCATTTCTTTAGAAAAAGGAGGCAACATTTGAATTCAGCGGTTTTACCCACACAGAAAATGCTTTTTTTTGTTAAACAATGGAGTTCATTTCACATGGGTTACCTGCAGTCCATCGTGGTATGGGCATGCTACCCTTGAGAAGCTGAACATAAGCTGATGCTAAAGCCATCACTAGGAGCGAAAAGGCAAGAACGAGCGGTCCTAATGCTAAATTGTACTGGAATTCTGTTGGGGTTGTTTTGGATAGGATTTACGTGGCTACAATAGGCATAACTCATCTGCAGGGATTTAAGCATCCGGGATGTGTCTCTGTTATTACAGCCAAGGCCTCAGGAAGAACGATAGGCAGAAGGGGTCTGCTAGGACTGAGCTCATTTTTGTTAGAAGTTGCTCTCTGAAAAATTTTACTGTTGCCCTTCTCTGACCCATCCTTGGGAACAGCCTGCTGTTTTCATTGGCAGTGATTGACTGGTCTGTGGTTTTTTCCTAGCTAAACTGGAATGTAATCACAGCAAATCTGCAGCCACTGAGGGCTGCAGGAAGCTGGCTCGCTGGCTGTAGGAAACGCACAGTTGCAGCTAGGGTAGCATTCGTCTTGCTCTAAAAGGACCTGTGTTTGCTACTTTGATGATTATTACTTTTCTAGTGACACGTGGACTGTGCCATGCAGGTGGAAAGCTCATTCCACCTAGGAGAGGGCAGCAATGTGCACCTGGTTAAGGCTAGCTCCCGTTGTAATGCTAGCGACATGGCTGTAGCCACAACAGGACAAAACTCAAATGGCTTGTAAAGAGAGGTTCTATTTTAAAATGAATTTTGGATGGCTAAGTCTAAGAAAATATGTCATCTCTGCACACTGATTTCAGCTTGGCCCTAGCTCTGTGCTGTTCCACTGTGATCAGTTTCTGTGAGGGTCACAGTGTGCTTCAGGACTTCTCATTTGGTCGTTTGCAGTTCAGAAAAGACCACTTTTTGAAATCAGATGTATTTTGGGACTATTTGCTTATATGGTGTATGACAGAGTGTGTTTCAGGTTGTTCTGCTACTGCTCAAAAATAATTTTTTTGCCTTCAGAGGTCTGACCTCAACCCAGTGCTCTAGGGGTTGTGGTTTTTTAGGTGAGGAAAGGATGTTCTCTGGGACTTCACCAAGCTTGGAGACCTTTTTGTTTCTGTGCATATACCTACCTCCTATAACAAACTGCAGCAGAGGGACTCCTTCAGTCATGAAGCTGCCTCTATGTGTCAGGTCTCTGTGCTGTGAAGAGGTGTTAGCCCACGTCCTGGGAGCAATACAGCCACGTCTATGTGGTGTTTTGCCCATAACCATAGTTCCAAATTTTCAGCAGGTTTGTCTAATTCTGGAGTGACAACATGCTGATGAGGCAATCTTGCTTTATGCTTTTGGAGCAAGGTTGATCATGCTTACTCAAGGCTCTTTGCACTGTGTTCATCTGCACCACGCAGTTATGTCCTTTGCATGATGCCCTATGTCTGTGCATTTATATCAGTGTGTGTTTTTCCTCCTTTATACACAACTCCCAATTTCATCTGACTGGATCCCAAGCCTCTGTCTATCACTAATGCTTTCTGTAGGCTATCTAAGCATTGCTGCTTGGTTTGGGGTGGGGGTTTTTTGGGTTGCATTTTTTGGGGGGTGTGAATACTTTGATCATCTGCATGAAATATCTCCTCTCTGCACTCAGTGTATGTGGAATTGACAGCTCCAGGGAGGTAAATGAATGCCACTGCATTTCAGAGGAAGAATTATTTCATGCAATTACCCTAAAAGTGCATGAGAGAACAGAGTGAAAGGAATGAGGGAGAGAAAGAAAGAGAGCATGAGAGAGAATAATCACAACACTTCGACAGGTTTACCCCATTGTGTTTGAAAATCTATCACTCTGACAAGTCCCTTTTGTGAAAGGTGTAGACAGATAACTAGACATTTACTCTTCAAGGTCCTTTTGAGTGAAAAGGGTGATCGATGGAAGCATCAGTCTATTTCACTCAAGTTTCACTCAAGTCCTCTCCCTGTTATTTTTTACGGACTGGCTGTACCCCATTTCCCTCTCAATGTCTCACTTAGGCTCTCTGATTCACTCATCGGTGGTTCCTGGGCAGAGGGATTTGGGTGGACTTTAAGCTACTGGACTATTGACTTGTGGGTCTTTCTATACAAATTGTGATGTTTTTGGTTTAAGAAGGGGTGCAGTAACAAAAGCCTGTGTCCCCTGTTCCCTCCCCGTCTCTTGAGCATGTTGGAAGGAAAAGGCAGCTTTTTGTATCTTCATTATTCACATCTGAGAAGAGATTCAGGAGAAGCAGTTCCTGTCCTGACTCTGCTGCTGTTTTCACCTGCCAACTTTGTCACCCTCTTGATCCCCTCTGCACATCAGGGTCACCCTGGGGAAGCTGGTGACAACAGCCCATGTCTTCCTGGAGGCCTCATGCACCGATGTTCACTAAAATATGCAAAGTGCTTTGAGATCCTCAGGTAGAAATTGCTGGCCAGGGTAAATGATTAGTATAATCCAGTTTCCCACCGTGCTTTCCAAGAGGCAGGCAAGTTACTGGACATTTGCCATACTGGGTGAGGGGGGGAGCACTGGGCTAAGGGATGCTGGGCCAGGTCCCTTTTTTTCACCTGTACCTGCTGCTCTTGCAGTAAAGCCAATGAGTTAGTCATAGCTATTCGCACTTTGAGGTTATTTAGGGAGCATGCTGTTGGATTAGGAAAGCTAAGGCCTAGCATATGTCCTAAAATTAGGCTTTTCCCCTTCTGGTTGGTGTCAGAAAGGAGTGATTCACAGCTATGGGAGAAGCCTTCCTACCTAGCCGAAGCAGTTACCGCTTTAAGTAGAGAGTCTGCTTCTATGTGAGGTAGAACAGATTAGCTGAAGCCACCTCCAGGTACATCATCCTGCACTGTGAGATGAGGGGAACATGGGGAGCGCTGCACTGCACTGCAGGTAACGCTCAGCAGAACTGGCTATGCAGCCCCCCTCCTCCTGGCCTCGTGGGAAATATCCACCCTGTGCGCGTGCCCTCGCCAGGAGCACACACTCCTCATTGGGGCATCTTCTTGCAGCTCCTTTTCCTCCCAACGGTTGCAGCAGGTAAGTGGTATCGCCGCTCCTGGCCTGCGTCCTCACGGCACGCTCGCTGCCATTCCACGGACAGGTTGTGTTTTCTGCACTGGGGAGCCGTGAGCTCCAGTCCTGCTCCCGGAGGGCTCCTGGAGGCTTCAACTTTGCTCCCAAAGACTCAGGCTTCGTACTCATGACTTCCAGAAACCATTCAATGAGGAAACAATGACTCTGTGACTCAAGCCAAGATTTTGGATTCTTTTAAACTTTCTTTTTTTCTCTCTCTCTCTCTCCCCGCTTCTGCAGGATAGTGGAGTACTCCCTGGATCTCCAAAACATTAACTTGTCTGCAATCCGTACTGTCCGTGTCCTGAGACCCCTGAAAGCTATCAACCGTGTGCCTAGTAAGTCATGCTTCCCTCTCACACCTGCTCAGCTTAGGTTGTGGGGAATACGTGATCAGTAAGGATGTGTGGGGTGGTGTTTTCCAGGCTGGGTTCAGGTGCAAACTGAGTGGAGGCTGCTGCATGGCGCGTGCAGGCTTTTCCCCATCATGGGGCCAAGAGGTGTTGTTGGATGGGCAGGAAGACTAGTCTCCCAGCATATCTGCCCTGGTCATCCTTCATGCAGGGCTATACTGATGGCTCAGGAGCTGAAGCTGAACAATGTGCAGTAAAGGAAAGGGTTTTTTCTCACTCTTCCGGAAGGACATTGCAGGTTTGATAACATCTGCAGCCTCAAAAAGGGATGTGTGTGAGGTGTGGAGAGGGGTGAGCTGGTGGAAGCAGGGAGAATTGGTTTGTTCAGGCTTTCACATGCTCTTCCAGATCCTCTCATCTGAAAAACTTTCACACCGTTACAGCTTAGGGGCGTGTAGCACCGGCTATTTTGTCTCTCCTCCTCACCCTGTGCTTTGTCCTCCCTCTTTTGTGCCAACTATCCCCCCTGCAAGCTGGTGTGTATATGAGCCGGGCTGAGCGCTGCTGGGCATAGGGCTGCCAGGGCTGCGTGCGAGCCTGGATTTGTCAGCAACCGAACTGCTCCTTGCCGGCACCATTCAGGTCTGAGACACATTCCCTAGCTCAGGTCTGCATGCAAACCAGTGAGGTGCTGCAGCCCGGAGATGCAAGCCACAGCCCTGGGGCATGTGCCATGCACACACACTGCTTCCACGTGCTCTGTACTGGTGGCCCCTCCACAGCCCTCTCCTCCTCCCTTCCTGGAGGATGGGGACAATACCAGCCTCTTTGCCATGCTTCGCAGCTTTTATTGGTGCTGAACTGTTTCTTGCCTCTTCTTCCCTTCCTCTGCCTTTTTTTTTTTTTTTTTTTTTTAAACTCAAGTCAGTGTTGTTCTTCCTGCAACCCTGGAGCGAGTAAGCAGGTGTTGCCATCCCTATTTAAACTGCAGGAAACATTGATAGAGGTGGCTCAGGCTTCTCAGTGGTAGTATCCGAGTGGATGGAAGTGAACTGGCGGGCTGCTTGCAAGCCATTGGGGTCGGGGGGTTGCAAGAGCACTGAACTCAGTCTGCTGTGTCACTCCAATGTTTCTGGCTATCCCCTGTGCAATGACGGTAGCTGCCACATGCAGCCCTTTGAGACTTTAGGTGTTTCTTCCGCAAGTTTTTCTGTCTTGCAGAATGACAGGAAGTCTCTTTGCTTTTCCCTGTAATCTCCCTAATCAGGCTGTCTGCAGTGGATAAGACGTTGTCAGAGCTCTCCTAATCCTTCTCTTGAGCTCGGATGCTCCTTTTTTTTTTTATTCTAGATCTGAGGAAGTTTACACAGTCGACCTCCCAGTCTGTATCGTATGTTTTTCCTTGTGCCAAAGTCACTTTCACGATGCCACCTATTTCTTGCACATGCTATGGAGGTGGATTTCAGGGTCTCTGGCTCCATGCAAAGCCCTTCTAGAAAGGGGTCTTGTCCCTCTTCCTGGGTGTATTTTTATCTCTGGGCAATAGCCAGGGACAGAGGGTGCTGAAAGGTGTGATGGAGGAACTGAGGCACAGTCCTGTGTGCCCAACATGGCAGGAGGGTGCCAGGCAGAGGAGCAGCTGGTTTGGGCACTGCGCACATACAACATGTCCATCATGGGGTGATAAAGATGGGAGCCAAGAACAACCTTTTGGCTATCAACTGTCAGCAGAACAACTTCCCCAGCCTGCCTCCGCCTCTCTGCCCCTGTTCCAGAGAGGAGAGGGCTGGGAACCAGCTACGGTCCTGGCTGTGGGCACGCACTGCGGTGGGGGTGGCATCTCTTCTGTGAGGTGGCCTGAAGGTCATGCATGGCAAACTCACCCCTTCCATGAAGCGTATGGCCGGTTGCGTGAGGGCAGCACTGTCCTCATGTTATGCAGCCCCCTTTCCTCCCTGCTTCACAAGGAGTCCTGTGAGTCTGTCCTCAAAGACCAGTTTGAGGCTGATCCCTGTTATCAGGGTAGACTTAACCTTGGTGGCGAGTGGGAACATCTTGAATGATATCCAATTGACTCCTGCAGACGTCTGCCATGTTAATTGCTGGACACCGGCGGTCAGGAGCAAAGCTTGACTGACAAAAAGTCAAGGCCTTGTTTTATTCCTATTTATCTCCTGGAACAGCCGGAGCCGCTCCGCTGCCAGCAGGAGCTGCCCTGGGGAGGAGCGGTGTGAGTGGCATCAGAACTGGCCCACCAGGGACCCGCTTCATCCATGCGGAGGCACCAGGGATGCTTTCGATCATCTCACCTGACCTTTGCAGAGCACAGGCCATTGAATTTCCTCTGACTGTCCTGGCTGCGACACTGCCTGTCTGCTCCTTTTATCAGTATAAAACTTTACCTGTACGAAATTGATGCTGTTTTAATTTCTACTCTGTGGTTAAATCTTTATGTATCTTTCTCGCTACGTAAATCTGTGGTTTTACGCAGAGAATGTTTTGGAAGAAAGACATCCTGCCATTAATTAAAAAAAAAAAAAAAAAAAAAAAAGAAATTGGATTCCCTGGGAGAGGAAGCACTGACTTGAGGGTTGAAAACTGGCGGAGAGGCTGTAAACAAAGGCTTGTGATAAATGGGAATGAGCTGCGTTGGAAGAAGGTGCCTAGTGGGGTACAGCAAACATAATTAATGGGACCTTTGGCCACAAATCTTTTTTTAATGTCTTTTTAAAGTTCTTCATTACTGATCTGAAGCAAGAGGAAAGTCTATTAGTGAGATATACTGATGGTACGAAGCTGGAGGAGTTGCAGGTGCTAGCAAAGAAAGAGGGGAATAACACAGCGGGAGGCAGAGAGAGACTGAGGTCTTGGTGGGAGCATGAGATATATGGGGAGGGGCAGGTGGGTTAATCCCAAAGGCAGATATCTGGCCATGTTCAGAAGGCTGCGATGGGACAATGTGGCCCAGCGTTCACCGGTGGCCGTTTCAAAGGCTTCCACGCAGGCACCCAGGTAGGGACTGATTTTCACAGAGGAGTCTGGCCATGTGGACTGAATAATGGCAGTTTATTATCAGGAGAATGGACAAAGTGATTAGGAACCTGAGTGATTACTGCATGAGCGGAAGAGTGCTGAAGTGGTCTGTCTGGGTAGATTATTTAGTGCCCAAAGAACCGTAACACTCTAATAATCAGCCAGCGTTTGAAAAGTCCACATACTGAAGCGAGAAATTTCTGGATAAATTTGAGAGAAATTTCGTACTACATGAAGCAAAAAAAGAAGCGATGCCAGAAAATTAGGAGGGAGGCAATTCTGAATTACTCTAAGGAAACAGTAACAACATGGTAGAAGAAAAAGTATCGCCTGTGAAATAAGCTAAACAAACTTATTTTATATTCTTAGCAGGTGAGCAAGGCTGAAGTTTAAATGCCCAAATTGGATACATCTAAATTCTGCTTACCTGTGTTCATTCTTAACCTGTTACTGAAATCCCTTCCTTACAGTGAGACTTGTGAGGCTTTGAAACAATATCCCACAAGGAGCTGACAAATGCTATTTGTGTGTGCCGTACTCATTATGTACAGTGTAAAGGATGCATAGACTCTCATACCTGAATCATGACAGAAGAAGAAAAGGTAACCAAAAGGTGGCAAATGTCCATTAAGGAAGAAGTTCTCCACCCAGTTCGTAATTAGGCTGTAAAACTCACTGCCATGGGAAGTCCTTCCAGCCCCAAATCAAGTAAGAGGCACTGCGTAAGTAAAGTAAGTAAAATGGGATTGTCCAAGGGATGAGAGCTCACGTGGAGACACTTCTAGACTTCAAACCTCCTTGCTTCAGAGTTAGAGCTGATCTTTAGCTACCGGTTATCAGCAGTGGATTGCATTTCTTGGAATTCTCAGCAGGATGTGCTGCTGACCATTTTGGATTTCACTTCTGGATGAAGAAGTCTGTGGCTCTGCCCCGCCTGACCATTCCTCCATTCGCATATCGTCTTTGAAGTGTACTAGAGAAAACATGAGGCACCCTAGTTTTGTAATACGTATCACACCTTCATTAGTATTCCTACTTATCTCTTGTATTCCTGACTACAGCCTCAGGAATGCTGCCTTTTGGGGTTTTGTTTGAAAATTCATGAAAAAAAAAATTAGAGATTGTTCTGGTCCTATTACCATGTGATTCAATCCCATGGCAGTGAGCTGGTGTGACAAGCCCTGCGAGTCACCGAACAAGTGTAAAGAGGAAAAAAAATGCCCTCCAGGTCTCTCTCAGAGGTAGTTGCTTTCTGCTCTGAGCTTGTCTGTGTCCTGGGCTTGGGGTGAAATTCCACATCCATTTGTTGTTGTCATCCTTTTGCGATTGTGTGGCACGTTGCTAGGTGAAACGTTGCTGTTTGTGCTAGCTCTTTCATCCCTTCTCGTGGCAAGGCACAAGGTTTGGGGGGGACGCTGGTTTTGTTTTATTTCTGCCTGCTTTTGAGCAGGGAGTCTGTACTCATTTCTGATCATTTGAATTTCTTTCACTTCTGTTATTACGTTTTTTGGAGCGGAAAATGTTTATTTAGTTTACTCTTTCCTGTTGCATTGGTCTTGTGCAAAGAAGAGTCCTTGCATTGTGTTTGATGTCTTCCAGTTTCCACTTAGAATTTAGTAAATGATGTATCATTTGGAAGCAGATTACTTCAGCTGAGCACACTGTACGGAAGTGAAAGAGTCTGTTGCAGAGTGTTGCATAGCAACTTTATTGAATAGAAAGTGTATACATGTGCTAATACTTGGTGTGTAAGTGCAGTAGTAGTTATGTGGAGGTACAGGCATTAGAAATATAATGTTATATTCTTATTACTAGCTGTGCAGGAAATAGAATTTCAGATTTGTGGGAAGTTCTGCTCTTTCTAAATGTGTTTTTTCTCAGTCTCAGAACAAGAATAAGCATTTCCCATCCATTTTAGTATGGTTTTATTCTGCCTAATTTTAGGTAGTTTGTTTGGCTTTTTTACTTTTTTCCTATACTTTGTCATGACAAAGAAGTTTAAAAATCAAAAAAACTTCAACCATGCCATTCTAGTATAAAAATGCTTTCCTCTCCTCTTGTCCTCCTTTTCTTTTTGCTAAACGATCTTTCAATAGCTATCACAACACTGAAGTGTTCCCATTTCAATGAAATAGCATTTTTTGCTGGTGAAAGTGCTGTGTAGGAAAACCTTGGTCTAGCTCCATTTTACTTTATTAATTATTGTTATTATAGTAGCTCCATGGGTCCAAATAGACCACAGTTTTCTACTTTTCTTCTACAGATCTCAAAGATGTAAACCAAGGCTTGTTAGTTTAATCTTTCTCATGTTTCAGACCAGGTGAGTGAGACCCAGTGAGTGTCACCAGCAGGCTCAGGAATACAACTGACATCTCCTAACTCTTAGCCCTGCATTCAGCTCACTAGACCACAGCACCAGTATAAAAATAGTCTGAAGCAGCTGAAGCCTGGAATGGGAAAAGCAGATGTTTTGTATTTATATGCCTGCCTTAAATCTGTATTCCACACCGAGCTACCTGTGTTTGGTCCTGTAACAGTGCTTAAGACAGAGTGGTGTGGCTATGAACCCCACACTTGGCACGGGGGAAAAGCGATGACATTTACTTCTCTAAATGTGTTTTTGAAGAACTAATTTCACTGATGAGCGTGTGTGAAATTAGCTTCTGACTGAGAGATATTAGGCTGTAAAACAGTCTCATTTACAGCTAGATCAGACAAAAAGCAAACGCATTTGACAAGCACGGTCCTGCCCTAGCAGTTGGAAATGCAAAGAGATTGTGAGATTCTTCTTCTAAGACCCCTCCCCCCACAGAGTCTTTGCTTCAGATGCCCCAGTCTTTCTGAAAGGGGACTGTCACTTGCTTGTTCTCTTCCAGTGTTGATTCCCTTTCAAAAATGTACTCTTCCATTTGACTCTTTTGGAGGTACATTTTTTCCCCTCACAGCTTTATTTGTGAAGCGGTAACTGAAACTCAGATATTGTTGTATTTTCCAAATATTTAAGCTTACTCCATCCACAGTTCTTTGTATAAGCTGCTCTGTAAATACTTATTATCACATCTCAGTGACACACAAACCATACTTATGACCATGTGCAAATGTGTACACACGCAGATTTATCCACACGCAGCCACAGTCCTGACCAGGTTAGTACAGGGACAAGAGTGGTGTTCTCCCACAGCATCCATACACAAAAGTTAAGAGGTCTAAAAGCCCTTTTCATTTCCTGGTCAGGCTATGTGTGACTCAAATGCATTCAAAGACGAAGCTGCCAGCTTTTTGTAGGCTCTGTCCCAGGCAGGCGGGCAGTGAATGGAGGGAGAAAAGCCAACAGGGGATGGACTCAACTGACAGGGTTGAGTTCAGTCTATATCCTCCCTTCCCAACCCAATCTCCTAGCCAAGTGGAGCGAAGCACTGAAGAGAGCAATGTGATGTATGCCCAGAGCAGGCCATTAAAGGATGCTTTGCCTCAGAGAGGGGGGCAGATTGGAGATGGAAATGTAACTCAGAGCTGCACTTTCCTCTATGTGCAGCTCTTTATCAAGTCAGTTGAGCCCTAAATCAGACAGGCATGTGCAGGATACAGGGAAACAGTGTGAGGGGGAGCAGAGCAGCGTGAGGATTAATAGAGAAGAGGGCAAAGAAGGAGATGGGCTTGAAGGAGAAATGCACAGGAGGCGAGCGGCAGGGTTTGCCGGGCACAGCACATGAAGGCTCAATGCACCTCTGTGTGTAGGATAATGCAGAGAAAGTCGGAGAGGAGGGGAGGAAATCAAAACCGAAACAAGGGCAAGGACTAGTATAGAAAAAGTCTATTGACTCTCATAAATATGCTGGATGGCTTTGCAAATCAATGCTTCTCTGGGGCTTTTTAACAAGCTGAGCAGCCTGTAACAGACCCACATCTTGTAGTGCTGGAGGAAGTCTTCAGTCACTGAAAACAGGCTCCAATTTTATTTACTTGTCTGATCTCAGTGCTGGTTTTCCTGTGCATTCCACAGTGTGCAATATATTGCCATGTGTTTAAATGGGTAATCAAAGTAAATTTGAGAGAAAAAACCAAAACAAAACAAAACAAAAAGAAAATTTTATCCCGGTGTTAGTGTAGCAGGGAGCTGGGGAACACTGAAGTGCAGGAAATGTAGACCTGGTAATGCCTTGTTTTGCACCATACATTGCTTAGTCTGGTTTTTTTTTTTTGCAGTCACAGATCATGGGAGAAAGTCATCTTTCCCTCTCTGAACCAGTCTGCTCGATTTCACTGT
The DNA here is from genome assembly GCA_013389945.1 of Fregata magnificens. NCBI lineage: Eukaryota > Metazoa > Chordata > Aves > Suliformes > Fregatidae > Fregata > Fregata magnificens. Next base: position 580,284 of record WAAD01009582.1, read on the forward strand.
TATTATAAACAAGTATTCAAAAGTCACAAATTGTGTGCTTGTATGTTGTCAGATGGGTTTAAAACCACGAGATTTGAAAAAGGAAAAGGAAAAAAATCACAGATTATTTTTCTTTTTCCCATGGCTTTCAGACCTTTAGCCCTGTGACTCGGATCTTCTCTCCCCCTTAGCAGTGAGGAATAGAAACTTCTCTTTTTTTTTACTGTGATCTGAGATTGTCAAGTCATAGCAAGATTTCACGCCTGAAGGTTTATGCCACGCATCCCAAGACTCCCAATAAAAATGACAAGAGTTAGCAACAGCACTTCGGAGTTTATGTTATTGGAAGTAAAGCAAGCCTGGGAAAAAAAACAAACCAAAACCCAGTCATAAAGAGACCTTTGCTGGAATCTTTATTTCTCCCTTCTCCTCTAGGGGAACCTGCACAGCCAGAGTTTAAAAAATGCTCAGTGCCTTGCAGCTCCCATTGTGACAATTCTGCTGCCTGTTCAAACAAGCTCAGCCTCCAGTGTACACAGCGCTCTCGAAAGCCCAGCCACGTATTTTGCTGCCTAAATGGGAGCTGAGCTGTTTTGCAAAATCTGTCCCATGGGACCTATCAAGCAATGGATACCATGGAAATGTGAGCAATAATGACAGTGTATTATGGGGTGAAAGATAATGTCATATTACACTAATGCAAATTACACTTTGTGTGTGTGGGCAGGGCAATTTACAACCATAACGTTAAATTTCTCCATCTCTGTGTATTTCGGGCCCAATCCTCCTTTTCACACACATTTCACCTAACATCACGTCACTGCCTGCGGTAGAAAGAAACATGATTCATGCTAGTGACAGCAAGAGGAAATCAGCTCCCTTAAATCTTAACCAGAAGTTGCATTAACAGTGTTTTACATAATATTTTGCATTATTCTGTCCTACTTACACAGCACTAGAGATGTGTAAAGAGATGTGTATTTATAGAATGGAGGCAAGTGGCTCGCAGCCACGGCACTGGAGTTACCGTTTGTCCCTGGTGTTGGGTGACCCCTGCAACTCTGAAAGAAAAGCTGGCACTGTATGTTTTTAATAGAGTTTACACTGAAAGTGAATGCAGTCATCATTGCAGTGGCAAATGTGGAAAAAGTGAGATGATCAGTGAATGAACAACAGTAGCAGGTGGTAGTAGGTGTTGCTTATTAGATGTTCAGTATTAGAAAAAAGAACAGAATGACAGCAATCCCCCAGAGAGACACCTCTCTAAGAAATAATCTGGCACCTGGCATCACTCTCCAAGAAAAGGTTACTTAACAGCCCAAAGCTTGCAAGGGGTTAATGGGGCAAGAGAGTGAAGAAGGGGGCTCCTGACTGAGACCTTTGCCTGTGTCTCTTTCTGCTCATGTCACAGATTTTGTGGCTACCAACTGTGCTATGGTGGTACATACTGAATGTGAGTGCCTGTGGTGGATGAGATTTCTCTTGTTATCCATGGACCTTAGCTGGGCTCACAGCATCCCTAATAGGGTGCAGCCTGCTGCAGAGCTGAGATCTTTCCTTCTTTATGGATCACAGGAAAGCTTGGACCGAGGGCCCTGTTTTTCCAGAGGGGTCAGTATTTAGGTGTCAAGGTAAATGCTCTGGATTTTGCTCTCATGCTTGAGGCCACTGTAACCCTGGGGTTGTAGTGCTGGTCTGCAATTAGGAGGCCTTGTCTCTGGGCTTGCTTCTTCAAAGCACCTGGCAGCTCCATCTGGCATGGCTCTGTTTTCTGGTCCCTCTGTAGGGCTGGTGGGGCTCCAGCCCATCAGGGAGGAACTATTTTGTGTGCTGGGTCTTGTGCACCTTGGACAAAGCTAAGAAATATGAGAGCTTGGGACTGAGCTGACTCCACAGGGTCTGTTTAGCCCCCCTGCCTTCTGTGAAAGGCTTGAAAGGTGAGACTAGAGTCTGACCCTTCAAGCCACAGTTCATTTTTGGTATTATTTATGATCTGGTGAGAAGATAATTTTCCCTGACCTTGGTGTGTATTTCTCTTAGCATTCTCCAAGGGGATTTTTGGGTTTTTTTTTTTTTTTGCTTTTGACATCGTGATATTCTCTAAAAAAATCCTTTATAAAAAGATCTTCACCACTATGTGATAGAAGCTGGGCCTGTTCCTCTGTAGGATTTACTGCAGGTCTCCAGCAAAGAAATGTGGCAATAACTATTTGTGGTGTGAGCCAGGCCAGGGCTCTGTGGGACTTGTTGCTATATACCATGCTAAAGGGAATTATAATTTTCAAGGTTGCTGACACTTCTGTATGCTAACTCTTACTAGGAGGGGCCTATTTCCTTGACGTGCATATGACAGTTGATGGGCAGGTAGGAAGGAAAGCTCCAAGGGACTCAAAATATTGAGGTTCAGCCCTGGCTCTGGCACCCGAGCCCCCTTTGGTTGTGTGCTGAGCATTGTGGCTATGCAGCACCCATGTGTTTGTGTTCTCTTCTTCCCCCCAAGGAAAACAGCATGTCTCGGGTTTCATTTGCACTGTATTTTTGGTGGTTGTTTTAGCTGAGTGTGTGTTGGGGGCTCTTGTAAGTGGTATATTTTTTTCCTCTTCTTCCTTTTCTTTTTGATGCTTGTGTTGCCCTGACCTGATCCATCTAAGGTAAGCATCTTGCTTTCAAAGTTAAAAGCAGTGGGGTCCGTGCTAGTCCCTGGCTCCTGAGGGAATTGTTTCTACAGCCTCGGAGCAAGCTTGAGAGCGCTCTTCCTCTTATATCAGTACACTTCAAACCTACTCTGGAGAGCTCCGTTGTCCCAGCAGGGTGAAGCTCTGACCAACAGTTTTTTCCTGGAGCTTTAGTGTCTCTCTTGGCTACCTCGGGCTTAAGCTGAGGAGCACTTTGAAGGTAAGGACTGAGAACACTTAATGCTTGAACTTGATTCAGTATCCTAAGGGAAGTCACTGCACTGAGGCAGGGCTGGATGTGCCCATGCTACTGAGGAAATGAGCAACAGCTTTTTGTACTGGCTGAAGCTTTGTAAGTGCTGGAAATATCATGCTTTGATATTTTCTCTGTCTGTGGTCAAGCTGAGGAGTGACAAAGATTTGGGTAATTGGAGGTTAGCTCATCAACAGGCTGAGCTGGATGAGGTGTCTGAGCCAGTCAGAGATGCTAGAAAGCTTTGCTTGTCTGCAAGAGTGGGGTGGTGGTGAGGAACTGAGTGGTGCTCCTGATCATGCTGACAACCTGCAAGTGCAAAACACCCAACCCTAAATGTATCCTACAAATGCTCTGGGAACCTGACAGAGACATCAGTGAAAAAACTTTGGTTACATCTGAATGAGGCCAGTGTTTTACATTTGTGTCTGGGGCAGGTTTTCCTTAGCAGCAGAGCTGGTTCAAGAGCTCTCACTACCCCATACTGTCAGCTGGACCTGTTTTTCCATAGGGTTTATTTAATCTGGGTCAGGCCAGCCATCTGGACATGCTGTCTCTTGCACTGGTGCAAAGCAAGGGGTGATGGTCTGCAATGTGAGTGAGGCTGGCTTTGCGGCTTGAGGAGAAGGCATCTGGAGCTGCACAGCGGCTGTTCCAGCTGAGCTCCTCTTGCTTACATGTATTGCAGGAAAGGCTTCAGTTAAGAGGAACGTAGCAAAGCTAAAAAGATCTGGGTGGCAAGGGAAGCTGTAGGTTATAATAACGATGAACTTGACAGTGCATCTACTGTTGCACACACAGCTGATCAGTTTCTCTTTGTAGTAGTTTGGCCCCATATTTTAGCTAATGTAAATGAATGCAATGTGTGAAATGACAGTTAAGCCTCAGATCAGCAAGGGATCAGTGAGGAGGGCCACAACTTGGAGCCCAGCTTGCACTGTGCACACAAACTGAGATTATTTTATCTACAGGGCTTGGCCACAAAAAAAAGGTGCAGCTCTCCCTGTGTGCTCTCTGCACAAATACCATCTATCTGCTGGAATGGTTCCTCAGTTCTGAAAATTCTCACAAAGAAACATGCACAGGAAAATCCTGCCAGCCCCGCACTAGCTGGGTGGACTGCCATGTGTCCTGGGGCAGGGGAGGAAGGAAAGAAGGCATGCTTGGACAAGTGGCCTGGCTGAGGGACAGAACAATGCTTCAGTCTCTGCACTTAGCAAAATGTCCTGCCAGCTACAGTCACAAATGCTGATGGGGAAGAGATTTGCTTTTGCTCCAGTTAAAATGACGATTGGTGGCTTGGCCTGTGATGCAGATAAGATGGGTGCTGAGAATCGTTTTCCCTTCCATCTGGTTTACTCTAAGTAAGGGAATGATTGCCTCAAACCACTATCTCCTTTTGACTCTGCACACATTAGCTTTGACCCTCGTTGTAGAGCTGGGGAGGACTCAAAAGCCTCAGAGGGTGAGATAGAAGAAACCAGAAAGAACAAGGTTTCTCACCCTCTCCTGAGCCAGTCCCCCATTCAGATCTCTGTGTGATTAGTGCTAGGGAGTGAATCAGCTCAGCTGTTGGTCCTCATTCATGGAAAGAGGAGTGGTGCCGAGCAGGGGGAGGAGGTGGTGGTGAGCCGCTGGGCACACCTGCACTGCGTGGCTGGCTCCAGCTGCCCGGAGCTCGCCTCCTCCCCAGCCCTGCCCTGGCTACTCGCCGCCGCCGCCACGCTTTCCCTGGGGTTGGCGCATGCCGGGTGAGTCTGCTTAGCTGTGACGGCCGGGCTAATCAGGGTTGATGGTAAGTGTCTGGAGGGAGCTATGGTCACTGTAGCATCTGCAGAGTTTGTCACGAAGGGCCTCTGGATGCCGCTGGGGTGAGACAGAGGATTTGCTCTGCCTGAACCCGGGAGGGAGTTCAGCGACTTTGCTTCGTCTTTTGGCTTTGCTCAGCCCTGTGCTTCCCTCCGACAGCTCGTTCCCTGGCACTCCTCTCATCCTCCCGCCACTTCTCATCCCTGCAATGTGCTTTCCCCCCCGACATCTACTGCTGTGTTGGAGCGGTGAACACATCTCTGTTGTGCCCATGGCTTTGCTCTGGCAGGATAGCCTACCAGGAGTATCCCTGCCTGTGATGGGACCTCGAGGTCCCATCGACCACCATTCCCCACCCCTTGCCCGAGGGCATAGGTGAGCAGCAGGGAAGCATTATCTGAGCATCATTTTGTGAGGATCCTTCCTTGGATGCCCACAGCCGATACCGTTTCGTTTCCTTCTTTCCCCTGGTCTCCTCGTGAGGGTGAGTGGGGAAGAGAAAAGGCCTTTCAGAGCCCACACCTGGCACTCATGAATGTTTAATATTTCTAGCTTTTCTTCCCCTTGAAGAGCAAAACCTTTTCATATTTGATGCCCTGGGAGCCTATTTGGTTGCTGAACATTGCTTCATCAATGCTCTCCCTCCCTGCTTTTCCTCCAGACTGCCAGGCCCATCTTCCTTTCTGTTCTCAGGGAATATCGTCTTTTTTCAACGGCTGCTTCAGAAAAGGTCATTGTCCCTTTCATATTCCCTCCTTGCTGTGAGCCAGCATGGCTTCTGCTCTGCCAATGGTAAAGGACAAGTGGGGAAAGGCAACAGTGGGAAGGGAGGACAGGAGACGTGTGCACATACGTTGTGGAGCAGTGCAGAGGCAGAGAGGAGATGTAGGCACAGAGAGAGAAAAGTTAAGGGGCACAGGGGCAGGCAGAGGTGGCGGAAGGTAAGGAGGCAGCAGCAGGACTTTGCTGAAGAAACAGCTTTCCAGCACCTTCTAGAAGTTGTCACGCAAGATGCACCGGTGTTGCTGTGGATGGGGGCTTGTCTGGCGAAGGCCCCTTGGAGAAGAGGGGTGTCCCAGTTCTCCAAGGCAGGATGCTCCCAAAGCTGCACTGACAAATGTGCCATCACCCCTGCCTTGCTTTCTGCCCATTTCCATTGCCCTGCAGCTGCTTTAGAAACCTTGTCATCTGAGCCACCAGGGTCTGCAGTAAATCGTCACCCCCTCACCCTTAGGCTTTTCAGCCTTTCTCCCTCTTTCCCCCACACCTCGTGAGTGCTTGAGGAACCAGGGATCGTTTGCAACCTTCTCCCGGTCAGGCTGTGTGGACCCCAAAACACACTGCTCTGTGGGTCCTGCCTGACTGGGGCTCATCCCCTCCTGCCCATGAAAGCATTCAGTTGTCTGGCAGTGAGGGTCCTTCCTTGGAGACCTGCAGCAGATGCCCTAGCATGGCTGCCAGACCAGCCCATCCCTTCCTGGGTCCAGGGGACTGCAAAGCCCCAGCCACAGACAGACCCACGCAGGGCTGCCAGCTCAGAAGGGGACAGGGGGGCTGTGAGGGCTTCCCCCCAAAGTGCCCATAGGGGCTGGCACAGGTGCAGGAGGGGTACTGCCAAAATGCTATAGCAGAGGACGGGGCTCAGGGACTCTGGCATGAGTATTGCAGGCAGCAGGGCAGGATAACAACAGACAGAGCAAAGATATTGAGCTTGTATTTACGCTGTGCCTTTCATCCATATGGAAGTAGTAGTTGAAGTACCTCCACTAACTGGGTGAACTCAGCAGAGGATGTCCATTTTGTTTCCTGATAGAAAACTGATGCCTCTAGTGAAAAATGGGTTCCCAGAGCAATTGCTTTGCAGTTTAGGGCAGGAAGCAAAAGAGGCTTTGTACAAAGTGAAGTGATGGACTTGTTTTAGAAGTGGTTGGCCTATAGGAGAATTGCAGTTGATGTTTGGATGGGTGTAGGTTCAGCGTTCTTGCTTTTGGAAGAGCCAATCTCATATCCACAGTCAGCATCAATGGGTAGAGAAGGATGATTCTGTTCAACTGGGAGATTTTTAAAAAATCAAAATTGGGTTTCATTTCGACTTAGAAATGGAACCTACCAATGCTGAAATTCTTTGTGATGTGGAAAAGGTGCCAAGTGCTGGGGCCACCTGCCTGGTGGCCACCTGCCTGGCATGGGGCCACCTGCAGGTTCTTGGGTTATGGGCCCAGCTATCCCGGGGGGCCTAGCATGAGGGCAATCACCATGATCCTGGAGCTGTGGATAGCACAATGCTGTACCATCAGTAGCCCCTCTGAGAGTCAGGATGGAGAATGTATGGGCAAGCAGGATGTTTCTAAGGAAAAGGCAGGCAAGTTTTGCAAGTCACTTGCCTTCTCTTGGAACATGGACAAAATCAATTTTTGCAAATTCTGACCCAACAAGTGTCTTGTCTGTAAAATTCTGGTGGGGATGTCTGTTTTATCTGTTCTGAGTTTCAGTGTAGGGGCAGTCTCATCCTTCCCATTACCTCTGCTCTGAGATAGAGCTAGCATCAATTGATCTGAAAAACATCACCCCCTCTTGCAGTGCTGCTGGTACAGCTTCCCATGTCACTTGGCTCTCCCTAATGTACTGACCAGGACAGTTTATGGGAACTACCAAGCTCGTGCTGTGAAGCAGCTTTAATGCTGGGAACACGCTGCACTGCAGTGAGGGTGTGTGGCCTTAAAGCCAAAGTGTTGTGCAGAGCATTGCTCCAGAGCCTGGCAGGTCACAGGGACAGGCAGCAGGGCACTGTGGCTATGCTCTTGGGCTTTGTACGGTGACAGACTAGAAAACTGTCAGTGACTCATGGCACGTCTGCGATCCCCAACGAGCGGCTGGAACTGCGCCCCTGCAACTGCTGAGTTACTGATGTACTGTCTAGAAACTGCCTTAACTGATGACTAGTGATACAGCTAGGCAGTCAGGCAAGCAGGGCTTAGCTGCTGCTCCACAGCCTGGCTTTATAGCTAATGCCATCATTCCTTGTCCTTCATGATCCCATGTAGCCATCCTTAAGCATCTTCTCCTTCCTACACATCACCTACCTGCAAATACCACTCCTGTCTCTCCCACCCCCATCCGTCCCTGAAACATTCCCTCCTGAGATAAACCAGCCCGATGCTCCACACCAGGCACCCTTTTCCACCTCCCTTTAGTGTGCGTGCACCCCACGCCTGCCTGCCCCCCGCAGGCACCACTTCCTCTATTCTCTGTGGCGGGAGCAGCTCGGGGAATAGAGATAGAGCGTAACACACAGCATTGTGTGGCTAATTACTCGACGCTGGGCACACAAGGGGGATTAATTTGTGCCTCAGAGGGCTGTCAAAGAATCCTAATCTTATCTTCCCCTCCTCTTTCCCCTTCTACTGCCATCTGAAGTAATGAACTGGTTATAAATACCTAATTAGCTAATTATTTGCTGGCCTACATGGAACATCTTCAGTGAAGGAACTCCCTGGGCCCCTGGGGGAGGGACCTCCATGGAGGTGAGGAGAGACGACTGCACGAGGTATGCACTGGGGTAAAGGCTGTACAATGATGCTCGGAAGGATTTCTAGACTTTTGCCATCCCTGGAGAGCAGAGGAAAAGTCATTAGCTCTATGGAGAAAGGAGCCTGTCCTTAGCCCTACTTGTGGCTGCATGAGCTGAAGAGCCAGGGAGAACTAAAACCACAGAAAGAATTCATTAGGTAATGGGAAAAAAAAAAGTTATTTTGGAAACATTTGCACTGGCTAGAGGTGCTATGCCGACAGCATTTCAGGCTGTGCCTGCTACCTGTGTGCTCCAGTCCTGTTGGGAAGGGATGACTAGACAAGAGAGGAGAGTGTGGTCTCCATGATGAGACTGTCACTGGGAAGACCAATTTATGCCAGTTTGTGTCTGCTGGAGAGGTTCATCCCACTAGGCAGGCTGGCCGTGGTCCTTCGATGTAGCATGCAGTCTTCAAACTGGGATGTCTGAGGCCGTTGAGCTGCTGTGCACCTTTTGGACAGAGTTTTCACTCCGTTGCCTGTCTGTGGGGAAGGGAGAGAGGGGAATATCAGTGAGATAGCTGATGGTACCAAGAGTCTTATTCCCTTTTCTTCTCGCTGCTGCAGATGGAGGCCTAGAGTTAAGAGATCAAGGCATCACAGCAGCTCTTCTGGCTGCCTGACAGTAGAGGTTAGGACAAGAAAGGGCAATGATCATAAATCTAGCCTGGTTTGGGTAGTAATTAATTTCTGATATGCTGCTTTTATCTTCATGTGGCTTTTTTTCCCCCCCTCCTAAATTTTCCTTTCCTTTTCCTTTTTTTCCTTTTCCTTTTCTTCTTCTTCCCTTTCTTTTCTCCTTCCTCTCTCTCTGTCCCTCCATCCCACACTTGCTCCTTCTGGTTCTGTTCTCCCCCTGCAGGCATGCGCATCCTTGTGAACTTGCTCCTGGACACCTTGCCTATGCTGGGGAACGTCCTCCTTCTCTGCTTCTTTGTCTTCTTCATCTTCGGCATCATCGGGGTGCAACTGTGGGCTGGGCTGCTCCGCAACCGCTGCTTCATGGAAGAGAACTTCACAATGTGAGTGCCTGGGAGACGATGTCTCCTTCCTTTCTTCCAGCGGCATTTTGCTTTCCCCTTCCCTGCTCTCTTGTCTTCTGCTGCCTGGCTCTTTGTGTATCGCTTACTCCAAATGGCTGTAGGGTGATACCGTGCAGAGAGTTGGCCACGTCTTGCAGTGGAAAGGAAGGGAGGGCAAAGGCAGCTGGTTTTAGTCTGTCTTCATGGTCCACAGATGCCTGGGCTCATTTGGATTTGGCCAAGGCACAGGTTAGCATAGCTGCCTCCTCCAGCCATGCCCAGGGATTCAAGATGCTGTTCCTACTCCCAGAAAGAGTTGAAACTCTGACATATCAGCCATGCCGTCTTTCTCCTGAACTTGCTCCCTCTTCAAAAAACAACAACCAGAGGAGTCTTACAGAAAGCCATAGTGCTGCCTGATGCTTCCAGGGACATCTTTGGCACCTCTGAAATGGAGCTGAGGTCACTGTTTAGAGGGTAGTGCATTACCTCCGGAGGCTTTGGACAGACACGGGGAAATTATTGGAAAACTTCAGGAGTAGAATTGCATGTGGGAGGTGCCGAGGGGGGGGCAGAGGGCTTCTGGGAGAGGTGTCCCACAGCTGGGTTAGTAGAAGTGAGAGCATCTGAAAGCGAAGAATGGCTGCTTGAATGTGACAAAAAAACCCATGAGGAAACGTGGGCACAGTTCTGGCAAAGAGAGCCTAGAGCCACACAGGGGTTGCTTACAGGTGTCTGAGGTTTACTCGGTGAGGGGTCAGAGGGAGCCTGCAGAGCATGGCTCTCCTCCTTCCTGGAGGCAGAGGTGGAAAAGCTCCTGCCTGCCACGAATTCTCTGATTACCCTCCTGGGGAGCAAAGCAGTTCCAGGGCACAGCTCCTCCTGTTGACTTTCTGGCTTTAGCATATCTCAGGCTTTCAAATGTCTTCTTAAAACCATATACTAATCCCAGGTGTCCTATAAGTTTAGACTGCTTAAAAAAACCTAAAGCTGTAGATCATCTCAAATTGGAAAAAAAAAATAACTGTGAAAATACAATCTGCAGAACAGCAGTGGGATTGGAGAGTAGGAGCTGCTTAAAGCAGCCATTTACTCTGTTTATATATTCCTTGAGGAAAAAAGAATGTTTAGGATGATTGTCCTTTATGTAAATCAGGGGTAGTACTTCTTTAATGAGTGTAATTACATCCATGCAGAGTTGATGTAACTGAGAAGTGAATTTGGGACACAGCCTGCAAAGTGACAGATACTAGAAAATCTTTGGCTGACCATTACTAGAGAAATGAAGCCTTCAGGCACCCAGTTCACCAATGATGTGGATGTGTTACATCAGATCTTTGTGTTTAGTCCTGCTTAGTTTAGAATCAGAGACTTTCTCTCTTTTCTTTTTCATCAACACTTGTCCTCTTCCGGTGACACTTAGTGAAAAAGTCTGCATTCATGCAATGTGAAAGTTGTGTACTGTAGCACTGCAAGGAATGCAGCAGATAAAATTTAATGGAAAATTTTAAATCTCTACCTTTCACTTTCCTGATCATTAGCTCATCTCCAGCTAGGCAAGCATAGATGATTTTAATTATTCATGCATTTAGAAGGTGCTTGCGTTATTTGGAAAAAAGCATGTGAACTTGTCATGAAACATTGCACCCATAATGCCAACTGTCAAGGAGGAGTCAAAGTTAAGGTTAAGTCAATTTTAACTTTGCATTTCCTGATTTTAAGGCTTAGCTGTGCAACCTTAATTATGCATGAACTGGATTTTTTCTTTTTTTTAGGAGTACAGAAGGTTCGCTGCCAAATGTTATAAAACATGTCCATCAACAGTTACATACATGAGCACATCACAGTAAAGCCTGATGAACTTCCTTAATATCACTGCATCTGATTTAGCTTTGATGCTAATGGGGAGAGTGATCGGAATGCAAATCTCTGCATTCCAGCTTTTCTTCGTCTTCCTGCAAGCAGATTGTGTAATTTGGCTTGGGGTGATCTGATGGCAGGCAAAGCTCTGAAAACTGGGGACTCACCCTGGAAATTTCCTGTTTTCCAGGAGCCCTGTCTTCCCTTCCCTTCTCCTGAGGCAATAAACCTGGAAATTCCTTACCCAGTGCAGTCCCGATGTCAGGATGGGAGCTCCCAGCTCCACCAGTGTCTCTGATGGGAAACTGTCTGTTATAGGAACTTTATGACTCTAGTTTTTTATCCTTGCAGACAAGGTGACATTGTCCTGCCGCCTTATTACCAACCTGAAGAAGATGATGAGATGCCCTTTATCTGCTCACTGTCAGGAGACAATGGAATTATGGGATGTCACGAGATACCCCCACTGAAGGAGCGGGGCCATGAATGTTGTTTGGACAAGGATGATTATTATTACTACAACTCAGTCCGGCAAGAGTTCAACATCAGTGGCATGTGTGTCAACTGGAACCAGTACTACAACGTGTGCCGTACAGGCAACGCCAACCCGCACAAGGGTGCCATCAACTTTGACAACATCGGGTATGCCTGGATTGTGATATTTCAGGTAAGACCGAGTTAGCCTCCTAACAAGGCTCAAGCTATTTTTCTTTTTTCCAACTCGGTCTTTCTGTGCTCCTATGATGGTTTCTACAGGGTGTGATACAGCTGCAGAGAGAAAAGGGCCTTGTAACTGCTCTGGGAAGAGAGGCAGAGGGCACACCATGAACGGTGTTCCTGAAGATGAGGAGGGACGTAGAGCTGTTCCAGGCCTTTGCTGAAATGAGCTACACCCTTCAGGCTGACTTGTACCACAGAATCATAGAATGTCCTGAGTTGGAACGGACCCACAAGGATCATTGAGTCCAACTCCTGACCCTGTATAGGACAACCCCAAAGTTCACACCATATGTTTGAGGGCGTTGTCCAAATGCTTCTTGAATATTGTCAGGCTTGGCGCCATGACTGCCTCCCCGGGGAGCCTCTTCCAGTGCTCCACCACCCTCTGGGTGAAGAACCTTTTCCTAATATCTAATCTAAACCACCTTGGCATATCTTTCTGCCATTCCCTCACATTCTGTCATTGGTCGCCAGGGAGAAGAGAGCAGTGCCTGCCCCTCCTCTTCCCCTTGCGAGGAAGCTGTAAACCGCGATGAGGTCTCCCCTCAGTCTCCTCTTCTCCAGGCTGAACAGACCAAGGGACTTTAGCCGTGCCTCATACGGCTTCCCCTCTAAACCCTTCACCATCTTCGTGGCTCTCCTCTGGACACTCTCTAACTACCAGTTGGAGATTGAAACTACCAGTTTTCCCTTCAATCCAGATCACTATAGCAAAGGAGTCTATTTTATTTCTTTTTTAATTCCCAGCACATGTTGCAGATGGGGGCTAAAATCCGTGCCTTTTTTCTTTTCTGCCGGCTGTACGTGTTGTCCAGTCCAAGGGGAACAGAAACCTGCTGCGGGTTTTCCCCCGCTGCGATCCAGGGAAATGAACTATTTTAATGGAATATTCCTGCTGTGGGCTAGCATGATCTCACAGGTTTTGACGGTATGCCAGTGTCACCAAGCAGTACCATGCTGATTTCCTGGAATGGAAATTTGGCCTCCTTGAAGTGAACTGTTGTTTCTCACTTTCCTTGGGTTGCAACAGCCCTGCCAGTATCTGCCTGTATACACTGAGGAGTGAACTCTGGAAGCCCACTTCCCTCCTGTTTCTCTTGTTTTTGTCTTTGCAGGTGATCACACTGGAAGGGTGGGTGGAGATCATGTACTACGTGATGGATGCCCATTCCTTCTACAATTTTATCTACTTTATCTTGCTGATAATTGTAAGTATAAGACTTGATGACTGTCAGCATTGCAAGCTAACAGCCTATAAAAAACAGTTGTTAGGTCAATGTAGATACTGGGGAAACAAACTACTTTGTCTGGATTTCTTCTAGGAATCTCAGGAACCCATCTAGTTGATTTTCACCAAGAGTCAGTGGCAGGATCACTTAGTTGTCAGGCAGGTTATTCTCTTTCAGTTAAAAAATATGCTCAGGATTGATTCCTAGAGATGTACATACCCAGTGTAGGAGAATGTTCTCCTCTGCAGATCTTCTCTCAAGGTAAATTCCCCAAACCAGTAGGCCCAAAAGCACAGAAAACCACTTCTGCATCTGCTCTCCTACTTCATCTCTTTATACATTTTAACCTCTTGAGTCATTCTTGAGCCATATTTTATGGCTTTTGGCAACACCTGGATTTCTCAGAACCAGGGTCTCAGATTCAGATTTTGTCAGATTCAGGGTCTGTCACACTGAATTACTTCGTTACCGTGAACAAAAATGAGCTGGTGCTCTGAAAATGTTGGCAGTCCAACATAAACTGGCTGTGTGAGATCACCTGTGGCTGGTGGGGATGGAAAGAGAGAAGTGTATCAGTGATGAGAACTTAATAAACAGTTTATAAGCCCCATGGATTTGTACAAGTGAAGGTTGCTTTGCTGTAAGGATGTTTGGTGGTGGTGCCTGGAGAGAGAGCTGAGAAACATGATGCCATTGCCTCTTCCATTCCTTAAGCCCTCCCACATGTAAGTACATTTTCCTGGAGGGAATGTCCTGTTTCTAACAAGGAAGGATTTTGTTTTTATGAAGACTCTTACACTTTTCCCACATGGAGACCAAATTCAAGACTATAAGGGAAAGACCTAGGATGGATTAGGGGAAGTATAAAATCTGTACACAGTAGGTGCAATTTAGTTCTAGGTCACTTAGCCAGTAAGAACCTCAGTGTGTATCTCCAAAGCCCACATGCATTTGGATGGGCTGCTGAATTGACCTGGTTAAGACTCTGCTCCACCTACTACTTGTCCTTTGTGGCCATGCCTTCCTAGAAATAGGATCTCTAGAAGCAATCACCCAATAACACTAACAGACTCACCTGGCACAAGATCTAGTTTAAATTCAAATTGACATGCAACAATTTGAGAGCAAACAAACCTTAATCCAGCTTCTGGGAGAAATTCTGCAGCCTGTACATATGGGGAGTGGCACAAAAAAAAAATCTGCTGGTCCACTCAGGTCAGAGAACTTATGAAAAAGCTGAATCTTCATGGTATCCTCGATTTCTCCCTGCCTCCTGGCCTTCTGCCATCACAAGGGAAAGACAAGGAGAGGAAAACAGAAAGATGACATATTCCCTGTGGCCTGCAGCATGAGCCATGACAGCAGAGGTGAAATACACCTTGAGGAATGCTGCTTTTACTTTGAGGCTGGAGAGTCCCAAGGAGGGACAGTGCAGAGGTATGATTGCACAGGATTGGGGGGGAGCTCCCCACAGCTCTATTCCCAAAGGCAAACTGAGCGTCCACTGCTTTTTGGGAGTTCAGAAAACAATTATTTCCCATAAAGTTTGTTCAGATCTTCCACCATGCAATAGACATTTAGCACCTCTTGCATTTTCACTTTGAGCAGCATGGCCAGGATACCCAGATTTGTACAATGTGCAGTTTGGCACAGACTTTACTCCTGGCCTCAGATATAGTCTCTCCTAGAGCCGGGAAGGACTGTGCAAAGTCAGTGTTTAACCATTGGGGTGGGTATGCCCATCTCCTGTGAGCCAGTTCCAAAAACTCCCCCTCACCCCCTGCTCCAAACTACATAACTTCTGTCAGCATATTTTTGGTTTCTAAGCAGGAGCATCCGTCCAGTGCTGGCTCACCTCATGTGGATTTCCAGTGATTCAAACTTTGTCTCTGAATTTGCAGGCAGCTGAAAACCCTCAATTAAAGACTCCACCTGAGATTTTACTGCAGAATGTCATTAACATTTCTAGACGCTCCATCCTCATTTGTAGAAGCCATGTAGGTTTGTTTCCATCAAACACAGGAGCACATGAACCTCAACTTACTCTGGGGACTGCTCAGAACGAAGGAGCCATATGCTAGGTGGGATATTTCCTTTGCCTTTGGTGGAGTTACACCAAGAAAGTATTTAGCCTTTCTGTTACCTTCTTGGATTGTGTGATGCATCTTTTGCAGCACATAGCAACACCAGAGTGAACTTGCTATCACTTGGTTTAATTTTCCCTCCGAGTCTTCTTATAGAAATGACAATCCCCCTTCAAGTCTCGTGAAGCACAGTCCCTCCAGCTGTTATCCTTCTCTCCTTCTCCATGGTCGAGAGGCCTGGGTTTCTAAGCAGGATTGCTCTGACAGTCATACTTCAAGCCCCAACTCTTTGCTTTTCCACATACATCCTAGCCCTAGCTCAAACTTACTCTTCCGGGGCCAGATCTCTGCAGCCTCTTCCTTAGAGCTATGCTTTTATCCATGACTTCTCCCTCCCTCACAGAGATATCTTCAAACACCTACATAAGGCTCCCACCTGCTACTGCTCATCTGGCAGGAAGGCGGCTCTACCACCTGGATATATTCCCAGCATGGTCTAGGACTCCTATGTAGACGTGCTCCCTGAGGGGAAGAGTGCTGGCTCTCGCTGCCACTCAGAGTAGCCTTGCAGAACAACCTTGTAAAAGCATTTTACATATTCAGCATATTGTAAATAGCTTCTTCCTCTGCCAGAGAGCAGGGAGGTGATATGCTTTCACCTCTTGGGTCAGTGCTTCATTTTGGTCTTCCTGCTTGAGGTTCAGCTGTCTCTTTGTCACTTGGCCACTGGTGTGGCTCCTGGACTAGAGAAAGCTCTTCTGAACTCTCAGATTGGCAACCACATTGCAGCACTCAGTGGCCTCCTTGAAGTGCTCTGTGCTTACAGATGTGGACTTCAGATGACAAGCTGGATATCCAGGCATAAGCAATAAAAAATAACGGGCAAGGAAGTCAGCATATCCAGCACCAGTCAGATTTTATTTGATATTGCAGAGACAGGTTGTCCAGCTGTGGGCTGAACAAGGCCAGGATCTGCTTAATCACAGTACAGCTCAGTCTCAGGGCTGAACGGGACTCCTATGTTGGGGCTTTGAATCGGTGGTCTCCTGCCTCTGTCAGATGGTTTGTCTGACTCCATGTGAGACGGTTTTGGTCTCCCTGCTCAGCTAGCTGAGATGGGTCACCCAATTATGAGCCATCTGGGACCCTTACTGTCCTTCTGCTAGCTGGGAGGCAGAGTCTTAGAGTTTATGGACTCAGCAGAGCCTTAGAGTGTATGGACTTGCCTGTCGTCTTAAGGATTAAACAAGCTCATTTGTTTTACGTTTGAAGCTCCTAGCTAAGAGGTTTAAGGATTGAGGGTTAGTTGCTTTATCCAGCCTTCTCACTCCTCCCCTTTTCAGTCATCTGGTGGGAGATCACAGCAAATGGTGCCTGTGAGGACAGGTCTTGGTGACCCCCCCCATGGATTCAACCCCAGGCTTACAGTGTGACCCTGCTGAGGGCATCTTGTTGCCCTCAGCTCCTCTGCTTGTAGCTTAGAGAGAAGGTGTTGCAAGTCTTAATTGCTTGTTGTTTGTGGAATTGTTGGAAGTTGCAAAGTACCGGGCAGTGTCACAATTACTGTTCCAGAAATGCGCCCATAACTGGTGTCCAGCTCCCAACCCTGCCTCACTTGGGGCAAGCAGAGGGAGACAACTTAATGGGCAAGCCCATGTGAGTCTCATGTGGTACAGAGGGAGGAGAGGGCAGGAGAGTGCATTGGAGAAGAATTTGGATTCCCAGTCATGCTCTCATCAGTGAAAACATGCAAGACATCGTGGACTAGGGAAGATCCTGGGGGAAGGCAAAGGAATCCAAACGAGGCATTGTTTTAATTTTCAGGGCCACATACAGAAGCTGAAGGGAAAATAGGCTGAAATAAGGGTGGGAGGAGAGGGAAGAGAAGGGTTCAGTGAT
This sequence comes from Fregata magnificens, assembly GCA_013389945.1. NCBI lineage: Eukaryota > Metazoa > Chordata > Aves > Suliformes > Fregatidae > Fregata > Fregata magnificens. The sequence continues at coordinate 597,384 of WAAD01009582.1, forward strand.
GAAGGGAAACAGAATTAGAACAGCTTTGAAGGGTGCTGAGAGTAGGAGAAAAAAAAAAAGCCCTTTATTTTGAGATGGTTTATTGTACTTATGCTGAATCTGGTTGGGAAGGGCTTCATGTTTCAAAGGCTTATTTAGATGCTAGCAGGGACACCTCCCCTTTGAAATACTGAGAGCCACTGTATTGAGCCTCTGGACAGAGCTGCTGGGCACCTGTGTGGAAGAGAACGGGACAACCAAGGGTGCAGGCTGACGGGGGAGTGGCAAGGGTTGTGCACTGAGGGGAAGGCTAAATAAATAAAACAAGGTGGGGTACTTGCTGAAAAAACCTCTACCTTTTCCACGCATGCGGGTTAGGGTCAGGTTATCCCCATCTTTGCTTGCCCTCTCCCCTTTGCTGGAAGGGTTACATGGGGGAGGACACATACGTGAAGATAAGGGCAGGACTGGATCCAGCTCTGTGTCAGAGCTGTTTGCTTGGAAAGGAGAGACAGGGAGGTGAGACTGGGTCCTGTGAGGGTTTGTACAGGAGGAACATGGTGTGAGGATGTCCCTTAGCAGGGATGCTCCCTGGTCCAGGGGAAGCAGAAATCTTGAGCTGGTGCTTCCTCTCCTCCTGGGGGCTGCCCTGCAGAGTCCGTTTCAGAGCAGCGCAAATGTGTGGTCCTTGTTCAGAGATCAGGCTCTGCGTTTTGTCAATGCTGTATTGCCACTTACAGCTCTATGGCGAGTAGGCACCAATCAAGGCATCATAGCTTTTGAGAATGATTTTGAACATGGTTACCAGCCCTTTTATGTATGAAATTTTCATCATATTGAAGCCCAGGTTTTATCCTAAGTGTAACGGATAGATCTCCTAGTGGAGATTCATCTGTAATTTCATAATATGTAACACTGAGAAGTGAGATTTTTACCTCCAGATCTCTCAGCACCAAGAAATATTTTCTCCATTTTACAGATAGGAAAACTGAGGCAAAGGAAGCTTAAAGGGAACATGCAAAGGTGTAAAATAAGCCTGGTAGACTTTTTAGTTTCTGTATGGAGAATAGGAAGAACTTGGGCATTTTGTTTTGTTTCTAAGAAATTGGGGGAGTGGGTTGTGGTTGCTTTTGTATTCAAAATAGAAAGCCTACCTAGTACTTTTTACATGTAAAGTAAGAGCTACTATAATATGTCTAGTATCGGAAGAATCAGAAGAATAGAAAATGAACAAGGAAGCACTGTTTTGCTAGAGTATTTAGTGTCCTTCTCAAAGTCATTAGTTTTTGTAAACTCCTCTTTGATTTCAAGAGCTTATTCATTCCAGCAAAGTGCCATCTCCCTGTATAGTGAATTAAGGTGTAAATGGTAGAAATAAATAAAATGCGCCAAGGATACTGACATGTCCTGCAAGAACTGAAGACCATAAATGACAGTGCATGATTTTTCCAGTAGTAAAAGAGCAAGCAGAGGAGAAAGCAACCGAACTTTCGAACTAGTCCTCTGTCCCCCACCTTCTGTTTAACACAAAGGAGAGGGAAAGAAAAAGTCCAGTTTTCATCAAACCCTTTGCAGGTAACTTCTAAGTCACTTGCTAAAGGTCCCAAAGCCTGCCAAAAGTCAGACTGGTGTTTCCTGAATTTCAGTTGAGAGCTCTAAATTCTGCATGGAAATGACATCGAGTGAGTTCTCAAAAACAAGCTCAGCCAGCCTTGGCTTTTTCTGAAATCCCATCTCTGTATGCAGACTGGTTCCTGTTCCTCTGTTTGCCTCCTGTCACCTTCCCCTCCTCTCTCCTCTTACATTCACCCTCCTGCATGTTCTTCCTTGTGCTGACATTGACTGTCCCTTCTTCTCCTTTGCTACTAGGTGGGGTCCTTCTTCATGATTAACCTGTGTCTGGTGGTCATCGCCACGCAGTTCTCAGAGACCAAGCAGCGGGAGCACCAACTGATGCAGGAGCAGAGAGCCCGGTACCTCTCCTCCAGCACTGTCGCCAGCTACATGGAGCCAGGAGACTGCTACGAGGAGATCTTCCAATACGTCTGCCACATTGCGCGCAAAGCCAAACGCCGCACCCTTGGGCTGTACAACAGCATACAGAGCCGGCGCCAGGGCCACGTGGAGCCGAGCGATGCCAAGCTAGGCATGAATAGGAAAAGCCAGAGGCACTACAGTAAGGATTGCGTGGGTAAAGCTGGAAATGCCAATAGTGGAAAACTGAGAGTAACTGGGAGCATCTCCATGTGCCAGATTGCCAAAGGACCCGTGCCTACAAAGCACAGAATTAGAATTAACATTGGCCATTGAGCATGGGGCCATGGCCAGTGCAACAGACCAGCAAGGTGGGGATGACCAGCAAGAATGGGAATGCAACAGGGGTGAGCAGCAGGGAACATGGGAAACCCAGGTCTGAAACCCAGAGACCGTAATGGGTAACATTAAAAGCACTAGCTGAGGCTTGAAAAGGGCTCCAGGTCTGGTATAGCAGGGTGATGATAGAAGTTTGGGAGAGAGAAGTACTAGGGGGATATGACGGAGTGGGACTAAGGATTGGACTCAGTGGCGCACAGCAAGTCACCTAGAGGTCTCCTCCCAAACTGAGTTGCTGTGGGACCTCAAGAGAGAGGCAAAGGGAGTAGAATTGCAGTAGTGTATCTCCTGAACCAAGGGAGTAATACTGAAGAAGTCAGTTTGATACGCAAAGGCAATGGAGACAATTTCTCTTGATGGGAGTACATGCTGTTGTGTAAAATTAGACACGAGATACCATTTAAATTGGATTCCTGGCCTGAAAAGTGACTGTAAAAATAGTTTTATAGTTAGTATTAATGGCCTGCCAATGCCTTTCCTAAGTTATGCTCCCATTAACAAGCAAAAAGGCGGATTTTCCTTCAGCTGGTCTTGCATACTCAGTCTTTCATTTTCTTTACTTGCTGGGAGAAAAGTTTCTGCATGCTTCATGCAGTGTGTTGATGAATTAATTGCTTCATTCCCCCAGTGTCCATTTGATCTTCCAGGCCCAACTGGAGGATCGAGGAACACAAACTTAGTTTTCTCACTGAAGTCAGGAGATCTGTTCTGATTTAGAGTGCATGGACTACCAGGAGGAAGTGTTCTTGAGCTACTTTTTCTGCCTTCTGGAGATGTTTTGCTAATGTAGCTTCCCTAATTTAGTGTTCAGCTCAGCTTGTGGGTTCTTGGACCCAACTTGTAGCAGTTCAGGCCAAAAGCAGCCCTTGTGATTGTTTTTCCCTCCGTTCCCACTTAACACAAGCTACTGAGTCTCAAGCTGTGATCCCTGCATCAGACAAAATAGTTCTTCCTCTGATGGACATGAACCTTCATTGAGCCCAATCACTGGCCACTGAACAGTACCATGCCTTTTGGTGACACAGCCAGTCAGTGTAAAGCCCCCAACAGCAATGGCTTTTATTGCTGCCCTTGAGATGATGTACCAGTGTTTAATCATCCTTACAGCTAAAAAGCCCAGTTACCCTGTCTAAATACCCAAAAGTCAAACAGGTACCAAGTTTCGATGTCTTTTTCAAAGCCTTCTCCTTTAAGCATGATCATTTCTCTCCGCAGGGCTTTGCCAGCAGCACAACTCTCTTGACTGCCCTCCTCAGGGCTTGGTCCAGCCCATTGCTGTGACAGCAACCTCTGATCCCACCAACTGCCCCAGATGCCATAGCAGGGAGCATGAAGCATCCCGAAGGCTCTCTGTCCTGGATAGCACTGACTCAGACCAGGAGGATGGAGGAGCCAGCGAAGAGGAGGGAGAGGGCACCAGAGAGGGCCAGGGTGCCTTGGCGCTGGAGAAGGAGGAGCAGGAGATGGAAGAAGGCAGACGGCTGAAGCTCTGCAGTGACATGTGGCGAGAAGTGAGGGTCAAGCTTCGAGGGATTGTGGACAGCAAGTACTTCAACCGTGGGATCATGATCGCAATCCTAGTGAACACTATCAGCATGGGCATTGAGCATCATGAGCAGGTAAGGCACCTCAGGGCACAGGGTGGGCAGCGGGGATTGGTGAGTCCTGCTCGGGGTTACAGCCTTGCTAAGCAGCTGATGCAACTCGGTGGAGGCAGAGATTGAGCAATTTGGACCCCAGGCCACAGCACAGATGGTCCCAGCATGGCTTTGGAGAAAGCCTCAGGATCTTGCAGGGTCTTTCTTCCTTATCCCTGCACTTAGTCACTTTCACCATCTCCATGTATTTTCCTCTCACCTCCTTTCAATCCCTCTCTTTTCCTCCTTCCTGCTCACTTTTATCGCTCTCTTTCTTTTTATACCCTGTCTTCTCTTTCCATCTGCTTCTTTCTCCTTCACCCTCGTCTCTTTCATCTTCCTCATCTTTCTTTCTCATTTCTCTCTCCATTAGCTTACTGAATCCTTAGTCTATTTGGTTAATTTAATGTGCCCTCTGGGGGTGTCACAGGCACTTCACCAGCATCTCAATTCAAATCCATCAGCTTGCTAGCCTTTCCAGCTTAATTAAGAGACGCCTGAGCACAGTCTACCTATACAAGAAGGCTAGGAAAGGCACCACCTCCCATCTGCAGTCATTTTGGGTGCTCAGATGCCTTGAGCCTTTGCTTTGCCCTGACAGCAAGAAGTGATAGATAGGTCAGACATACACAGCAGGTGTGGGCACACGTTTGACTTTCATGCCAATAGTTTGCAGGCAGCTCTGAGTCAGCAGTGCACTTTATCCTAATGACAGACTTGTGAGATGGAGAAGGATTGTGTGCCCTCATTTTATAGCTGGGAAACAGAGGCTGTGTCTACTTTGTGATGTGCAGAGCCAGCTTCAGAGGGTGTTAAGCACGGCCATGACCTTGCATCTGCGTTGCTGGCTGGTAGCTCTGCTGCAGTTTGTGTTAAAGGAGTCCATGCTGTACATCCCTGTCTCAGATCTATGCCGCCAGTCTGAATATGACCATGATTTGCTCCACCTGTCTGCCCAGATCACAAAAATAAGAGATCGCTCCACTACTGAGATGCTGACTGCATTGAAGCTTTGGAGCCAAGGTGAAGTCTAGTCCTGAACACAGTCACAGGCAGTGAGTCTGGTTCGAGCAAGGCATTCAGATTTGTCCTGTGCTGTATTAGGGTAGAGATATCTTGAGACCCAGAGTGCCTTAAATTCCCTGTTTGAGGCAACACAGTGTCTGAGCCAGTATTTGAAGCCTCAGATGTCTGGATCCCACCCACGTACCAAGCATTAGACCATTTTTCAAAGCCCAGCTAGTTTCTGATACAAGGATGGGAAACCTTAATTTGATCCCAGAATGCAAAACTGCGCTGGATGCTTCAGTACCAGAAAAATACTGGCAGGAGCTCAGAGGAGAGGAGGATGAAGAAGAGGCTGGAGGGGTTGACTCATGAAAATAGATAAAAAAGAGCGATGTATTTATCATGTAGCAGAGAGATGACTAAGGGTTGAAGCCCAGGACAATATGAAAACTGCCCACTGATGTTTTAAAGATGTGAGCACCAAGCAGGGAGAGCCATTGTTCATTTTGGTTTGTTGGAGACAGCGTGAATTAAGAGTTTAGCAGAAGAATATTTGAGCTGGAGGTAGAGAATTCATTCTCATGTTCTGACTATTGTGTGTGCAGATTTAAGCCCTTCTAGGCCGCCTCTGCTGTGTTTGTACAGCCCGCAGCAGAGTGGGATCTGCCTGCAGCCTTAGGGTTTCTAGTAGCAGGTTATTAATGACGCGTCCTTAAAGTTATGCTATCACTTTTTATCCATAAGTAGCTAGGAAAAGCTTATGACCCTGCATGCTGTTTCTACTAGAAAGAGATGTCAGCCAAACTGATCATAACCGAAAAATGTGGTGCAGCCTGTTTGTTTAAAATATGTATACTGAATCCTGTTTCCCTGGCACAAGAAGATTAAAAAAAAAAATATTCAGACTATACCATGAATACCATGTCCTTTTCAGTCAGCAGTTAGCTCAAAAGCACACAGGCATTCGCACTTCCCTTTGCTCTCTTTCAGTTTTCCTCAAGCCATGCTATCAGTACATCTCAGACTGGTGCTTCATCGCCTCCTTTTCTTTCCTCCCTTTCTCTTTTTCCTGTTGTTTTTCCTTCCAGAAACACACGTTTTCACAGAGATCTGTGATTTACAGGGTGATGCCATTCTATGACTGAAGTAGCTTCTGTTGCTTCAGCTACTTCATCATAAGAAAGTCTCCTGGCCCAGAGCTAGTGCATATAGAGGCCTCTTGAGCTTTTATTTTCTGGTGCATGGGAGATCACAACCACAGCCACTCTCTGGGACATATCTGGCTGGGCAAGAGGATGTGTGAAGGTGTCACAGGTTTGAGCAGTCCTGGGAGCAGCTCATGGCATGTCCGTCAGCTCCTTGCTCCTCCACTTGTTCACGGACTATACACAGGTGAGCTGGCCCACTGACCAAAGCACCCACCAACCATCATGTTAATGGGTGAGAGAGACTGCAGGAGCCAGGCACGAGGTTCAGGCGCAGAAACACAGGAACCTGGGGGACAGAGCCTATGTTCAAGTCTCGCCTTCGATTCCTGAGCCTTGACCAACAGAAAGAAAAACATGAATTAGAATTATCTGTTTGTTACAATTCAGAGGTTTAATATTCACAATGCTTTTTTTCCAGGAGACTTAACCTCAGCAACTCAAACCACTTTACTTGGATCCAAATCACCTTGGAATTTGGCTTTGTTTAACTTATCCATGCAGTCCCTTGTCCTGTCCTGATTGTCTGGCCAAGGCAGCTTCCCATCTCCTTATACATTTCTTGTGAGGGAAATCAACTCATTTTGGGACAAACTGCACTGCTATGAATCATTTTTTAATCCTTAAGCTTATCACAAGTTATCACTTGTCAATAGATAAGTTTATTCAAATCCATCAGTGTGCATTATACCATGTAATACCCTCAGTATTAGGCCTTCAGATATTGCTGGGGCATTGCACAAGCCCAAATCCATCATTTCAAGCTTTGTCCTGCTTGAAATAGTTTTTGCAGTTCTTCATATCTGCTTCTACTTGGAAGTGCCTATTTTTAAAATCCAGTGTAGAAAATCAAGTTATTAGATGCTTGTGGCTGTCCAGAAGGATCCTTTTAAGAGGCTTACTTTTTTTAGTATTCACAGAGGATCTGGTGCTGCTTGCTTTTCTCCCTTATTCAGCAGGAGGATGAAAGTCTGGTCCCAGCTGAATGTCCTAGGCTGCCTTCCTCATATATTTCTTGAATGGCCTGTTGGACTCAAGCTTCTTTCCCATTAGTAGCCAATGAGACAATTGCTGAGTAACTTGGTTTATCTTCTTCAGTATCTACTTACAGTATTCCTTTGCACATCAGATCAATACTTTATGAGGTCTGTCTTGTGTGGATCAGGAGACGATCCCTTGTTTCCTAACTAGACCAGCCCTGTGGATCAGTACCTTCATATTCTTTAGCCTGCGTGATTTCCCTTTATACCAGCATTTATTGCATCCACAAGTTCATATTTTACAGTTATTGCTTCTCCTTTTACTATTTGCTGCTTGTCAGAAACATTCAGCAAATGTCCAAGCCAGCTCATCATACTGACATTTAGTAAATGATGGAACAGTCTCCCTGGGGTGGTAGATGAAACATTACTTCAGCCTTGTAAAACTAGGGTATAACAAAACATCACAAAATCCTACATAGGTTGTGGGGTGGTGATTAGACTAAGTAAAAACTAGTTGGTATGTTCCATGGCTGATTTCTGTGACTCTTCTGATTATTGTCAAGTGACTTTGAAATGGTGAGTAAAAATAGACAGGCTGGAGAGAACTGTCTATGAAATATTTCTCGTGTTCTCAGAGGCAGTGATGTGCAGGTACGGTTTGGTAGGGCTGGTCTGCATAGATCACATCAATTACTCTTCAGTTTCTAGACAGTTGCAAATTTACTCCTGGTTAGGAGAAACTTCTGCAGGGGCTTCATGGTGGTCTGCATATTCTTAACCTTTCCTATAGTGCAGGAGTTTCTAGCTGCTGTCAGATAATGGACTAATTACATTTTCAGTCTAATCTGATATAAGAACTCCAACGTTAGTTAGTAAGAAACTGAAAAGGGGGAAGAAAGCTGAGCCGCTGCCCTCTATTGCCCCAGTTCTAGTTTCTGATCACTGGGCAGGAGCTATGAAGTAGATCTGAATCATACATTTCACTATCAGTGTTCGATCTACATTGTTAGGGGTGAAGGACTTGTGCCATGAAGATGTGAATTAGGTAGCTTCGTGAATTTGGAAAGAGATCCATATGCAGAGTAGGTGAACCAGTCTGGTTAAAACACTGGCTCTGGGCATGCTTTGCCCCCTGGGGTGTCTCTCCCCTTCAAGCCACCCTCCACACCCCAATACTCAGCTCCCACAGTTTTGTTCAAGTTTCTCTCCTAGTGTGATGGGTAAACCAGTCTATCCTGGCTTGGCAATATGAACAGACTTCTTGTGGGGAGATTTCTGGTGTTCTCTGGTTTTGCTTGGACTAAAATAGCCTTGAGTTCAGGCCTTTCCTTGTGGACACTTCAATCTACAGTTTCTAGGTAAACCTGGGTGGCCTGCGAGGAGGAAGCCTTGCTAACGGTTTTGATGATAAATGCCTGAGTGCTGTCTGTGGGAGCCTGGGGAGCCCTCGCAACTGTGAGGTGACACATCCGTTGTGTTGGGGATCCCGTGTGTTGGTAGGAAGAAACAGAGAGAAACACTTTTTCCCTGTTCACTTTCCCCCTTCATCAAGTTCAACACTTCCCTGATCAGAGAGAGTCCCCCACACCAGCTGTATCCTAGCCACCAGCCTTGTCCGCCGTCACTCATGGCCATGCTGCCCCAGGTGCGAGGGCATCCTCGCTCAGGACACAGCCCCTGCTGGCCCCCACCCTGCAGCCCCAGCTTCCAGCTGATGGCTTTTTGCACTCTGCCGAATTATTTGTAACTCCAGAAACGGCTGCAGTGCAGGATCTGCCTTTAGCCAGTGAATGTGCCTCTTCAGCTGGCTCCTCTCTTTTTGTCTTCTTTTTTTCCTGAGTTCATTCCTTTTGTGTTGCTCTTCCTTCCCCAGCCTTTACTTCTTTCTTACTCCATTTTAAAAAATCTCTACCTCTTGTGGGTGCCAATGAGTTTATTTTGCCTTTTTTTTTTTTCAGCTTTGTTTTTTGATTCCTCTTTCGCTGCCTTTTTCTCTGCCCATCTCTCCTTCCTTTCTCTGCCCAGTCTTTCCTGCCCCTCTCTCTAGGAAGGATGCTTTGCTGGGGCTGATTGATGGCCCATTAGAAAAAGATTAACAGGTGGAGGCTTGACTAGAGAAACAGATGTCAGGGAGGGAAGAAGAGACAGGGGAACAGGTGACCTTTTCCACAAGCGAGATGCAAGCATGGCTTTTCAAACATCAATTGCTCCCTACGACAGCACAAGAGAGAACATGTGGACAGCAGAGAGGAGGATAATCCACCATCATAGCTTGTCACTTTTTTACATTGCTCATTCTCACTGACATAATCATTTGGTTCAGGCTGAAATTGGCATCTCTGTTTAGCATATGGACCTCATGTTCCCAGCAAGTGTCATGACTGCCTGGGTCTCCGTGAAGTGATCTTCATCTCTCCCTTCCCGTGTGCACTTGCTCATTCTTTCTCTCTCTTTGCTCTTATCTCCCCTCTTTTCCCCCTCATTTTCAGGATGGTTTTGTTATTCAAATGTAATTATGGATGGAAATTGAGCCATCTCCCCTTTTTTGACTTTAAAGAAATGGAATATTTCAATAAAAAGCAGCAAGGAGGAGTACAAGAAATTAGCAAAGGGCATGGGAAGCCACAGATGTGAGGAGCCGTTTCCAGTCCATTTGCTCACCTGGGAGGATCTCAGCCCCTGGAGGTTGCAGAGCAGGGCTTAAAACAGCCCCCATCTTCAGGGGGAGGGTCAGACCCAGAACTGCATTCCTCCCTCACTTCCCCTTCCACCAGCTGAATAAGTAACAGGCAGAGCCAACACAAAGGCTGCCTTTCAGACAAAGCGCAATTTTGCAGTCCTCAGGGAGAGACCATGACTCCCCTTCCTAGTGTGCACTAATACTGAGTTCATGGTAAAAATATTTGCTGTAACCTGCAGGGGCTCACTTTTTTGTTTCCACAGTGCCAGGAGTGTCTGTCCTCTCTTGCCCTGGACAACAGGCTTTTGCAGTTTTCTTGTTCCCATCCATTTTGTGTGATGCTTAAACGAGTGGCCTGGTGGGCAGGCATAGTTCAGACCAATGTGAAGGAGAAGGAGTATGCAGCTGATATCTCCATTCTGTAGCCTTGTGTATCTTTACAGAAACAGGGAAAAAAAGAGAAAAAAAAATATTAGGAGGAGTGGCTAGCTGCTTTCATCTCACTTTTAATTCTTTTGAGGCTGTAGGAGTACTTTGGTACTGAGTACTCCTTCTATGACCAGGTGACCTGCCTAGTGGATGAGGGCAAGGCTGTGGATGTTGTCTACCTGGACTTTAGTAAGGCCTTTGACACTGTCTCCCATGGCATTCTCCTGGAGAAGTTGGCAGCTCATGGCTTGGATGGGCATACTCTTTGCTGGGTAAAAAACTGGCTGAATGGCCGAACCCAGAGAGTGGTGGTGAATGGAGTTAAATCCAGTTGGCGGCCGGTCACAAGTGGTGTTCCCCAGGGCTCAGTTCTGGGGCTGGTCTTGCTTAATGTCTTTATCAATGATCTGGATGAGGGGATTGAGTGCACCCTCAGCAAGTTTGCAGATGACACCAAGTTGGGCGGGAGTGTTGATCTACTCGAGGGTAGGAAGGCTCTGCAGAGGGATCTGGATAGGCTGGATCGATGGGCCGAAGCCAATTGTATGAGGTTTAACAAGGCCAAGTGCNGTTTTGGGCCCCTCATTACAAGAAAGACATTGAGGTGCTGGAGCGTGTCCAGAGAAGGGCAACGAGGCTGGTGAAGGGTCTAGAGCACAAGTCTTATGAGGAGTGGCTGAGGGAACTGGGGTTGTTTAGCCTGGAGAAGAGGAGGCTGAGGGGAGACCTTATTGCTCTCTACAACTACCTGAAAGGAGGCTGTAGTGAAGTGGGTGTCGGTCTCTTCTCCCAAGTAACTAGTGATAGGACGAGAGGAAATGGCCTCAAGTTGCATCACGGGGAGGTTTAGATTGGATATTAGGAAGAATTTCTTTACCGAAAGAGTGGTTAAACATTGGAACAGGCTGCCCAGAGAGGCAGTGGAGTTATCATCCCTGGAGGCGTTCAAAAAAGGTGTAGGCGTGGCACTCCAGGGCCTGGTTTAGGAGGCACGGTGGTGTTGGGTTGGCGGTTGGACTTGATGATCTTAGAGGTCTTTTCCAACCTTAATGATTCTATGATTCTAAGATGCAACCCATTATACTGGGAGGAAGTTTTTCTCTCACTTTGGGAACGTTTTGTACCTTGCCATTACCATGGTAGTCTCCCTGGGCTGTGTATGTGTGTGTCCAAGTATATGGAAACATGGGCAGGCTTGTGCATGTGTTGCCCCTCATGCATCTGACCTTGTTCGAGACCTCATCCCTTGCTGTTTGGCCTCGTGCAGTCCTAGTCCCTGAGTGAGAGGTGCTTTGAGCGGATGAGTCCATCCCAAATTCAGTGCAGGGAACGCCTCCATTTCACAGGGGATGGCAAGATCCTGGCATCCCTCATCAATGACATCAGTGCAGCCTCTGTCTCCCTCTGAAGCAATGTTTCATCATTCCTGAGGAAATGGTCTAGACCCTTTCCTGACCTTGTCAGAGAAGGTTCCAAGGCTGCAAACACTGAAGAAAAAGTCATTAATTCAGAAAACAAAAGGAGGAGTAATTTAATTTGCTCAGACTTGTTCCACTGATGGAATCATTAAAACACTTTCTCTCATATGCACAAACACATCGGTCTCTGCTGGAGAAGGCTGTATTGCAGGGGCTGAAAGATGTGTCAGAGATTCAACAGAAAAAAATGCCTGAGGCATGGTCAGATTGCCTTTTTTTTCTTTCTTTTTTTTTTTTTTTTTTTTTCTTTCAACACAGTCATCTTGTGTCATCCCTGGAGGTTTTCACCTTGTGCATCTGCCTTTCTCCTCTTGCTGTCCATTTTTCTCTTTTCCTCACCCTGTCCTGCTCTTCCTGTCCCTTACAGGTAGGTGTTAGCAGTGTGCCCCTCCTCGCTGTTGTCTTATTCATCCAGTCTGATATTTGCTTAGGTAATTATTGAGACCACTCTGAGAATAGAGGCATGAGAAAAGACTGCTGGAGCAAGACCAGAAAACTAATGCATACCAAGGATTTGGTGGGGAGCAGAGGAGAGAAAAATGGGAAAGAGAAAAAATAGAGGGGAAAGGGGCAGAGAAGTGCAGTGAGGCTTAGGGGAAGATGGGGAGCTGTTTTCCTATGATTCAAATGTTTTCAGAATTTCAGCAAAACATTGTGCCAGCTACCTGTGGAAACCTCAGAGGAAGAAATCCTTGAAGAAAGAGGTTGACCACAGATCAGCCACTTTTGCCCTGCTTCACAAAATACTGAAGTTCTTTGCATAAAGAAAAGCAGCCTTTAGCTGGGGGGACCAGGGTATGGAGTGGGATGTAGGAGACACTTGGTCAGCCTTGGCTGTGTGAATTGCTGTGGGGCTCCTGACCACCTCTAGGATAAGAATTTGTTAGGGACCTAATTTATGATGAATCTATGAAACGTGCAAAGGAATTGGAGTGCAAGTGGGTCTATGCAACACTACTCTAATCTCACCCATGGGAGCTTTGCAGCTCCTTACAAAGCCTCTCCCCTGGGAGTGGTGGCACCTATTTCTCATAACTTCAGGGCTCTTTCAGTTCTGACTCTCTGAATTTGCCTTCTCTCCAGCCAGAGGAATTGACGAACATCTTGGAGATCAGCAACGTTGTCTTTACAAGCATGTTTGCCCTGGAGATGATCCTGAAACTTGCTGCTTTTGGTCTCTTTGATTACCTCCGCAACCCCTACAACATCTTTGACAGTATCATCGTTATCATCAGGTGACAAGGGCCTTGGGGATCAACTGAAATACACATAGAAAAGAGTACCACAGACCTTGCACATTTTCAAGTGCCTTTTCAAAAAGGATTTAGCAGCTATACTACGAGGAGCTGAGCTGATGCACAAGGCCAAGGATTGGGAGACCAAGATGTCTTTTCCTTGGCGACCCTTGGCAAGCCGCATAGCATTTCTGCCCCTCAGTTCTCTCCTCTGTAGGATGGAGGCAATTGCAATCGCCTTGTAAGTCCACAACAAATATTAGCTGTGAAATATTTTAAAAATGCACAAATTAAGGATGCTACAAAGGTTTAATGTGCGATAGAAGAACTTGTATTGCTGGAATTTAATGCTGCAATCCTTTCCTCATTCCTGCAACATGCAGTGCCGTGTTCATGTTCTTAAGGGAGAAATGCAGCTTTCTACACATAAGTATAAGCCTATAGTGTATACTTCTAATTATATCTTGCTCAAACAGATTTTCTTTCTGACCACTTTATACTTGCTGCCAGTGCAGAGGTGAAAACTTGGATTAGCATTGTTATTCCTCTCTCTCTTCTGCTCATTCACTTGTCTTTCATTTTGTCCCTCGTACTTCCTGTGCCTCTCTGGGCCATAGCATCTGGGAGATCATTGGCCAGTCAGACGGGGGCCTCTCTGTGCTGAGGACTTTCCGTCTCCTGCGGGTGCTGAAGCTGGTGCGTTTCATGCCTGCGCTGCGCCGCCAGCTTGTGGTGCTGATGAAGACTATGGACAATGTAGCCACCTTCTGCATGCTCCTCATGCTCTTCATCTTTATATTCAGGTGAGGAGGCAGTTAGTTGCCTCACAGTGTTTTGGAGAGGCAGTGCATGGCTCATGTGGACGGCATGATTGCATGACTTGTCTTGCTCACTGCTCTAGGCTCAGGCAGCACTGACAAATGTTTATTTGTTCATAAGGGATGAGGTTACTGCTGCCCTAAATTGGGTTCAGCAGCTGAAGATTTGGCCTGAATGGGGTGGAGAAATACTGCCACCAAATGCGCACATTGAGCATCATGTCCCATTGCAGGATAGGTGAAGTCTCTTGGTAATCAACACTGGCTGCAGGAACAGTTCAGTCTGGAGGCTGACTCTGGCAGAAGGGTGGCAGAAAGCAACCAAGAAAGTTTGTCAGTGCATACCGAGGATGCAGTGGTAGGGAGATGAAATGAAATGAAATGAGAGCAAAGAACGATGGAGAAAGCAGATCTGAAGGACAAGTTGGAGGGAATACGTGAGCTCTGAGGCAGTACAGGTGGAAAGTAAGTTTTTTTGGTGAGCTATAGGGGTGCAATACACAACTCCTCCTTCATGGATAGGTCCCAGTGGTCTAGCTGTGTTGTTCTACCCCTCGCTCCCCTGGTGTTACATTAGATTGTTGGGAGGTAAAGGGAATGACTCTGATGAGCTCATTGTTGTGGCAGAGATATTTATATTGGACACCATCTCCGCTTCTTGTCCCAACAGCATCCTGGGAATGCACATCTTTGGTTGCAAGTTCAGCCTCAGGACAGACACAGGAGACACAGTTCCTGACCGGAAGAATTTTGACTCCCTGCTGTGGGCCATTGTCACCGTCTTCCAGGTGAGCCCACTTTGCTCTCTATGGGTGGGCCAGGGCAAAGTGAAGAGGATCAGGAGGTGCTTTTTCTCATTGTGGAGCATTGCACTCTCTCCTGACAGTACAAAAGGCCGCACAGAGGGCTCCAGCATGTGATGTTTGGAGGAAGAACAATTACGTGTTGTAACTAAACGACTGGTGTATCTCTCAGGCAGGGGTGCTCCTTCCTTCCTAAGAGACAATTTGCAAAGGTCATTCCTATTGTGGCAACTCCCATGTTTAACACCATCAGCTCAGCACAAGACTGCCCTCATGGAAGCTCTTGTTTCTTCTTGATCAGCTAATGTTATCGGGGTAGTACCATAGCTGGACAGTGGCAGTGGGCAGTGGGTGTGTGGTTATGGGGAAGTTAAGAGGCCTGATATGGTCCTGATGTGTATCCTTTCACTGTCCTTTTCTGAGAATCCCCTTCGTGTTCTTCCTTCATGTTTATGTGGTCTCTGCTCATGGTTGCAGATCCTAACCCAGGAGGACTGGAATGTTGTGCTCTACAATGGCATGGCCTCCACTTCGCCATGGGCATCCCTCTACTTTGTGGCTCTCATGACGTTTGGCAATTACGTGCTCTTCAATCTGCTGGTGGCCATTCTCGTGGAGGGGTTCCAGGCTGAGGTGAGTTGCCACTGAGGCCTCATCAGGAGGAGGAGTAGAAGCGCTAAAAAGGGGACCTTTGAGAGACTTTGGGGTTACTGGGGTGGAGGAATCCCGAAGTATCACACCTCTGTCATTTCCCTTGTTAAGTTCAGGGTGGGCTTCATTAAAAAATAAAAAGATGACAGTGTTAATCCTTGCAAGGAAAGAGACAAGCTCTCTGGAAGGGAGTTCACAACTTCCATCCAGTGCAACAGACCCTACCCTACTAGGGTGAGTCCTTTGCCCTCCAAAAGCAACAACACAGTACGTCAGCCATCCCAGGTCACACGAGACTCTTTCCAGCAACCACACCGATGCCTGGCTGCCAAGGAGGATTTTACAGTTGTTCCAGCAATGACAGACAAGAATAAATGGTCTTTTCTGTTTATGAGTTCCCAACTTCTAAATTTGTGTGTTCCAGGGTGATGCTAACCGGTCATACTCAGATGAAGATCAGAGTTCATCAAACATGGAGGAGTTAGACCAGTTCCAAGAGGTCCAGGAAGGCTCAGGTACAATAGCTCAAACAGCCTAATTTGCTTATCTCCCATTGCTGTTTAGTGAGAAATCTGAAAGCAGATTCTGTAGAAAATTCACTCCCATCTCCAAGAACTTACTGGTTTTCATTATGAACTTTATGCTAGTTTGTGATGTTATCTTTGAAAAAACAGAGCCGTGTTGGCATCCTGAGGAATGTGATAGCTAAGGGGAGCGGTTCTTGAATGACCTGCAGAATGGCAACTAGGAGTGAGAAGTGAGACTGTCTCTGCTTAGCTTCAGGGGCACCATTTCAGGAACACTGTGTCCAAATCTGGGACCCACATTTGGGTAGGGGATACCAACACATTAAAAAGGTTTCGGACAAATCTGGAAGTCTTGCCTCATAGCAAGAGGCTAATGAAGCTTAGGGAAACCAGAGTAGTGACTTGATCGCACACTCTGTAAGTGCCAGCCATAAGGAGAGATTTCTGATGGTAGATGGCTCTTTAATTGAGCAGAAAAAAAGCATAATGAGATTGTAAATGTTGGAAGCTGAAGCTAGACAAATTCAGACTGAAAAAAGCCACATTTTTAAGGAAAGATAATTAACTCTTGGAACGGTCTGCCTACAAACTGGTGGATAAGGTCTCCACCTCTTGAAGTCTTTCCCTGAAGACTGCAAGTCTTTCTACAAGAGGTATTATACTTCAGACAGGATGGGTGGCAGGGAGCAGCAAGAGTAGCTTGCTCGGCAATGGATGGCGAGCCAGGAGCTGAGGGGGAAGGACAGGCAGGCAGGCAGGCAGGAGGGCAGGGACCACACTGACACAGTACTTGCACTAGGTGAGCAGAGCAGGTCCGCTGACACCATCCAGGGTCAATCAATGGTTCAGTGATTGCCAGGCAAGTCCACAGTGGTGAGGCAGGTCTGAGGTCAAGCCAAGAAGCTCAGTCAGCAAGACAAGATCAGGATCAGCAAGGTGCAAGGACAGGCACAAGCATACTCACAGCATAACCCAGACGAGGACCACAGGCACAGGTCTGAGCTTAAATGCAGCTCCCACAGCAAGGAGCTGTGGCTCCAGTATTGGCTTGCCACAGCTCTTTCCTGCAACCTAGCTATTTTCACAGCAGTCTGATCCTGGGTTACACGGCTGCACCAAATCAGAGCTTACCTTGAACGTAGGCAGTCAAACCCATAGGAGGGCAGATGGGGAAGAGGTTATGGAGCCTGTTGGTGCACTCGCAGCTGTGATGCTGCATGCAGAGGAGGATATGTGACCTTCATTACGCAATAGGTCAAACAAAAATGATTGTTCCAGTCCTTTCAGGCATTAAAATCCAGTACCCCATCCTCTCCATCCATCTCAACAAATGCTGATGGTCGCCCACAGCACCTAACATACACCTCAAAGGTGTCCTGGATCTTCAAAGTCAATGATCAGTCATTTGAAGAGGCCCAGTGTAGTAGGATAGACTGGCATGAAGAGTATGATTGCAGAAATTTAAAGGTGACCCCAACACATGGATGGCTGCGGGTCTCCCCACATCTTAGTCTCTTCCTCAGTGTCTCAGCCTTACTGCTTTAAATAGCCAGTCTGACAGTCGGTGGTATTTGTTCAGACCTGAAGACGCAGGTTTCTGTTCTTGGCATGCAGAAGCACACTCTCCTCCCCTTGCTGCCAGGGTTCAGCTTCTTGCTCTGCTTGTCAGCCTGAGTCTCCCTGACCAGCACTCTGCTCGTCTGTCTGGCCCCAAGGAGAGCTGCCATCAGTTTTGGGGACTGAGGAGAATACTTCAAAGTCTTCCCAGCTTGCACTGCTTTTGCCACAACACCCTAAATCAGAAGGAATTGATGGTGATCGATGCTAAACAGCTAATATTCTGTTAGCTGCTGCTAACATGCTGAACAGCTTAGACATCGAAACAGTCACTAGATAGTGAGGAACGCACCTTCGTCTTTTCTCTTTCCTCTTCTTTCTGCATCTTTCCACCCAGATCCCAAGCTCTGTGCAATTCCTGTGACACCTAATGGACACTTGGACCCATCCTTGTCCTCTTCCAACCCACTAGTGGCTGCTGGGGCAGTCACCAACTCTTCACGAAACTCCCTGCAGCCTGACCAGATCCGTGTTGCTGTTGGCTCCCGGAAGAGCAGTGTGATGTCCCTGGGGAGGCTGACCTATGACCAGCGGTCCTTGGTGAGTGAGTGAGTAGAAATGTGTGTCGTACCCTTCTTTTGAAGTCCAAGCACTCTGTTGTCTTTCTGCCATCACTTGGGGATTGCTGTGGAGGATTGCACTGCTGCTGTAGGCTTCTAACACAAGCACATTGCCTGTCTTTAGGAAGCCAGGTCAGTTCACATTACTTATCTAAATTTCCAGTTTATTGACATCTGTTTCCAGGTTATTGATCTATACTCCATTGAGTGTGGGATTCAGCTCTTTTATATTCTTCTGGTGAGAGAGGGGGAGACACCAGGGAGACAGAGTCTCCCTTCCAGAGTGAAACACGTTTTGTCCTCTTGCCCATTCCTTGTTTTCCTAGAGCACAGGACACAAAATGATGCCCTGAGTGAGTTAAGAGCATAGGAATATCTGGGTGATGCCAGAACTGCCAAGTCTCATAACAGATGGGTTTTATGGAAGCTTTTGTAGCAATGAAGAGAGAAATCTTGACTTGGAGCTCCCCGTAGCAGGTCCTGCTGCCCCTTAGCACTTCTTCAAGCACTGCTGGCTTTCCAGCCAATGCATCTCAGAGCTGTCCACCTTGTAACATCAGCTTCTGGGCTTTCTACCCACTGACACACACAGCTTTGGGGGGGTGCATTGGTGGTCAAAGGGTTCATGCCCCTGTTAGTTCTAAACAGGGGGAGCTGGCAGCCACATACTACATAAGTTGCTGATGTGGTTGGACTAGACCGTAACCAACAAGCCTGTTTCTCTCATTTCTTCCTTTTACTAAGACTGTACTCGAAGATGGTGTGTCAGATTATCCATTACCCTGTACCTTGTGCTATCCTTTACCCCAGGGCAGCATAAAAAGCTGCCAATCAGATTTTTTTGAGAGCTTTATTCTTGCTCTGGGCTGGTGTAAGTAACAACATCAGGCACCTGGCCTTTGGCTTGATTATTTACCTTCCCTGTAAGTGCTTTGCACACAGATGGTGCTATAAAGTAATCATAGCCAACACCATTGCTAACTCATTATCAATTTATTGTCAGATTTACAGAGATTGCTGCTAAATTCCCACCATGCAACTTCCTCGGTGGCTGAAAAATGGTAATCTCCTGGCTTAGGGGCCCAGGGAGAAGTCTGTGATCTGAAATAGGATCACATGCTCCCTCCTTGTGCCCGGAGTCGCTGAGTCCCCGTCCCGTTCTCTTACAGTCCAGCTCCCGCAGTTCCCACTACGGTGCCTGGGGCCGCAGCGGGGCCTGGGGGAGCCGTCGCTCCAGCTGGAACAGCCTGGCCCGGGGACACAGCCTGAAGCACAAACCTCCCTCTGCCGAGCACGAATCCCTCCTGTCTGGGGAAAGGCACAGGGCGGCAGATGGGGAGCCGGATGGGACGGGAAGGGTGTTTCATCACCGCCGGACACTCTCCCTGGACAACAAAGGCTCCTGTGACCTGCTGGAGTTGGCCTCGGTCCCGTCCAGCCACAGAGTGACCCGTAAGCTGGGAGCAGCGTCTGGGGCCAGCGAGCATCAAGACTGCAATGGCAAAATGCCCAGTATTGCCAAGGAGATCTTCCCAAAGATGAACAACCGCAAGGAACGGGGAGAGGATGATGAAGAGATAGATTATGTGAGTACTTGGTGGAGGGAACCTGGGGTTACACCGCAGTGCTGTGGGAAACCCCAAATCCATCCTCAAGTTTCAGCCTCCCTGCCACATGGGTGGGAGAGCTTGCAAAGGTGCTTTAAGTACAGCTGGAGGACAACACTGAACGCAGATGGGACCTTCTAGGCCCAGACAAGCTCAAACCACATTGTCAGGCTGCCTGCAAGGCAGTTGTACAGGTGGGTGGTGGGAGGAAGGCAGATGCGAGGCACGTGCGTGGTCATTCGGGGGCTGTTATTTCAGAGCAGTGCAGCCAGTGATTTCTACGGGCTAGGAAAGGTCAGGCTGTGTGAGCAGTGAGAGCTTCACATGGGGAACGTCAGCAGATCAGAGCAGGCAGCACAGGCACAAGAGACAAGGCAAGTGAGTTTTGTGGTGCCAGGCTGGGAGACCGCAATGCCCAATCTGTGAGCAGATGAAAGGGTGGAAAAAATGGAGGGAGGGTCAGTAGAAATTTGAACAGATATATATGCTGTATGAAATTAAATCATCTCCGAGCCCAAGTGCCAACAGAAGGCCTTCCTGTCCTGGCCTCTTGTTTAGCTGAGGTAGCGAGGAAACACTGTCCTCGTGTAACAGAGCCACTCCGACAGCTCTGAGAAGGCATCACGGACAACATCCTGCTCTAGAAAGGGCACCAGCAGTTTTATTTATAATGATCTGGGGAGGAAACCAGGTGCCAAGAGGTAAACAGGCCCTGGCAAAGCAGCTCCTACCTCCTTTTCAGTGGCTTGTTGCTCTTTGAGTCCATTTCCTCATTCGGGGACTTAAAGACAGACAGGTAGTTCACCTGGTGAACTGCAGGTAGTGGCGTTTTGGGGTCAGATGTGAAAGGAAGAGTGCCCCTCTCAGGCAAGTGGGAAGGTAACCAGTGGCACTTGCTTCTGCTGTGTCCCTCCAGAGCCTGTGCTTTCGCATCCGGAAGATGATGGAAGTCTATAAGCCAGATTGGTGTGAGTTACGGGAAGACTGGTCCATATATCTCTTCTCTCCACAAAACAGGTTTGTGCAGTTTTTGCTGTGAGAGAGTTGAGAAGATGGGGCAGATTCTGTTGCCACATACTCTGAGCTGCATGTTAGGTTGCAACTTCAAACTTACCAGCTGGGAATGTATTTTGTCTCCTCCACCTCCCCTTCTACAGCCAAACAACACTTCTCTTCCTTGATTCTGGAGATGAAAGGAAAGATGAGAATCCTAAATAGCTATTGTGATTTTCCCTCCCTTTGGAGCATCCCATTTTTCTTTTGTGTAATCATAAATATTTATAGCAAAGCAAGGCAGGGAATACTAACATTAACCCAAAAAGGAGAAGGAATGTATTATTAATGACTCCATAATACTGATATTTCCTCCCCTGGTACCAGAACAGTCTCTCCATTTCATTTTCAGTCCCAGTACCAACTTATCAGCAGTCATATCACCCCTTTTAGGGCAAAGTTAGAATTATTCTTGCCTGAAAAAAAGAAATTTGGGATAAATTCTTCCTGCTGAAGGGGTCTTCCCGCCAGGAGAAAATGTCCATGTACCCCAGCCAACAGTATTCTCACCCATGTGCATCACTCCTTGAAAAGAAGGGGGTTTCATTACAGGTCATGGGAGAGAGCTCTTTGCTCTGTGTGACACCTATGCTAATGGGCACAGCATCTTTCAGAGCAGATGGAAGTGTGGTCCCTACGACAGCCAACCTACCTGCCTTTCTTCAGCTTTCAGCATGTGGCCTCTTTGCCCTGGGGTGGTACAAAGTGTGAGTTTGGGAGCAAAACTGAAACTCAGCCTCTTCTCCATAGGGCGAGAGAGGAGCACAGAGCTGTAGTGATCAGAAAACCACTCTGGCACTGGGGCAATGGATGAAGGTTCAGCTCCTTGCTCTGCCCTTGCTCTGCTCCAGGCTCCCTGTGTTACCTTGGGCTACCCTGGGATATTGCCATGGCAAGGGACATCAGTATCAGTGATAGGAAAGCTATCAGAGCTCAGTTTTGGCCAGACATCTCAATTCTCTGTCCTCATAGCTCCTAACCTTGGTCTGCCCGAGGCACAGGTGCCTACTGGAACTCTCTTGCAGGTTTCGCCTCCTCTGCCAAACCATCATTGCTCACAAGCTCTTCGACTATGTTGTGCTGGCCTTCATCTTCCTGAACTGCATCACCATTGCCCTGGAAAGACCGCAGATTGAACACAGAAGCACGGTGAGCACCATTTCCTCCCACCTGCTTTTTAGCACAACCTCTGACAGAGGTTCGTAAGTGTTCCTGGTGCTGGTATGACCTCTGGATGAACTTCAGCATTAAACATCAGCTTCCACTCATCTATCGAAATGCCCAAGTATTAGTAATTCACATAGTGTGTTCTTCCCCTGCAGGCTCTTGTAATGGGGCAGCCCACTTTTTAGTACAGTAATCCTAGTTCCCTCCTTCTTGGAGAGTAAGAGAGTCCCCCAGGCACCTGCAGTTAAGAGGTGACTGGCAAAAAGGACAGGGACTGGGAACTAAAAGATAGAAGTAACTTCTATTCTGTAGGAATGGCATGTCATCTTTCATGCATGCTGCTTTTGAGTTATCTTGGAGATGGCTTAAACTGGCAAGTGAAATGGCTTTTTCTGCATGTCTGCCTTAGCTGACCCCCAGACTCTACTGCACTTACACACAGTCCAGTGGTTGGTGCCCAGCAGCCCTTCGGGAAGGAGTCCCAGGTCAGCGCAGCAGGTCGGGACTGAGCAGCACTGGCAGAACAGGGCAGAGAGTGCCTTGAAACCAGATTTGCAGGATGCATTGCAAATCCCATCCACTGTGCTCTTGCAGAGTTGCATAGGATCCTGTCCCAGCTATGGCACAGGGCTGTGCCAAGGTGCGTGAGCTAAAAGCTGCACAGCACTGACCTTTGCCAAAGGCACCTTTCTTATTTCACCAACTTTCAGATCAAGAAGTCAAGATACATTTAAGGCCTTTTTATGTTTTGGTTTTTTTTTTCTTTTTTTTTTTTCTAGGAGAGAATCTTTCTCACTGTGTCCAACTACATTTTCACAGCAATTTTTGTAGCTGAGATGACACTGAAGGTAAGTTACTGTGGAGATGAACAGCTCAGAGCCTTTTCCCAGTGTCAGGAACAACACGGTTCATGTTTGTTCAGCACCCTTCTAAAATCTCTCCATCTTTTCAGTGTGCCAGTCCTTCCCCCTACCTTGGTAAAGGCAGATACTGCCAGGGCTTGAGTCCCCTCTTGTCAGGCATGGAGGGTATGTATATCCTAGGCTTTAAATCCAAAGGGATCTTGGTACCTGTGAGGAATAGCTGGCCTCCAGGTATGGATTTTGTAATAATGCCAAATGTCTGTACCCTTCCTCCTGGAGCAAGAATGGAGGAAGTAAAAACAATATGAATAACATGCTCTTAGTTGAGATAATTATTTAATAGGTGTCTAACTACTTTATGACAATAGCGAAATCCCTATTTATTTATGACAATAGGGAAATTGTTATTCCCCTCTTGTGATTGGGAAAGAATCCCAAAACTGGGTAAAGACAGTCTCAAAACTGGGTGCCTTAAAATTCATACCTAAATTATGGCCATGATTTGCAGGGTATTGAGCTGTCCCCAAGGCCAGCGATGTCTGTAGCACCTGCTGGTGTTGAGAACTGCTGAGAATCGAACCACCCCCTTAGGAGCCAAAGCACGGATTTTGGTGCCTGATTTTACCTCCCAGGTGACCTCTGGACTGGGAGACTTGCCCCATGTCTGTGGTATGGCAGGGAAAGATTTCCTGCATGTTCCCTATGGTGTTCTGTTGCTCAGGGAGGCAGAGGAAAGGTGAGAAGACACCATGGCCCTGTTATTTCTGGAGTTATGTGCCACCACTTTCCCCAACAGACGTTTTCCTTCATAGCCTTCTAGGTGAAAGGAAAAGATGATGAGATGACACTTCAGTGTCATGTGGACTTGACAACTGTTCCCCATCCTCCTGCTCTCCCCTCAGCTGCCCTCTACCAGGCAACATGGAGAGGAGCCATTTAACCCCCTCTCCTCTCCCCTCTCTTGCAGGTGGTCTCCCTAGGCCTGTATTTTGGGGATCAGGCTTATCTCCGCAGCAGCTGGAACATCTTGGATGGCTTCTTGGTCTTTGTGTCTCTCATTGACATTGTGGTCTCAGTGGCCTCTGCTGGTGGCGCCAAAATCCTGGGGGTGCTGCGAGTCCTTCGGCTACTGCGCACTTTACGTCCCCTCCGGTCAGAGCCCCACCGAGCCCTGCTCAGCCCCCTCTTCCCACCGGGCCCCCGCAGGAAGGGTCCCAGAGTCAGATCCCGCTGCGCCAGGCAAAGTGTGGTCTTTGACAAGCCATAAGCCACAGGGAGGTTCCCCTTAGCCATATGGCTCTGGCCCTGGAGGTACCTCATCAGACAACCAACCCATGGGACAGAAGAGGCTTTTTGGGCACAGGAGAGTGATCCCCACTGATGGGTCACTGCACAGGGAGAGTGGGGGTCCACTGCTGCTGGAAATGGTTATCTTAGGCCAATCATCCCTGCCCTGTCCTTCTGTCACCCCTCCCCTTCCTTCCCTTCCAGAGTCATCAGCCGAGCCCCTGGCCTGAAGCTGGTGGTGGAGACACTCATTTCTTCCCTCAAGCCCATAGGAAACATTGTACTCATCTGCTGCGCTTTCTTCATCATCTTTGGCATCCTGGGTGTGCAGGTAGGTTGTTACTGCCCATGAAACAGCCCCTGTGCCCCCACCCCTACCATGGGCATGTGTACCCCCAGGTGCTACAACAGGCATAGGGAACCAAGCAGAGCAGGAGGGACAGGCAAGGCAGGAAATTTTCTACACCTGCCCTCCTTCATGAGCTGTCTCCCACCATAATGTCCCTGCAGCCTTTGGTAAGGACAGCTAGGTGCTCAGCGAGTGCAGGCATTGCTGGATGTGCAAGACAGGGGTTAATGCTCACACCTGGCAGGAGTTGGATCAGGGTTTGGATCAGCGTTATAGGGAGAGCCCAGGGCTGGCATAGTCCAGGGCTCACCGGGCACATCCATGTCACACCACAAGGGCAAGCAGCTCAGCACTTGCTTGCATGAACCCTGCCTCCAGTCAGCTCTGTTTCTCCCCCTTGCTCTGAGCCCTAAATCCACCCACAACCTTCTTTTATTTTTTTTATTTAATCCTCTTTTTTTTCAGCTGTTGCATTGCAGAGGAGCAAGGGTGTGGGTGTTACTTCCATCTCGGGGAATGCGCTATACTTAGGCTGCTCTGATGCATCTGTACAAATGCACAATCCAGTACCTTCCATATGGGGAAAGGAGCTCTGGGCAGAAGAGCCACAGCAGTGCAATGCAGCTTTGTGAAAGAAAAGTATCTGAGAAGCAGGGGATGTTTTTTCTGGTTCTTTACCCTCAGACGAAATCTTTTCCCATCAGCTCTCTCAGTAACTGGGAAGCAGGGAGGGGAGATTACTCTTGGGGACTGAATAGAAGACTTTTTTTTTTTTTCCTTTTGGGCTGGTGGCTCTAATTGTACCCAGAAAGGCTGCCCTAAAGGCTGTCAGGTGGTAAGGGCTTACAGTCACTGCTGGCCTGGGGCAATAGAGGAGGCTGAAAAGCCAGGTATGGGTTTACAAGGGTGGCCCTGGCTCCTTAGCAATGTTTGAGCCTGTGCTCTATGTTGCATTGGTGGTCTTCCCTTCCTGTCGTGCTCCACCTGGCTTGCAGCCCTACAGCCCACCCACCATCTCAGGAGCTTCTGCACATCCCAGGGAGCATGGGGAACCGTGTGGGGAAAGGGGCTGATGGGGTCACTCCCCTCCTGCAGCTCTTCAAGGGCAAGTTCTACCACTGCCTGGGAGTCGACATCAGGAACATCACCAACCGGTCCGACTGCGTGGCTGCTAACTACAAGTGGGTGCACCACAAATATAACTTTGACAACCTGGGACAGGTGAGTGTGCCCGCAGCCCCTGTCTCTGATGGGAACCCAGCACAGGGTTTGTCTCCTCCTATACGTACCCCTCCCTGGGGCACAGATGCAGTGCCTGGAAAGCCTGAATCCAGGGCCAGGAAGGGTGGTTATTTGGCATGGGTATCCATGCAGAAGCTGTGTCACTAGTGAGTTGGTATCAGGATGATGCTTACAGGTTGCAGGGGAAAGAAAAGTGGTGGCAGCAGAGAGCTTGATTTTCTTTTTCCTCCTGCTGTGAAGCAGATGTTCTTCACAACCTCTCTCCTCTGGTGGGTCTGGCTGCCCATGGCTTCCTGTTCCCCCCTCCCTCTCCTCCACGGGGGAAGGAGCAGGTTTTGATGTGTGCAGAGACACAGGCAGGAAGAGTATTTCAATGTTGTGTGTGTTAGAGCGTAAACTCATGATTTTTTTTTTTTTCCCCAGCCTGCCAGATGCACCTGCTCCACATCTGCTTTGCTTTGTATGTTGCAGGCTCTGATGTCCCTCTTTGTTCTGGCTTCCAAGGATGGCTGGGTCAATATTATGTATAATGGACTAGATGCTGTGGCTGTTGATCAGCAGGTATGAAGACTTCCCTGTGAAAGGACCTTTTTCACTTTCCTTGGGCTAGTAAGGCAGGAGCATGCTTTAACGTCCTGCTTCAGACACCTCCCTCAAACAAAGAGTCCCTTCCAGGGCCCTTCTCAATTCTTTGCTCACTTATTTGCAAGTGGTCAGGGTCATGCCTGGTCCATGCAGGGAGGTGCAGCTGTGGCTGTGCAGTGGGTGTCTGTAGTAATGCTTACCCTCTACTCAGTTTGGATCTTACAGCAGGCCTTTATCTATTTGTAATGACGGAGTAACAATGCCATGTGCCTTTCATGGCATGCTGGCTCCCTCCTGGCCCACAGATGGTTATTTTAATACCCTGTAAAGCAGGGACTGTTGGGCTGCTGCCCACTGCATCCCTATTCCTCTACTGCTAAGGCAATGACCTTGATAGTGTCCAGCATAGGCACCTGCCATGGGATGCAGTACTATGGGCTAGAACCTCGAGGATGATGCTCCATTTACTTCTGAACCTCTGCACAAGGTGCACCACTGTTGGCTTTGCAGGCCTTTTGTCAGGAGACCCAGTCAAAGTCAGGGCCTCCTTTCTCTCTGAGCCTGAATGACATTTCTGTTCCGGTCTTGTTGCCATTTTGGTGGTGTGGATGTGATCTCTACTTGCCCTTGAGCCAAAGATGTTCCCGGTGCCTGGACCACCCACTTTACCACATACTGATGTACTCAACCTGCGGCTGTGGTTGTGCCTGAATTGTGAGTGAATCTGTGCAGGCGGGCCCTTGCCCTTGACTCCCACCCGCTCCATCAGTCGCCAGCTGATGCCAAAATAAAGTCACAAGCTGCCTTGCCTGTAGCCCCAGCTCTTCCTAGCCCATGCCCTGATTTCCATACCCCTCCACACCTCCCCAGCAGCCAGTCACCATGGCAGGTCCCACCCCCACATTTCCGTACCGCCACACATCCAACCGATTGACCGCCTCTGTTCTCCCTCCTCCTCCTCCAGCCAGTGACCAACAACAACCCCTGGATGCTCCTGTACTTTATCTCCTTCCTCCTCATCGTCAGCTTCTTTGTGCTCAACATGTTTGTGGGGGTGGTGGTGGAGAACTTCCACAAGTGCCGGCAGCACCAGGAGGCCGAGGAGGCACGCCGGCGGGAGGAGAAGCGCCTGCGCCGCCTGGAGAAGAAGCGAAGGAGTAAGGCACAGCCTAAGTGTTTGGTCGGTTCGTAGGCCAAGGTTTTCTGAGAAAAACCTTCTCCTCTTCTTTTTCTTTCCCGACGGACTGGTCTCTGAAATGCATCGCTTGTGGCCGCGCTCTCAGCCTTCCTCCCCGCGCCACTGCCGTGTCGCTACGCACCTCACTGGGGCGGTCTGGGGAAGAGGGGTGGCTGACGAGGTCTGCTGGGACTCCAGGGAAGCCACTGGGGTTTTAGCACCCTGCCCCTCAGGAGATAACATGTACCAAAAATACCCTTGTGTACGTCCTGGCGTGCACTGTTGACACACGACATGCACGCATCGGTACACCTCCTGGGCTTGGGATAGTCCCACCTGGGCTTCTGACAACCCAGCTGGTGTTTGGGGGAAGACCTGGACAGACCATTCTCTGTGTTTAAACCCAAATTTAAAGAAGAGGGAGGGGGAAAAAGAGAGGAAGACCCCTGTGTTTTGTTCCTGGCTCTTTCCTTCAATGTTGCGGTGTCACTCCTTGGGGTCCCAGACCCTCTGTGGTGAAGCAAGCCCTCTTCCTGGTGTTTCTGCCCTCTTCTATATTACCTTTAGACAAAAATTGCAAAAGCATACTTGCCCCTGGAAATCATCCCTACTACCCCAGACTGATGGTTTTCTTCCATTCACAGCCTGTGGGCATGCCTTCCCTTCCTCTGCTCCAGTTTTTCCCCTCTCTCCTGTGACACCCCAGGGCCTCTCCTGGAACCATCTGCTCCCTTTTATTATTTGTGATCTTAATTTGTGGAGGCATGAAATGCTGATTTAGCACCATTCCCACAAACATAGACTAACAGATTTTCTTTCTAGCATTCCTCTCCTTGTCTTTTTCCTACTTATTTTTTTCCTCACTTCTACTTTCCTCTTTTTTTGCATTTTTTCCTCCTTCCTATGTTCCCTATCTTTTACCTATCCTTTTCTGTTCTTTCTCTCTCTCACCTTCATTCCCTTTTCTTTCAACACCTATCACCACTCTTATGCCTACTCCCTCCTCAGTGTTTCTTACCCATTTCTCTCTTTCTTCCAATTTCTTCCTAACTCTGCCCATCTCCCTCTTTCCACTGAAGAGGCGCAGCGTTTGCCGTACTATGCCACCTACTGCCCCATACGCCTCCTTATTCATTCGGTCTGCACCAGCCACTATCTGGACATCTTCATCACTTTCATCATCTGCCTCAACGTGGTCACTATGTCCTTGGAGCACTACAACCAACCTGTGGTGAGTGAGATCATGGAGATAAGCCCAGCCTCTAGTCATTATGTTATTTTGCTATGGCTCTCTGATGACCACTGCCCACCAGCATAGGTAGGACACTTGAGTGTCTCTAAAAAGTACTGTTAAAGTGTTGCAAGAGTTAATGTAGTAGGCAAAGTTATGTGAAGAGTTTTTTATGCATCCAGAAAGGTAACCCCTACTCAGACCCTTGTTATCCATTAAAATCAAGAGAGAGAAGGCATCTAAGCAAGAGTCCAGCCCCTAGAAAGTATAGTGCAATTAAGTCTCTGTGCTTTATATTATTAAGTGGATATGTGGGTCACCCAAATTTAGCTGCCTGGTCTGCTTTGTATGTTCCCCTGGATCCTAACAGGAGGAGTGGTGGAAACAGCAGTATCCTGGGAGCTTCAGACTTTGCATCAGATTTCCAAATGTCAGTCCAATTCCCCTGCCGTATGGCCTGAGCTTAGAGGACCAGAATGGCTGGTTGTGTGTCATGGGATGGGATGTCTTTACTGAGCCACCTTTTTTCTGTAAGAAAAGCTGCAGGGCCAAAGCACTGAGCAGAGCCTCTCTCAGCTGCAGAGGGTGATTCCCAGTAAAGGGCCTTGAAGGCCAGATAAGCTTTATGCTTTGGTTGGGGAAGAACATGTACCTCTCAGTGTTTCTGGCAAAGCTCTAGATGCCTTTGATGGAAAAAAAAGTATGCTGCACATATCAAAGGAGCTTTCTGACTCCATGTGTAGACAAAGCATTCGTGATGACATCTGCCTGGTGGCATTTCAGTTTTCTCTTCAGGAGATCCTTGCTTCAGGTAACAGTGCTGGTGTCTGAGCAGATGCTGTCCAAGGTAGCTCAGGCTTTGATCAGGAACTGAATCTGTCTGCCCTCATTCAAATCCACTGCCAGGCTCCTCTGTTTCTTGCCCATCTTGCCCAACTGCCCAGCTTTTATCTTGCCCTTGATGGTGCCCAGTTTTACTCTGCAGGAACTCTCAACCTTTATCTGTTGTCATCTTCACGTCAGGCCTTTGTTCCTGAACAAGTCACTCCTCTTCCGTACTCCTCCGCTCTTTCCCCTGGAACGCAGGTCCAGCCATGCCACCCTGCTGTCAGGGTGCTAAAGAATCTTGCCAAAGCGCTTCAACCCCTTCCAGTACGCAGTGCCACCAAATGCTGCCCACTGGTCACACTGGTCCTCAGTGGTGGAGAAGGGGCACCACATAAAAGAATCAGAAGCCCAACAGCTAAGAGATGTGACATATGCCTGCTCCAGACCAAGGCACAGACGGGTTTCCTTCCATAAAAGATGACATGTATCCACAACTGGAGTAACCTGCCTGCCTGACTCCTGGTTGATAGCTATGCTAGTGCCATTAATATGGTGGTGTCCAGGTGGCATGGGCTACTGGCAGAAGAGGAGGCTGATGGTACTTGGTGGATTCTCCTTGCAATAGCTTCCTCCTCCCTTTTATGCTGAGCAGTATAGGAGAAAGGAGCAATAACTGATCCTGAGAACAACATGGGGCAGAGGGGCTAGCTGGTGGTTGCCCTTAGTAGGCAGCCTCCACATTCAAGCAGGTAGGAGGCATGGGGCAGCTTCCCCACCTCCCAATGAATTCCTGGCATTCAGGAGAGTCTCCCCACAGGTTGTGTGCTTGATGTTGCTTTTACCTCAATTCTTTACCCTCTCTTTCTGCTGGCAGTCCCTGGAGACCGCCCTCAAGTACTGCAACTACCTGTTCACCACTGTCTTTGTGTTGGAGGCAGTCCTCAAGCTGGTGGCATTCGGTCTGCGGAGATTCTTCAAAGACAGGTGAGCAGAGGATTATGTCAACCGTGGCTATGGGACAACTGGGTTTGGGATGGAGGTTTTGAGGATGGATCCCTATCTGGAGTGTGAGGTGGTAGCAGAGTGCCCTGACTGCCTCCCAGTTATGCACAGCATGGACCTAGCCTCAGCCTGCATGAGCTGCAATGCCTAGGCAATAGTAAGAGTTGTCTGAAAACTGCCCCTTGCTTGGCATCTGCTGGTTAGGCTAGAAAGCTAAGGAGGTGGGGTTAGAGCCATTTTTTTCCTGCCCTTGAGGCAAACTGGGAGCATGCTGAAGCAGAACGTATATAACGAAGGTGATTTGAGGTAGTAAGGCCGCAAAAAGCTGAGCCCATTAGTCAAAGCATAGCGCCATAGTAACACAGCTCCATGCTTTCAGATCAGGCTGGCTTGCCTCTGGCTGCTCAGGGTGTGTGCAAAGTGAATCTCTGTTTGTCTGCAAAAGCTCATATAGGCTGACTCAGAGTGGGGCCTTGAGTTCATACATAAAGAAATATTTAGGCTGAAGTGGAAACAATTCACTTTCTTTTTCAGGCAAATGGAAAAACTCCATCTTCCTTTATTCTCTTCAATTTTTCTTCTTAAGGTGGAACCAGCTAGATCTGGCCATTGTGCTGCTGTCTGTCATGGGCATCACCTTGGAAGAGATTGAAATCAATGCCGCTCTCCCAATTAACCCCACTATCATCCGGATCATGAGGGTGCTGCGCATCGCCCGGGGTGAGACAGACACTGCCCAGAGGCAGGGGTGTAGGAGGCCATGGAGTGGGACTTGGTGCCGTGACTCATTGAGCAGTGGCTGTAGAGTCATGGGCTCCCCCTGTCCCTAGATCTGGGAGGGAGGCAGGGGATGTGATGGAGAACAGCCTAGAGGCTAAGGCTTTCTGGCTTCCTTAAGCCAGGCATTTAGATGCAGTGGTTTTAACAGGAGGTGAAGGACCAAGAGAATGAGCAGATCATGCGGAGTTGAACTTTCCCTGTTATTTTTTATGGGGCAAGTATGGCAGTGGTATTTGGAGAAGGGGCCACCAAGCAGGCTAAAGTTTGCACAGGGAGGGGACTGAATCTTCCTAGTGGTGGCCAAGATGTGCTAAGCTGCCTTAACAGATGGTGGCTGGAGGAAGAGAAAGTGATGGAATGAAAAATCAGAGCAGAGGGAGAATTGTGATGCACAATGCTGTGAGAAACAGGGCTCTTGGCCAGACTGTCTGGGTGAAGCAGAAGAAGCCCAGTAGGCATGGGTGGCAGAAACAGAGTATTAGTAAAAAGGAAATGCTCTGGAGGAGAAGGAACCACTGGGGTTGTACAGTCAAAAGACATGGGCAACAGGAGAAGGGGGCCAAGGGGGACAATACAGTTTTTCTAGGGCAAGGGGAGACAGGACATCTGTCTTGTGCTACTTCCATTAGTAAGTCACACAAAGGACGGACCTTCTGAGCTCAGTCTGAGTGACACTTCTCTTGTGCTTGTTGTGGCAGTTCTGAAGCTACTGAAGATGGCCACAGGAATGCGAGCGCTGCTGGATACAGTTGTTCAAGCCCTGCCACAGGTAAAAGAGACCAGCTGCCCCAAAGACTCTCCTTTTATCATAGAGTCATAGAATAGTTTGGATTGGAAGGGACCTTTAAAGGTCATCTAGTCCAACCACCCTGCCATGCACCCTTCTTCCGAAGGGTTGATTCTTGTGGAGTCTCAGAGGTGGTCTCTAACTGTGTTGTGCAGGCAACTGCCTGAAGGTGATGTCCAAGTTTTCATGTCAGTCATGGGGGTACAGCCCTCCTCAGATAGGTGTTGTCCAGGTTATCATGTCAATCACGGAGGTACGGCTCACCTCGTGTCTCAGTTCTCCAGTGGGTGAATAAAATAAGGCTTGATTCCTGGATTAAGGGCAGATTTCTTCCCATCATGTCTAGCTAGTGTCTACCACTTGCGGCTAGTCCCCAGCTCCTCTCTCCCCTCTCCATAAGAAGGGGAGAGTGACTGGCAGCCATTTCAGGAGGAAAGGAGGTCTTTGCGTCTCTGCCCCTCTCACCCTTCCCCACATGTGCCCCCTTTTTCCCTCTTCTCTTTCATTCACACTCCCATCACTCCTTTTCTTAGCAAGTGCCACCCCCTTCCTACTTTCTTTTCTTCCTTTCTCCTCCTGGATCCCTTTGTGTTTCTGAGCTTCTCATGTATGAGAAGCAGTGATGCGCTCTGTTGTGGCTCACGCAGCCGGCAGTTAAGTGTCTACTGCAAGACAGCTAGACAGAAGGATTTCATGAGCTGTGAGCGGCAGCTGTTCCCAAATGAGATGCTGACACGGTGCTTTACACAGGCTTCAAGCCCCCTGTGAGGATCCTCTGTGATGGATGAGCAACAAGGGAGACTGGTCCCCTTCCTTTTGGATCCTCCAGAGAGAATTGTTAAGGAAGGAGTAATGGCACCAAGTGGCTCTACTGACCATACATCAGACCATTCCCCTGGCAGGCCCCAAGCAGGCAGCTGTCTTGCATGATATCAAAATGCATGGGCATTTGTCAGTTGATTTATCAGCTAATGTGCCAGTCTCTGTGAGTGATGCAGAGCTGAGAATCAATCTGAAAACAGCATGAGTAGTTACCCAAGGAGTTTACTTCTGATGTTGGTGACAATAAATGTCAATATGAATTAGAGGAATCTCGTGGCACAAAAGCGAGGGGGAAATAGTGTTATCTTTCCTGGATCCTGTGCTCTGTCTGATCTTTCGTGCTTTTTGTTATACAATAATAATTTGTATTTTTGTCTAATAATAATAATATCATTCATATATAGGATATATAATAATATGATTGGGGGCTGACATACAATGGACAATGGAAAGAACAGGAGATTAAGGGTGTTCTTACAGCAGGCAGCTTCGGGCCAGTAACGTTTATTAGTTCTGGCTCTGCTGCCCCAGGCTGGCTCAGTGCAACTTCTTTGCACCTTGCTCTTTTCCATTCCAGGAGCTACAACAGCTGATTTGCTCAGGCAAGGATCTGGAACGGAACAGGTCTCCAGATCCAGCATCTGCATGTCTGTGGCATGTTTATTCTGCGACCCAGATAAATGCAACACACATATTAAGAGCTGGCTGAAGTAGTATCCAGAAGCCCTCAGTAAGAGGACTTTGCAGTATATTTGCACTTAAATGGTGACACTCAACTTCTACCCCCAAAATATAAAGAATAAATAGGAGAGGAGGAAATGTTCATATCCCTGCCATGTAGATGGAGAAACCGAGTCATCAGGCAGCAAAGTGTTTTGCTCAGGATAGCAACAGGCAGAGCTGGGACCTCAATTCAAGCCTCTGAGCC
Organism: Fregata magnificens; assembly: GCA_013389945.1. NCBI lineage: Eukaryota > Metazoa > Chordata > Aves > Suliformes > Fregatidae > Fregata > Fregata magnificens. Next base: position 631,075 of record WAAD01009582.1, read on the forward strand.
CTGCTGTCTGGTCCTAGCCATAAACCACAGGTATATTCTTCCATACTTTATAAATTCTGGCTTTTCTCTCTCACATTCACCTGCAGCTCCTTTGCTAACCAAGATGATAAGTCAGGTCTTTTGGAGGTCATTAATATCTGCCACAAAACCCTCACAAGCAGATGTCTAAAGGTCTGGCCTCTAGGTATTCCCTGGAAAGTAATACCAAGTAGTGCTTAATCCTTGCAACATCAAAGCCTATGATCAATCCACTTCCTGTTGATTGGCTTTTGCTTCCTTCTATAACAGGTTGGCTTCATTTAATAAAGTTCTATAACAGGGGGATCAAAAATCACTCCATAGTTAAAGTTGTGTAAAAATCTGCACTTAAAGCAGGGCTAAAATCCCCCAGTTTCGCTGTTAAAAGATTGAATTTAGTCTCCATATTTTATACACTGAGTCTTCAGGGGACAATTGAATTGTCTGTAATATTATTCTCCAAGATTTATTGGCTTTGCCAAAAGAAGCAGTTTAAAATAAGCTGTCCTTTCCCTTGTGCTTTGTCCTCCTCTCGACCTTTCTCTTTATGTTCCTAGAGCACAGACTCACATCAGGGATTTTGGCTTGCTAATGGCATATAAGGCATCTCCAGTTGCCCTGTTTCAATTCCCTTCCTGTCTTTGTTATACTGCAACAATTCTTAATGGTGAATAGAGCTTTAATTTTAAAGAGCCCTTTGGAAATTTAGCCCTTAGCTAAGTTTTATTAACTTCTTTTTCTTAATGCCCTGTAGACACAGACCCAGAGGTGTATGTTCAGAGCATTTACTATGGTGTCCAATTTAGTCATCAGAAATAATTCCTTCCATTGAGTATGTAGGGAGCCAGGATCTGGCAGCCCAGGGGAGTGGGTGGACTGAATCATTCATTTTTCTCCTGAATTTGGATGGCACAGCAGTTGCAATGACTGAATTAGACTTCTGGAGTGGATGATCCTAACAAAGGCCCAGTGACCACATGCATTCAGACCAGACACTGTTCAGTTTTTCAAAAACACCCATATACCAGTTAGGTCCTTAATTTTTCCCTGCCTTCTCTTGATCCACCAACAGTGTGCTAACCGTTACTGGCATTTCCTGTTACCGTTCAGCCTACCTCTTCCAAAATCCCCTCCTGCTCCTCACATATACCCTGGGTGCCCCACATGCTGGGAGACAGGAGATTCAGAGGCAAGCAATGATTTGGGAGAGTGAGGACTTGGGGGCAGTGCCCATGTTGCTGGTGGCACTGCTGCCTTTGTGCACCACAAAGTAGCAATCTTCACGTTGGGGGAGTTTCAAACAGCAGCTACTGGAGACCCAGAAATCGGGTTTTAACCTATTATTCATGAGATGCAAAGGAAGCTCTGCTTCCCCTCTTGGCTCCTTCATAGTCTCCTCTTCTCTCTTCTCCTGCTCCTCTCCACACATTTCAAGGGGGCCTCTTTACCCTTCTTCCTTCCCGCCTGCCTACTCCCTCCACAAGCCCTGCTGAACCTCCACATGCGGCTGATGCTTTGCCACACCATGCTCTGCCTGGTTGATGGCAGGAGCTGGTGTACCTGTGTCCCTGTCTTTTCGGAGCACTGCTATTTCACTCTTCACATAAACATAGCTTCAAGGGACTTGGGCAGTTTGGTGGGGCATGTAGCACTGCAGGGCATGTCTCTCTGCTGTAATCCATAGCTTGTCCTTCACCCAGCCAAACTGGCTTCACCTCCTGTGCCCCTGCTCCCATGGCCAGAGCTTGTGCTGGAGTTGAGGCAACTGGGAAAAGAGCATCCTTCAAGTCCAGTTGCAACTGGTGCCATCACTGGTGATTTCCCACGTGTTGAGCAATTGTTTGGTTGCATTTTTACACTGGGAATTTGCTGCTGTTCTCTTCAGGCTTTGAAAGACAGAAACACTTGCCTATACAAATGAAATAGGCTTTGGGGTAGGCTGACCATGCCGTTTGCTTTCAGGTGGGAAACCTCGGGCTGCTTTTCATGCTCCTCTTTTTCATCTACGCTGCTCTAGGAGTGGAGCTCTTTGGAAAACTGGGTAAGTCTCAAGCAGACCATGCTCCAGTGTGAGCTACAGACGTGCTGAGAAGCCGATGTTTCTCAAAATCAGTACTCATTCAATAAAGGGACTGAATTACTTGGTGGCCTTTATTCTCCCTTATGGGTAATTGATATAAGAGGAATTTCCCTCTAAATTGTTATTGTCCTAACAGCCTAACAAAATAAAAGCAGTGTCTGGTTTCTCTTTCGTTCTTAAACTTTTGCTTTTTCTTCACTGCCTACCTTGATATTGCCTTCAAGATTACAGGAAAAACTCAGGGAAGGCTTATTTATGTCTCTTGCCATGGAATATTGATCAAGAAGAAAGGCAGCACAACGACATGTTGGGAGGATCCCCCTGAGCAACAGAGTTACACTGCTTTATATCCCGGGGCTGGGCCATCAGGGATTTTTCTGTATTGCTGGGCAACAGCCAACTGTTGGGCAGGGTGCTGAGGCCATTACCTGAGGTCTTCAGGCTGTGAGAAGCCTGAAGTCCCCTTCCCCAGTTCCTGCTGTTGATCTCAGGGCCAGCAGTGTCCTCTGTTGATAGCTGTGATCCCCTTCCTTTCAGTATGCAATGATGAGAACCCCTGTGAGGGCATGAGCCGCCATGCCACCTTTGAGAACTTCGGGATGGCCTTCCTCACGCTTTTCCAGGTCTCCACGGGTGACAACTGGAATGGGATCATGAAGGTAACTGGGCCTGAGTGGCGTGGATGTCCTTATTGTGGGAAGGAGAAATTCTGATGTGTACTCTGTTCAGCAGTGCTTGGGCCAGAAAAGGGAAGGGGTGCAGGAGCTGAGTTGCTAGCTAAGGTCCCTGCTTGGGCCAGAATCTCCCTCCCCACCATGGTAACTCAGACCTTGGGCTCATCTAGTCCTACAGACATCTGGCTGAGAAAAGTGCAAATTGTCCTTGGGAGGAACAAGAAGACTGTCTAGGCTAAGAGGGAATATTCATTGTCATAAGGCCTGTTATCAAAGCTGAATGTAGGCGAGTTGGATGTGGCACCCATCTGCGGAGCTACCAGAGCAATCAAATACTTCCCTCCTTCAAAGGACAGGGAGAGAGGAAAGTTCTTTGAACATATATGGTGCTTTTGAGTCTGGATGGGAGAAGGCAGTACCAGACCGCTCAGTTTTGTTCTTGCTCACCTGTGTGTGGCTACAGTGGCAGCAACATATGATGGTCTGGAAGTAGTTTGCTCTGTACACCTTTGGACGTATTTGCTCTGAAGCAGAGAGAACATGATCAGATAGTGTCCTTGATTCTTTGAGGACCTCATGATCCCAGAGGGTGTGGGGTGATAGAAACGTTTGCCCTGTTCTTTCCATTGGCATCAGTGTTTTTTGACAGAAAGAGCAGCCAAGCTTATATTCTTACTTTAGTCCTTCCTTCCTTCATTTGTTCCCTCTCAAACCCAACTTCCCCTCAAGGATACCTTGCGTGACTGCAGCCACGATGACCGGAGCTGCCTCAGCAACCTGCAGTTCATCTCCCCACTGTACTTTGTCAGCTTTGTGCTCACAGCCCAGTTTGTACTCATCAATGTTGTGGTAGCTGTGCTCATGAAACATCTCGACGACAGCAACAAGGAGGCCCAAGAGGATGCAGAGATGGATGCTGAGATTGAGCTGGAAATTGCACATGGACTGTGCTCCCGCAAGTCAGGCTCCCCAAATTCAGGACAGGGAAAAGGAACAGGAACAGGAGGAGGCAGTGGGAGAACAGATCCTGAAGGACGTCTGTGCGTGAGATGTTACTCTCCAGCACAGGTGAGTACACCTTTGAGCTTACCAACCAGACTGCAGCGAGTAGCTGTGGGGAGAAGCTGGGCAGCCTAGATGACAGAGGGCTTAGCTGTAGCAGATAGACTCTTCTACCTCAGGGTGAGAGGTTTGCTTTCAGTCGTAGACTTTTGATTTGGTAGCATCGTGTGGGGACAAGGCTGTGATAGCAGTGGGTCCTGTACATTGTCATCATGGTGTAGGAACCTGAGGGCCAGCAGAGGAGGGATGGAGCAGATCAGCTAAAGGTGTGTTAGGAGCAAATTTGAGAGTGGACCTCAGAAGAACAGAGCAGGGGAAATGGCAGATCAAGAGTGAGGCACTCCAGCAGAGCTGGAAGGGAGGCGTGAGCAGTGCCATGGTGCACTGACAGTGAGTGAAGAGAGTCCCTCCTCCTTTTTTTTTTTTTTTTTTTTTTTTTTTTGCATTGAACTCTGGCACCTTTACACACCCTAAGGAGCAAAGGCTCCCCCAGTGAACTTGTGCAGGTACCTGCAGAACAAGGTGCTGCTCCAGATGAGTCAGGGTGGAGAACCCAGCCCCAAATTCACATGAAACTTTGAAGCAAAAAACTCGGCGTTCTTAAAATGATCTCTCCCATCCTCCCCCCTTTCTTGTCCCCTAGGAGAACTTATGGCTGGACAGTGTCTCTTTAATTATTAAGGACTCCTTCGACGGGGAGTTAATGATCATCGATAACCTATCTGGCTCCGTCTTCCATCATTACTCCTCGCCGGCCATGTGCGAGAAGTGTAACCATGACAAGCAAGAGGTAACCTGCGTACGAGGATGCGTGAGGGGACTCTCCCCCCAAGACCTGCACACCCACACCCCCATGCCCGCAGGTCATCCAATGTGTACTCCTGGCTGTAGATTGTGTAGACAGAGAGCTTGTTGACCTGTGTTTGTCATCTGTCATGCATTGCTGATACTGCCTCTAGTACAGGCCTGTCCTCCTTAGCCACGGGGGGATGTTTGAGGTGGTGGAAAGGTGAGATGTGCCAGGACACAGGTCAGGAGGGACTCAATGACCTGTGGAGAAATGTCTATGAAGGCATCCTGGCAGCTTTTGTTGTGTTCAGTTCTGCAAGAAAAGCAGAGGTTCAAGCTCATGTTGTACAGAGGACTCAAAGGACAGCACTCAGAGACAATTCAGTGGGAGATTTAAGCATGTGTTTTGTCTTCATTTTAAGCATGTGCTTGCTTATTCCCTGTTGAGGTCGATGCATTAAGCACATGCTTAAATGCCTTGTTGAATAGAGTCACCGTCTGTGAGCAAGGATTGGTTTGTGGTGAAAAATGGCTAATTAGTTTGAGCAAAAACTAAATTAAAATGGGCCCACTGAGAAAGTTTGAGAGTCTCTTTTCTGATGTAGAACCTGTTAGCTGACAAATGGGTTGTTGCTAAGAGCAGGACACCAAATGGCTTAGACTTGTGCTCCTAAAGCTAGTAGATGCTTTGGAAAGCTAGGTCCTAAGCAATTAGTCTTTTCATGTTGTGAAACTTCAGGAGCAAAGTAGGCTGGGAGAAGTTAGGTGAGTAGCAGAATTAATTTTGTTTCTGAAATAATTGTATTGTATTTAAGTGCTATCATAGAATCATAGAATCATTAAGGTTGGATCGTGGTCAGACTTGTGACAGTAGTTTGGCTCATCTGTCAGTACATCAGGACATCAGTGGCAATCCTCACCATCTTCTTCCCCATAACTAACTTGATATGTTGCTATTGCTTATAAAGAAACCAGGAAACTTGGGAAGAGAGCTCTCATTGGCAGATTACTTTATCCATGTTTGAAGAAAACAATATTATGTTTGGTTTCAGATGCCTAGTTCTGATGCTCTAATTTTTTTCAGCCTTTCAGCTATCTGCTTGTCCCCATAGCTTCCCTTTGAAAGTATCAAAATACGATGATTGCTGTAGTCTATCAGTATTGCAACACTTCACAAACGGATGCTGCATTAATGCAGCCAAATAACTAGTTTTCAATTAACTGCGATTTCCACTGCTTTACATAAATCCTTATATTCAGCAGTTGGTGCTCAGCCTTCTCAGAAATTCAGGTCTTCTAAGGCATTCCAGAATGATTACCCTGAAATTAAGTCATTTTCAGCTAGTTTGGTGCGTTTGAAAACCTTCCAGATAGTCTTCAGTATCCTGCCTAGGAATGAAGATGACAACAACAGATTCTCTTACCTTCCCAGCAAGGAAACTAGACAGCAAAATCAAGTGCAACCCACAGCAAAGAGTTTAACAGAATAATCACAACCAAAGAATTATTCTTAGATCGTATTTTCTAATGACTGTTATAGAGCCATAAATTATTTTTCAAAATTGATATTTCAATGCATCTAAAATATGGAATTGAAAAGAAATTATCTATATCTGCAGGAATAACTTTAGTAGTAAAATGAAGATATTTTATTTCTGATCATATGAATCAAAACCACAGCTCAGGATTTTAAGTCACGGTTTGTCATGACCTTCTTTTCATGTTTCATAGTATAAAAAACATCGAGGAAATTCCAACAGGAAATCACTACATGGAGTCACAGCTAGGATTGTTCCAGCACTAACACCAGAAATGCACATAGTCATTAATAAATTAGAGTGTGCTCTGGTACATCAACATATCCGAATGTGCATTGTACACACAGACAGAATTGTACTATCTCAGGAACAACTGACAGCAAGTTATATAGGCAAAACAGTTTTTATCTGGTCCTATTCAATACATGTGTGTTTGAACAAAATAGTATGCTTTCTGCCCACTGAATCACCTTTAATTCTGCCCTTGTGACAAAAATCACATACTAGCCAAAAATGTTCACTCCCATTTTGTTTGTAGTTTAATCCATCAAGATGCTGAGCACAGTGGATGGACACAACACTTAAACATATACTCGAAGTTATTAATATGTGCTAAGCTTTTTGTTGCATTGAGTAGGAGTGCTCAGCGACTTTCCCAGTTAAGCTGCTGGCATCTTATTTTCAAACTAATCATTTGTACAATTAAGGATTTTTGTAATCATGGCTCTGTTCTTAAAGATATGTTATATCTGCGACTAGTTATATTCTAAGGAACACGTGTACATGGTTCAGTGTCTCAGGTTAACGTCCCTGGCAGTTTTCATGGATTGTGTTCCTAGTGAACAGCCCCTTCCCCCCCACTGCAATTTTTTAATATTTTTTGTTCCTCATCTTTAGTCAGAAGATTTTTAAATATTCTGCAGTAATGGAAGCTGTAAGAACAAAACATCTCTTTTTCATACCGCTAACCTCTTCTCTTGTCATCGCTATCCTTTCACTCTTTGGGCTGGTTGACAGTTAGACATCGGTGTATTGGTGGCTGATAGTGTGTTTAGCTGGTGGCAGGAGTTTGCCAGTGAGCAGCAGTGAACCGTGTTTCCACACATGCAGTTTATCTATTCATGACTTTGTTGATTATGGTTTTTGTGTAGATCCCAGGGTGTGGGCACGTGGTTCAGTGAAGAACAGACTATTCTGGCTTTTGTTGAAACCCTTTTTTATGGATAGAGAAGGTAGTCACAGATGTTATCACATTTCATGCTCGTGTGTCTACAAGCACAGCTGTAAGGTTGTTCTGGTGTAACAAGTGCTTAGGCAAGTAATGGATGAGTACACACATTAAGTAGGACTGAATGAAGACTGTGTTTCTCTACACAAGTAGTTGCTGACTGGTGCCTGTGTAGCGTGCTTGAGATAACTTCATTGTGGGTTCTCTGGTGCGTCTGCACTGAGCAGCAGTTGTTGGTTTTGGGGTCTCTTCATGGTTGAACGGCACCATGTTCCTGTGTCAGAATAATATCCCAAATAAGGATGTCATTTGTGCCCCTTATTTAAATCCAGCTCTGGATTTCCATTCTGTTTATTCAAAGTGCGTTATCCCTCAGATGGAGACCTCTTCCAGTCTCTGGCATTGGCACAAGCCGCTAAACTCCCAGCTCGAAGGAGTCATCTCTCCAAATGTTCCATCTGCTCTTATAGCACAAAAGCTGTATCCATCTCTTGCAAACACAAACACAAGGAAGGACAAGATAAATGGCCAGGAAGCAAGCTGTCCTCACTGAGGCAACCCAGAATATACCTCTCAAGAGTCAGGTGCTGGTGGTGGAGACTGGTGGGACTCTAGAGACCAGTGATGGAAAGCCAAGGGAGGGACAGAGCAGCTACTTAGGCTACTAGAAAAAGGAGATACTTTTCAGGCATTGTGGGAAAGAGATGTCAGGCAGAGGGGAATTGAAAGCTTGGAGGAAAGAGGATGGGAGAGGGGCACATGTGGTATGAAATAGGCCAAAAGATGAAGCAAGGTCATGCATGGGACTGGAGTGGAGCTGGAGCTCAAGGATCGGAAAGATGCAGTGGTCAGACTTGGTTTCAGAAAGCAAGAGAGCACAAGTATGGGTGGGAGGGAGGGATGAGTTTAGGGATGGAAAGCAGGATGGGAGATGGTGTTAGCTGAGATCTTGGGTAGGTTAGAGGTGAGGGGAGAGGGAAGACACAGGGAAGCTGGAGGGAAACAGGGTTTCAGTGATGAAGGTAAGAGAATATGAAAAGCATGATACTGGCATGAACTGCAAGAGGCATGACTACCCCTGGAATGAAAGCACCTTCACGCTTAAGCAGGGCTGTCCGTGGCGCCTTCAGAGAGAGGGGTCCACTCCTCACCCCTCAGCAGAGCAGACTGCCTTGTCACTGGCCTGAGGGAGCCCTCTCCCCGCCTGGCTTTACTTGCAGGGTCTTGTGCCAGCCATATCACTGGGACAGATTCAGGACTCCTTCCTCCAATTTTGGCACTAGAGGAGCATGGACTGGTGGTGGGCTGCTTGCAGATCATGTGTTCAACCTTCCTGAAAAAGTGGATTCTCCTGCCCAGCGCAGGTCTGGGTTAGGCAGTACCTGATGTTTCCAAGGAATATAACCTAAAATTGATCTTGGGTCTACAGGCTCTCACTTATCCACCATAAACAGTGCGACTGCTTGAAATGTGGATGCTAGGCATGACCTGTGACAGCTCCTTTCCCTTCCTCCAGGTCCAGCTGGCCGAAATGGAAGCATTATCCCTCAACTCAGACAAGTCCTCTTCCATCCTTCTAGGAGATGAGTCAGACAATCGCAGCACTTCTCAGCTGAGTCCTAAGGAGATCAAGGTTAGCCCCAGGCAGTCATGTGCATGTTGCACCATGCGCTGTATTTCTGCCCCTGCTCATGTGAAGTGCTCTGTATTCATCCAAGTGTCCCTGCTGAGGAATATAAATTCTGGTCACTTTACAAGAGCTTCTTCATAGAGACATATGATGGAGAAGGATTTGAGGAGAAAAAAGGGATGTATGTTTTTGAAAGTTCTCTTCACTACAGTCAGTAACTTCCTCTGAGCCTAAATTTAGGGGATTTGGGCTGGAAACCTGAGCATCTCTTAGCTAGCTTGAAGGTATCTTCAGAATCAGCCCTTCTTGAGGCTTTGACAAGTCTGCTCTGTCATCTGCCATTAAATTTCATAAGGCTTTGTCCTCACTTATTTTTTCCAGCAGGATGGCCAGGACAGCCCTGACTCCAATGGAGTAGGAGATGTGGGGGAATGCCTACTCCCAATATCCAGTGCGGATGGCTCTACAAACCCAGACAGTTACCTGTGTGAAATGGAGAAAACTCCTTTCAACTCAGTCCAGTCTTGGCTAAAGCATGAAAGTACCAAAGGTGAGCACAGCTCCCGTCATTCTCCAGGTCTGCTGAAAGTGTGGGTTGGTTCAGCTCATCTACCTTTTTCCCGCCTCCCCCCTGCCAGAAATGGAGTTAATCTGACGTGGGGTTACACTAACCAAGAATTAGCTTACAGTTTGCCAGTCCTCAGGAATGGGGTGAGGAGCAGTTCCTTCTTCTGCTGCTAGATCTTATATCCTCCCTCAGACTCGCTTATGTGAAGTCAACCCATGACCGAGCTGATTCCCATTCACAGTAGTGCACCCATGCACAGTCAGAGAAGAGTCAGGACAGCCTCCAATGACATGCCAGCTGGATGAACTGTGCTCACTTGGCATGGTAAAATGTTGCTGCCCCCTGGGACCAGGTTCCTCAGGTACAGGTTCAGGGAACACGTAATATATGTCTGCCTTGGTGGAAGTGCTCCAGTTCTACTCTTGATCACGTTCTGGCCGCCTGTGGTCCCCAGGTTTCCCAAACCACCATTTTATTTATCTCCCTGCATCCCTTGCCTTGCAGGATCTGGGATGAAAGTCCTCTGGCAGTGATACGTAGTTGAGTCAAGGCCTTACAGCTTGGCATTCCTCTGTGAGAGCAGCAATGGGAAAGGCAAGCTGGGCTGTTGCTTTGTGGCTCTGAGCCGTGTTAGATCTCCCCAGTCTGGCGCAGGTTTTAGTCCTTGCGTAGAAAGCGGGACCCATGGTGTGAACACTAGACTGAGTCTTCTTGGCCAGGAGTGTGCATTCCTAAATATCCTCCATACACTGGACTCGCAGGACCCTCCGTGTAACAGCAGCAAAGGCACCAAATCAAATTGGGGCACTGTTCAACTTTTTTTTTTTTTCTTTCCTGTTTCTATTCTCCTCCCCGTTTCTTTGGTGCTTTGTCAGTCCCTCCCAGCTCCTTCTCTCCAGGTGCGTCTTGCCCTCTGTTACCTGTACCAGCAGAATTTTTCCACCCAGCCATCTCTGCCACCCAGACAGGACCTGAGAAAGTCTCATGTCCACGCAGCCTTCCTAAGATCTCTCTGCAAGGCTCATGGGCATCACTGAGATCTCCGAGTGTGAACTGTTCACTTCTTCATCAGGTGAGGACCTCCGCTTCCATCTGCTAGGAAAGCTTGATCTTCACATCACACCCGAACAGAGGGGGCTGAACAGGGACGAAGGCAGAGGAAGGAGAGAGGCAGCTGTGGTCAGGGGCTGGATGACCTGGATCTAACCTGTTGGAGGAGCACAGTGGACTGCAGAGTGCAGGAGGGTTGGGGAGGAGAGAGGTTGTATAGCAAAGGGGTGTTGTATAGCTCTCACCCCCTGAAATCATATATTCTTCTGCTTTGGATCAAAAAATAGTTTGACAGCTGCAGCTAGCCCCACATGAAGATGAAATCACATCACCTATTAGCTCGCTCCTGGGTCCCCTGCACCGAGTGAGCTGCAGACACCTGTATGCACAGCACCCACAGTGTAAGCCAGGGAGATGGCAGCCGCACAGCCACCTCGGTTCCTCTTAGCACCGTGTGGATCACACACCTGCTTTGGTTGGAACAGGTTTCTCCCCACCTACCTCCTCCACAGCCCTGTGTCCCTGAGCTTGCTGTTTTCCCCTGCCCGCTTAGCTCTTACATCCCAGAAAGGTGCTATCTCTTTCTGAAAAGGCAGCTATTTCTCATTAATGAAAGAGAAGAATAAAACTGTTGAGGGCAGATCAAGTGTCTCTGAAGAGCAGAGGAGGCAGAGATGAAAGTCCAATAGAGATCCCTGTTATTGTTCTTGGAAGATACTCCATGAACAATTCCTGTTTGAGGAGTACAGGGACACTCTATTCCAGACAGACTAAAACATAAAAATGAAATCATATGTTATCCAGTTCTATATGACAGGCACTGTTGGCACAATACAAATGTGTATAAATTCACCAGGGATAAATTTAGCCTCAAGCTGAGGCCGCTGAGTTGTTGCGGTGTTGAAACTTCTGGTATAAGTTTAGACATGAAGAGAAAGAGCTCTGAAGTTGGCATACCACTGGGGCAAAAGTACTGAACTGTTGTAAAGGAGAAATTGGTAAACCTCTGATTATATGATGCAGACTGTATTGAATACCTATGGTTCAGGAGACCACTTCCAGTCCTACACCCATTATTCCTAGTGCTGTGTCCCAGTGATGATCTCATAGCACAGACCAATTTCCTAGGAACAACTGAAATGCAGCTTAACCAACTGAGCACTGATACAAGGGAATTAAGGCTGTTTCGCCTTCCTCCTGGAAGGGGACCCCACCTTTCTGCCCTAAATACCGTCATTGCCCCTAGCGCTGGTCAAAAGAGCTATGATGCCTCTTTTCTCTCCCCAAATATTGCTGATTTTTTAATGAGAGGAGGTCTATGTACAGGGCCTGAGGTTTATGTACAGAAGTCCCCTGATTTCTGGCCAGCTGATGGTTTTGATGTGTCTGCAGCCAGTGTGGCAGGTTCACAGGGAAGCCGAGAGCAGGGATCCACAGGGAATCTTGGCCCTGCTGCCTCCTGGGCTGCCAATGGGCAGGGGCACCGCAGCAGCAGGGGCTGCAGAGCTCACAGACCCAGCACCCCTTCCCTTTGGTGGAGTATTTGACATGGGAGGGGAAGATTCATCCTGGAGCAGAATGAAATCAGAGCTCAAAATATTGAAACCTGTCCTCCTCCAGAAGGGATTTCCCTGGGCAAACTGAATGGCTGGTGCTTTGTAGCATTGTTCAGGTGGTTTGTAGCTGCCCTCCCCAGCAGAGGAGAGAGAGGAATTGGAGTTTTTCCCCCTTTTCTGTAATTGTGGCTAATTGTGGTTTATTTTCACACCCTTGCTCCCCAGGCCCCTGAGAGCGATACCTCACTGGACAGCCAGAGCAGCAGCTCAGCAGGCAGCCTGCAGACCACGCTGGAGGACAGCCTCAACCTCAGCGACTCTCCCCAGTGCACCCTGGACCTCCCAGTGGCTCTGTGCCCCATGCCAGCTGTTGGCAGCCAAAGACCCCTGGCAGCCCCTCTCTCCCCCGCCTCCCGCCGCCGGAGCCTGCGCGGCCGGGCGCTGTTCAGCCTGCGAAGCATCCGTCGGCACCAGCGTAGCCACAGCAGCGGCGGGAGCACCAGCCCCGGCTGCACCCACCATGACTCCATGGACCCCTCGGACGAGGAGGGGGCGGGCAGCAGCCTGCGGGGGGGTGGCAACAACAGTGAGCCCTCGGAGACCCTCAGCAGCCTCTCGCTGACCTCCCTCTTCTCGCCCCCACCTCCGGGGCTGACGCTGGTGAAGAAGTGCAGCAGCACCAGCAGCCTTCATGCCAGCCCCTTGCCCCGCCGTCCTGCCGCCCACCACGCCAAGCCCTTCTACACCGTTGACCCCCGGGGCTTCCTCTCAATGCCCTCCTGGGTGACGGACTTCTGCAAGGACGCCCCCTCGCCTGGGGAAGGAGAGGAGCCAGACAGCCCCGGCAGACTGGGGACGGGGGACCGCGGCTCCCCGCTCCCGTCTGAGCTGGAGCTGGGTGATGGAGTCAGCAAGAGGAACAGATGAGGGTCCCTGGGGCACAGGGAGGGAGCATTCAGCTGCCTACATGGGGAGCATGTTTCGCTAGCGTCTCCCCAGCAGCGATTCCAAAGGATTTGCAAGAAAAAGAACCAGGCAAACAAAAGTTTATAAATATATATATATACATAAATATATATATATATATATATATAGAATAAATACTCTGGTACCGTACCTCAGAGGCGTGGGAGAGTGCAAGCAATACGGGAACAGTCCTGCCCAAGGGCAAGACCTGGACCATCACTGCAGAGACTATAGAGACAAGAAAAGGCCATGGGGCTGAGGGGGACAGGACCCTCCAGCCAGGTGACTGTCGCATGGCAGCTGTTTAGTTATATACATATATAGAGAGATCGATTTATTTATTTTTTTTACCGAGAGATTATGAATTTCAGAAAGTGCTAAGAAGGAACACGCAAACAGGGGCTGAAGGAGGTGCTACGCCAAACAAGGAGGGTGGGGGCGAAGGGAAGGGAAGCAGGGTGAGCAGCAAGGGAAGAGTATCTGGGGTTTGCCTTGCCTGTTTCTGGGAACTTCCTTATTGTCCATGCTTCCATTTCAAACATTAAAAATTGTGGGCCAGATCTTCAGGTCGAGCGTAAATTGGCAAAAAGCGATTGGGCGCTTCTGTTGATATAAAGCAGCAGAGCTCTGGCTTGAGGTGGATTCATGCTGATTTACAGCAGGTGAAAATCTTGCCCCGGCAGCAGGGGAAAGCAAACAGCCATGGAGCACGGGAAACGTTTTGAGGTGAAGCGCCATGCTTTGAAGGGAATGTGTGAACACAACAGGCATACTCATGGGAGGAGGGGATAGAGGCTACCTGGCATATTTTTGTTGTTGTTTTGTTGGTTTTGTCTTCTTAATTTTCCAAAGAAAGAAAACTGCTAAGGGAAAAAAATTACAAGATATGTGGGGAAATTTGGAGCCGGAGAGGCAGGGTGGAATGGTAGAGGGAGGTAAAAAGGGGAGAGGAAATTGAACTTTTCCCCCTTTCATTTGCAGTAATTGTGATATTTTATTTTAGAAGCCCAAAGGTGCAAAAATCATCTCTAGAGAAACCTATCTGTTATTTTTGTATCTATAGCTATATATATATATATATTAAAAGAAGACAAAAACTAGAATTTTAAAAAAGATAAATAAAAGTCAAGGGGGCTTCAACAAGACAAAACGTAGTCAGTCCCCTGGTCAAGAGCTTACCCTGTTCCAAGTCCCAGTGGGAAGACCCTACAAGAATATCCTCAGCTTGGTGGCAGCTTTGCCTCCTCTCCAGCATCACCTTCATCCTCTGGCATTTTCCTGATTTGCATCAGTGTAGCTGGGACCAGAGTCCTGCTTGGTGCCAACCACGGACATGGAGAGTGGGGAATATTGGCACGTGTGTGTATGTGTGTGTGCACAGAAATGTAAGGATGTTTATGTGTGTTGTGTCCAGGCTAACTGGCTCACCAGCTGGAGAGACAGGGGAGAGGGAGAAGAACTGCAGCTCTCCCTGCCTCTGCCTTGCAGGGGAGTGTAAGTGGGGAGGGCTGCGGTGTGGAGGGTGAGGGCCGTTCGACTCCTTGAACCATGACCTGCCTCAGGATCCAGGATTCGATTCGGCAGACATGATCCTCTCCCGGTGTGGTTGCAGCGAGGCCTCTGGAGGCTGCATCCCGCCTTGCCTTTCCAGCGGTGCGGCTGCACGTGTCTCTTTCCTGGCCAGGGATCTCCTCCTGCAGCAGCTCCAAGGTTTCGTACCCTTCCCAGGTTCGCAGGTGGGTAGGAAAGCCAGCCACCCAGGGAGCACAACAAATTTTGGATGTCACCTACCACCCCAGGGAAGCTCCACTAAGGTGTGTCAGAGAAGACAGAGTGAGAAGGGAAGCGGGAAGAGGATAGCAGCCCCAACAGAGACGGGGAGGTTTGGAGGCTGGTGCACTGCTCAGAGAAGGAGCAGGGCTCCCTTGGGGATTCCTGTCCCATTTTTTCCATCAGATCAAGAGGGCCCCTGCAGCCCTCCCAGAGCTCTCCCAGCTGGTACATGAAGCATTGTGAAGTGGGCAGTACAAAACAGATGTTCTGGTTTTATTGTGACCTGTCTGATTTTTAAGCAGCTGCTGCATCTTATGAACCGGGGCTGTGAACAGCAAAT
The DNA here is from genome assembly GCA_013389945.1 of Fregata magnificens. Taxonomy (NCBI): domain Eukaryota; kingdom Metazoa; phylum Chordata; class Aves; order Suliformes; family Fregatidae; genus Fregata; species Fregata magnificens. The sequence goes on from WAAD01009582.1 coordinate 646,347, forward strand.
GCGTCAAATGGGACCAACAGCCAGGAAAAGGATAATTACTGTGTGGACTTGATTCATTTGCTGGAAGGAGTGTTTGCTGTGTCGCAAGTGTGCACGCTGACTGCAGGGAGGTCAGGCCTGTGGGGAGAGGACAGGAGAGCCCGGGTTCTTGTCCTTGCAGAAAGGATGCTGATCCAGATTTATTAAAGCAATAATAAGGGACTTTAAATGCTTTTTTTGCACTGGTGGTTCTTTGGGTGAGTTACCCCTGCCTGCTCTCCCATGGGCAGAGAAGAGAGACAAGACACGTGGTTTCACATCCTCAGGGAAGGAGGACAGTCAGTCCCCAAATGGCTGAACAATGAACTTGGGCTGCACAAGGCTTAGACGCAAACCCAGAGCTGCTTTGAAGCCAGAGGTAGGGCTTACCAAAAAAACCCCAAACAGTTAAAACCCATCCAAACCCCAGATATCTCAATGCACAGAGTGTTTCCTAGAAGGTGGCCATAAGGGGACTTGGAGGTGGGACTCCGAGCTGTCCTGGCAGTCGTGTGGGCTGTGAAACATTTCAGCTGAGGAATGGGAGAAAGGTCGGAGATCGGTGCAGTGCTATATACCACAGACCCCAATATTCAGTCATAATAGAAGTATGGCCTGCACTTGGGATAGTTGGGAGGGGTGAAAGGTCAAAAGATGGTGGTGGTGACCTCACAGGGTGACTTACAGCCCCTAGGATGGATGCTCTCTCAGCTTATTCTTGGTTGTCCCTGTAAGTGACTTGCACGGAAAAACTTCTTTGTTTCTCTCGTGGTTTGGGGTTCATGACAGTCCTTTTGCTCTGCACGATGTCTCCCCTTTGCCTCCCAGCGGGGTCATGCCACCCCTCCCACCTCCCCGCAAAAGGGCTTTCACCCTCTGCCATATGACTCAAGAAAAGGCTTCTGGCTTAGGAAGGAGGTTGCCATGGAAACAGAAGACTAGGTTATCTTTAGAGAATATTTTGTCTCACTCTCTTAATTATTTACTAACTGTTTGAAGAAGAAGGAGGAAACATCCATCCTTCCCGAAGAGGAAGCAGAATACTAAAACCCAGCAAATGCCTTGTGTTTTTGCTGGGGATTTCTGCGGCAGGGCAGGCTGTGGGGTTTCTCCTGGCAAGAGCTGCCTTTCCCAGCTATGCTTGGCTGTTGGCACCAGGAAAAACCTCTGTCATCACCCACCCACCTTCCAGACAACACCTGAGGGCAGCCCAGAATTTGCCCAGGCGTCTTTTCAGCCTCCCATACTCCCCACTTCCCACGGGGGACTGTATCGCAGGCAGCTTCTGCCAGGAGGCTCTTTGCCGTCATCAGCCCGAGATTGCTCTGCTTTGTCCCGCTGCCACGTTACCCTTGTGCCCAGCTCTCCCCCGCATCTGCCACCAAAAGCAGTCCCTCTCCCTGCTCAATGCTGAGCTCCTCCACGTGCTCACACACCGCTACTGTGTCCTGCTCTGGCTGCTGCTCCGGCTGCTGCTCCGCCAAGCTAGGCATGTTTAGCTCTTTTCATCTTGACTTGCCAGCTGGTTCCTCCACCTCTTTTCAACGTTTTTCTGAGCCTTTTTTTCTAAGCCCTCCCTGTACATTTTCCCCTCTCACCACGGCCTTTGGGCCCATTGGTGGGGTTTATTGCAGCTGCAGAGCAGAGCCCATCCCTAGTGCTTCCCACCTCCTCTTGCACATGAAATCCTCAGCCGCTCCAACCTGCCCATGGAAAAAGCACCCCTATTTCTTCTGCACCCAGACACCCTGCCTCAGCACTGCCAAATGAACAAAGTGTGCTGCTAGGTGTACTTCTTGTGGCTTCTCCATCTTCCTCTGTCTTCCTTACTACTACCAACAGTTTCCCTATGAAATTAGATATATGGGAACCAATTGCTAGCCTGACCACTGTTTTCTTTCATGGGAAGTTGGCAGTGTGGTGCATTTGGGGTTTTTTTGGGTTTTGGGGGTTTTTGTGAGGCCAGGTCCTGTGAAGGACTGAACACTACCAGCTTTCTATGAAATTAATATGAGTTGAGCAGGCCTGGAGGGAAAAAATTGAAAGTGTTATTGAGCAGGAAAATAATTTTTCAGACAAAAGAAACTTAGAGCAGAAAACTTAGATGTCTTCAAGGAATTTTCTATTTTTCCTTTTTGCTGAGAATGAAATGATTCCTGTCAAAATGGCTCTCACGTCCGAAATGCTCCCACAGGACACCACAGAGGTGTTGTGTCCTGTGTGGCCCCTGATGACTGTCTCCTCAAGACACCAGGCCACTCATCTACCCCACAGGGCACTGAAGATGGGTCCCCAGGCATTGAGGTGCCCACAAGATGCTGCGGGAAATGTGCTCAGCACACCCACTGTGCAACAGGAGCAAAAGGCATCGTAGCAGCAGCTCAGGAGCAGAGATTTTATTTTAGCCAATGTAACTAAAAACTGAAAATTTGTTATGGAAGATGTGGAGGTAAGCAGCTTTGGTTTTCTTGTTTTTATCACAAGAATTTCACAGAAAAGAGAAAAATTAAACCCTACTGATTTTCTGACTAGCTGCGATACAAAACACACAGTGCACCTTGTAGGAAGCGCTTGGTACTTTGCAAAGTCAGGCCCCTGTATGCCACACAGTTCAGTTTATCTGCATGTGATCTGACTTTCCACATATTCCCTTCCCTGGTCTTCATGAATACTTTATTTTATGAAATCTGCCTTACTTCTCAGTTTTTTCCATGTTATTTTTGTTCCTTGCTAAGAACCGGCTTCCAGTAGGAACTCAGTACCTCAGTATCTTTGAATTATCATTCATTTCTTCCATCTCATTTAGATATATATGTTTCTTCTCTAGCACTTTTTCCTCCTGCATATTTCCAAGCTCCCTGTTTATTTCTACTAAGATCCTGTCACACTTTCAGTGGGAGCTGGCAATGTGATATTCAATATTTATGCCTCCCGGCCACTTCCAGAGCAGATGTACTCAATTTACAAGTAAAGAGCTCTCACCCCCACCAAAACCGGCATCCCAGCCTCTGGTTTGCAGCACACCTCTGCTCTTGCTCCAACAGCAGTTGCAGTAATAAGGGCTCTGCCCTTTCTCTTATGCTGGCGATGGGATTGCACAGATGGACCTTATGGCTGGGTACCTCTTCAGCATTGTTTTGCATGTCAGCAGAGCTGCTGAGCATCTTTCATGCTCGTGACATTAGAAGGAGCAGGGAGGACTCGGCACCTCACGAAGTTGCTCCCATTAGCAGTTGGGCTGTTGCCATGTAAGCCACAGCAGGCCTCAGCTCACGCTCTCCCTTTGCTGTGCAGCGCTGTGGGTAGAGAGGAATACAAATCTTTTTCCTCAGCAGTTTTGTCTGCTGTCACCTAAGTCAGCAGGTACAGCTCTCTCTTTGTCTCATGGTCCATGGAGCAGAATGATAAGAGTGGGAGAGGCACTGTTTTTCCAAGGATGTTTTCCTGGAGACCAGAGCCCTTTAACCCCACTGGCTAACACTGTGTTAGTTATCTGTATTGTTTCTGAAAACTTTGAAAGATGCTGTGGCTTGGGTTTTTTTCTTGTTTCTGGCTGCTGGGGCAGGGTCCGTGCATAGAGTGCACCGTGCAAAATAACAGCTTCTCCTGCAGCTCTTCCCCTCCCTTTCCTCCAGCTTATTCATCCTGGATGAAATTTTTGCACTGTAAGTTACCTGTTTGTGCTGACCACAGTGCAGTGGGATTTGCTGCCTGTCATTGCCCTGCTGCCACAACTTTCTTTCTCTTCTCATCTTTCTTATGACTGGTGCTAAGGGAATAGCACTGTTCCTTCACAGAGCCTGACAGAGCATCTCCAAAAAGGGGGCTGGCAACCACCCAGCACAAGCAGGCGGGGCGGCCACCTCTCCTGCAGTCAGAAACACCCGTATGGGCTAAGATGCTGCTTCAAAACAAACCATCAGCGATACCACAGGCCGTGCAGATGGCAATCTGAAGAGAAAATATTTTTCAGTGAAGCATCTTTAATCTCAGCTTTTGCTCTTAAATTGCAAAGTGCCTTCTTAGTAGAGAGTTACCCACCTACACACAAGGAGGAGAAGCATCATGCAAGAACCCAAGGTACAGGGTCCACGCACAGGCAGGCATTTTTATTACCCTGCAGGTCCTTGGTATATGCCTTGCTTTCAAGCTATCACAGCTTTGGATATGAAGCACCAGGTGAGCTTTCCTCTAAAACTACCACCATCACCTTTAGCTGCATCTAATAATTGCTGGGATGATAGCAATGAAAGTGGATGACCCCACTTCTCCATTTCTCCTTTCAATTACAACTTCACAAACACAGTTAATTTATGTTCCCATTTATGCACTTCTCCCACCTCCTTATCTGAGCCGTATGAAGGGTTTGTGTCAAGATATGATCTACACACAGAAATACTACACTCATTCTAGATAATAATAGATATTTCTAAGAAAGAGTTGAGTGCAATGTAAATGGGGTGGTGTGGATAAAAGATCTGCTTTTGTGTGTATATTCCCTCTACATGCATACAACTGCCACCCTGTACACGTATATTTCTTGCCACAGTCTTTAAAAATGACCTTCCATTGAATATAGAGTTAATAACACATGACAGACTGTTAATCCTCATTGGCCACTGATTAGTTTCTGCTGTTATGGTAAGCCCAGGCATAGGAAATAAATCAGGAAGAAAAAAAAAGAAACCAACAACAAACAACATGGCATTGAATAAAAAAAACAGAGAGACTATTCTGAAAATCCCTGGGTGTCTGCTCAATATTTATTCTTATGCTTCCATAGTCACTGCTCCTTTTTGTGCATGTGTGTGTGTGTGCACACATGTATGTGGGCGTGGGCATGTACCTGTTCCAGGGTGGCTGTGGCTTATAACCACATCTCCCACTGGTCTTTTTTTACAAGTGTATATTAAAGCAATAAACAGCCCAAACTGCTGACACAGGACACTGCTCACCAGTAGTCCCCACAGCACTGATACAGGCAATGCCTGGGCAGCACTTCCGTCACTGTCCGCAACTAGTTGCAGAGGTCTCTGCTCACCCCAGGGCAGACAGCGACCCCCAGCCATGCACCATGGGCCTGGAACAAGGGGCAACCTCAGTGTCACAGCCTGAGGAGCCAGGCGTGGCTCAGCTGCAACACACGCTAGTCACTGCAGCATGACCGTGGCTGCTGCTCGGGGGACCAGCGTTCATGGGGAGAGGAAATAGGGGCGGCAGGGCTGGTGGGGAGCTGCGGCAGACAGCATGGTTGGGCACGCAGGGACCTGGGGCCACTGGAGCCACCATGTGTGTATGTGTGTGTGCGTGTGTGTACTTGCACCATAGGGGACAACCAGGACCCTCATCGCACCATGTAAATTGCTAGTCTGTCTGCAATTCAGGACTTGAGTTATGGCACTTCAGCATCAATGATTCCCTCAGAAACCCAAAGAGGTCACAGGTCCATGCTGAATCATGTTGAAATACTCTCCCTTTTGGGCAAGGATGTGCAGGCACCCACACAAGGGGGGCCAGGGAAATAGCAGCTCTCTCTGCAGTAGAAACCAGCAGCGTGCAGAGCCCTGGCTGGGGCAGGCAAGCATGGCAGGCACCCCTGCGCTGCTCACAAATTCCGAAGGTTAGTTATCATCTACCTGAACATTGCTCCTACCTGGGTTTGCAACCTCCTTTCAGGAGGTTGTAGTGAAGCGGGTGTTGGACTCTTCTCCCAAGAAACTAGCAATAGGACAGGAGGAAATGTCCTCAAGTTGCGTCAGGGGAGGTTTAGATTGGACATCAGGAAAAATTTCTTTACCGAAAGAGTGGTTAGGCATTGGAACAGGCTGCCCAGAGAGGTGGTGGAGTCGTCAGCCCTGGAGGCGTTCAAAAAAGGTGTAGGCGTGGCACTCCAGGGCCTGGTTTAGGAGGCATGGTGGTGTTAGTTGATGGTTGGACTTGATGATCTTAGAGGTCTTTTCCAATCTTAATGATTCTATGATTCTATGAAATGGAGATAGTATTGGCAGCCAGCAGTAACCAGGAGCCCCTGCCCCCAGCCCTGACATCCTGGAGCCTGTTTGAAGTCTTACCCATAGCTGGGGATTTTGCTTTCAGTCCTGGGTATCTCTGATGTGGGCACGGCTGAACAGCCCAAAATCTCACAACAAGGGTGACCATGTGGCTGCCAGTTCTGTGACCAGAGTCAAGCCCGGGGCTCCGGATCCTGCTCCAGAGTGACCCCTCTGGGCCTCGTCCGTACTCCTGCTCGGTGACCACCACAGAGGCAGAGCCATCACCTCCATCCCAGCTAACTCTGATGTCCTGATCTTGTGGCACACACTGGCAGGCTAAACCCTGGGGCTGGGGGTGCTGGCTCCATCCCAGCCTGACTGGTAAACAGCCTTTCCTTCTGTGCTTGAATGGACACAGCATTTTAATGTTTATTTGTGTCCAACCAGGCAAAAATACAGCCTAGGTAACAAAGAGGTGAAAAGGCCTGAGGGGAATTTGCACTAACGATGGAGAAAGCTAGTTAAGGGTCTGGAGGAGGTGAAGATCTGACTCCTGGCTTGAGACACGGATGATTCACCCTGAGGGACAACCAGAGGGTGCAGGTTTCTTCCCTCCAGCCTCGTGCTCGCTGCCACTGCATTTTTCTGCTCCATAAATACTGCAGGAATCTGTGCAGCGGCTAACATGGCACTTCTGACATTTGAGGGAGGATTGTCTCAGAAACAAGTGTATAAATCTGCTTCATCAAAAGGCCAGAGGCAGAAAGCAGATGCCAGGTCACAGCCCCCCTTGCCTGTCAGGGGTCCCTGATGGCAGCACCAGAGGGGCAGGACCCAGGGGTGTGGGAAGCTGTGGGGCTGTTGCAGCACCCAATGGGTCCAAGCATGCAGGTAGGGAGGGGAAGCAGCAGCCTGGCAGGCCGTGTTGTTTGCTCTGCACTGGTGATGATGCAGTGGTATCATTTTCATGCTAAATGCTAATTTTCTGCTTTGCTGGCCTCAGAATCGCCTACATTCATATCCTTCATTGCAGCAATTAAAGGTCTGGGTGCTTGAGTTAAGGCGCTTGTGACGAGTGTGATTTTAATCGGTGTGCGTGGCAGAGAAGGAGGAATGTGATTGCTTTGCTGTTGCTGTGGGAACACGTGAGAGCAAATCTGGGCCCATGAGGGGTAGGAGAGCCCGCACCCTGGTACGCGTGTGCATTGGCTCCAGCTCAGCCCTGGACTGAGGAGCGCAGTCTTGCAGCATCTTCCACTTCTCCACCTGGTCAGGAATTGCTGTACAACTTCAGCAAAATATTGAAACAAATCACCTGCTCCCTGCCTCATGTTTCTGCCCCTAGATATCACCCTCCAAGGTGCCGTGCACCGCGCAGAGGTCCCCAGCACATTGCAGGAAAGGCTGAGCATCACTGGCCTGTCCCCTCCAATGGGGAGGCAGGGCAGAGGGAGAGGACCTGGTGCCATACAGCACAGATATGACTTCCAGGCGTGCCTGTAGGCAGAAGGAGGCAATTACATAGGTCCCTGCTATGAGACTGCAGCTGAGGTTGCTCTGCACAGGTGGGCAGGAGAGTCCATTTGTGAAAGCGCTAGGAAAGACATTAGCGTGTAAGTACTTAAGCATTTACACTGTTTGCCTAAATCATAAAGCTTGTGCTGCTGGATATGCTTGCAGATCCCCTCTGCCTCTCCAGCAGGCTTACATGTCCCTCCAAAGGGGAATAGGGGCTGTGTCACTTCAATCCTTGTTGCTTTGCTTTCGCTCGGTGCTGCTCAATGCCCATGTTTGCAGGGAGGGGACCATCCTGCTGGGGTCCCCAGCAGAGCTGTAACTCTCCCTGCTGCTGCCCCAGCACCATAGGAGGCACAGCAGGTGACATGGGCAAACCCCCACCAAGAGGTGCAGTGGGGAGGGGGTCCAGGGCTCCCCCTGCCTTGTGCCCCATGTTGAGGGATGTCTGTGTGCAGCGGGGTCTGCAGGAGAGGAACACCAAGGGGGAGACTGAGCCTGTACCAAAACTGCAGGAGCCAGTGGGAGGGAAGGGGGGCTGATGACATTTCTGGGTCAGAGACAGGCTTCCTCAGTCATCATTTCAGCTCCTGCTTGAGTTTATCCTAATTCCTTCCTACACACCCCTCTCCTCCTTTTGGCCCTTTCTCTTCTGAGCTCATTTATTTGGCTCCATGGAGGACAGGAGGGAGGGGGGACAGTCACAAGCCCCTTTGGTCTGACGTGGGGGCTGCTTGTGCAGGTCTCCTTACAGACCTTGAGCCATTCAGCTCCCTCAGAGTGGGGGCTCACTTTTTTTAAGCCATCACTGTGTTAATGCCCCTTGCCTGAAACGAATGTCTATGCTGAGCCAGTTTCCCCAGTCCCACCCCCAGCTTTCAGCATCACTTCTGCTACATCCTCTGTTGGGGGAACTGATGTATGCCCCCTTCAGGGACCTCCCCAGTCACTTCAGGGTCCCACCCCCATCTCACCCCCAGGAAGAGCCCCATGTCCCCTCACAGCCCATCCCACATCACAGGTGCTAGAAGGCAGAAGGGGGGGTGTGAGAAAACGCACGCTCCTTTTCCAACTACTCCCAGTAGGTCTGAGCATCCCCTGCAGATGTCCTGAGAAGGAAACCCTCTGTCCATGCTGTCCCTGGGGAGCAGGAAGGGAGAAGGAGGCGTTAGTTGGCTGATGCTGGCTGTGTGTGGCCTGTGCCCAGGAACCAGGCTCAGGGCACACCAGCATCCAGGGTGATGGGCACAGGGTGAGGAGGCAGGGGTGCGCTCAGGCCATAGGCCTGTGGACCACAGGGGGCTGTGGACACAAACTCAAGCTTGCTTCCACATAGGTACTCCGGGCACTCATTTGTGGAGGGGCGGAATGAGAAGGCTTCAGCATGAGCTCCCCAAGAGCACATGGGACCCACACAGGTCTGTGCCAGGGTAGTTTCACTGCTCCCTGCACCCAGGCTGGTGTGAAATGAAAGTCACCTGGGGTGACCTCACCTGCTGCAATTCTACCACTGATGGCCACATAGACACATCTCGTATCTGTCTTACTCCTTGTCTCCCCATTCCTCCGCCTGAAGCCCCTGTCTCATTTCCCCTTTTTGTGGCCCACCCACTTTTTGTGCAGTCAGAGGTGGTAACTGCAGGTAACACAAAAATCAGAGGAGCAGCTGGTTTTGTTTCCTCCACCAGTTCAGAGAAGATTTTCAACCTTCTCTCCAGATTAGCAACAGGGAAGTTAACAATAGGACTAATGGCTTTCCTCCCATGTGGAGCCCCCAGATATGTCGTGTCCTGTTACCACCAGTAAATATTATCTCAGAGGCATTTGAACACTTTCCCTGTTTTTTCTGGAGGTTTTAGCAATGCCGCTGCTCTCTGTTCAGGCAGGAGGGTGGGTAGCCTTCTTAGGCAGTTGGCAATCCTGAGCAAACTGCCCGCACATACCTACAGCACAGCTCTGCAACACACTGCACCTCCCTGGCATGCATGGTCTGGGCAGGTCAGAGTTGCTTTGTGTATGCAGGTCAGCTGTACAGCATAGTTATGGAAGAGCTGGCTTTGCCAAGCATGGACTACAAGATACATACAAAACCGTATTTTCAACTTTCTGCTTCCCAGCCAGGGGCCAACCTGAAGGGCAAGGTGGAGGAGGAAGCAGTTGGAGAGGAGGTGGGTTCTTCACTCCATTTTGCTCCCAGCTCCTGCCCAGCAGGACCTTCTGTGAGGCCCTATGTGACATCTCTAAACAGCGCCTTTTCTGTCTGGGCCACCACTTAAGAAGGGAGAACAAAGTGAGCACAAGTGAGCCAGAGGTATATGTTCATTTAAAAAAAGAAAAAAAAAAATCTGTTTGTGACCAGCAGCATCTGAAGCAAGCTGTTATTTCTCTTTTCCTCATGGACAGGTGGACTTCCAGGGCTTAGGCACATGGGGAGGGGCAGGAGGTGCTCATAGGGTGGCATGAAGGGGCCACGTTTGGACTCAGTGCGCCTGCTGAAGGTCTGTGTCAGCCAGGGCTCCCTGCTGCAGAGGGGAGGATGAGCAACACCCTGGCCAGAGTGGACCTCGGCTTGGACACAGAGGTGGTTGTTTCCCTCTCCGTCCTCCAGAAAAATGGGTGAGAAGAGAGCTTTTTCCCCCACATACCGGCTGAGCTTTGTGCTCAGCCTCTCTTCCTCCCACTGTGCACTAACAACAGCACAAGGAGGAGAGGAGCTGGAGATTGACAGCCACGAGGGATTTCTGTTGCTGTTTAGGAGAGACCTCTCTCAATCTCTTCTTCTGTCTTTCCATTTGTTTTGCCACCTCCCTCTTTTTTCTTCCTCCACCCATTCTCCAGCCCCAAACCCTTCCCTCAAGCCCAGCCCTCCTCTCCCTTTTGTCCTAGTCCTCCTTGCCTTTTCTGTAAGTAAGGAACTAAATAAGCCTCTGTGGAGACAAACCCAGGTAATAGGTTCTCCCTTTATTCCCTGGCTAGGATATCAACACAATTAAAGAAGAGGCACCTCCTAAGGATGCCATATTTATTTTAATATCAAGTCCAGCATGCACCAAGTCAGGGTTTTGTGAGCATCCTTAGAGCTGCATGCGTTCTTGCAATGTGAGAGCTCACTGTGAAGTCTCAAGGTCTCTACATACCCAGGTCCCTGCTGCCTGACGTAGCAATAACCACCCTCCAGGCACTACCCCACATGTAGGACTAGAGAAGGTCTGACCAGCACCAAGGTCTCCCCATCACTCAGATAAGGCCCACCTGGAAATTTGGTAATAAAGAGGGGTATATGGTACGAGCCTCAGGGCATTTGCATTTAGTGGGTAATGAAGGAACCTGAAGGTAGTATGAGCAAATAAAAAAAGAAAGGACACAGAGGATGCATTTCTTTGCTTTACAGTGCTTTCTTGGCTGGGGCTGTCCCTTGGTGCTGCTATCTCGTATCTGTGCCATCAGAGTAAATAAACCTCTTCTTGTAAACACTGACCTCAAGCTATGTAGTAAATTCTGATGCCAGCCAAACCTGTGCTCAGTCACTTGCAGCAGTATGTTGCTTCTCAGTATGATGTTGCTGTATTGCTTTCACCGCAAACACCAAAGGGAAAGGCCGTGGGATGCTTTCCTTTGGGTCTTAATTCCAGGTACGCTCCAGCATCTGGCCAATTTTTTTTATTGCTCACTCTCACTCCTCATATTGTAAAAGTAGCAAAGATTCCTGTTATGTTTTATGCCACGTTTCTACTTGAGAGCTGAGTTAATCTTTGCGTTTTCCTCTCCCTGTTAATCTCAGGATTAAGAAAAAGCTGTGCAAGTATGACTTGAGCTTTTAAAAATATTTTCTCCTTTAAGAAAAAAAAAATTAACCTGCATTGAGCAATGCTTTTTATTTAGAACTGGATTCATGAATCTTAACTGAAGATGGGCATGTTGGGCATTAATATATGTATAATTATGCAAAACCACTGTTATGTCTCTAATGAAAATTAGATTCTACCACTGAGACTGTGTTTGGCAATAGTGTATATCTTCATTTGCGCTGTATTTTTTTTTTTCCTAGCTGCATGACCTAGGATTACAGTTGCTATGGTGATAAGACAGTTAGTGAAGGAAGGAGTGAAAGGTAAGTTTGTATGTCTGCCTGTGCGGTGGGGGTGGCGAGGGGGCTGGCAGTCTCCATCCCTGGTGCTGCTTCTGCCTCCTGTTATTGCTGGGACTGAAAAGCACTGTTGGGCAGGCTACGGTATTTTCTGAGCAGCTCAGGGATGGGTCCTCAAGCAGCCGTAGCAAGGTTTTTTTCCCCAGCAGTACGTGTGCACGGCCAGGCCATGGGATTGCTGTGCTGGGACTGTTTTTTAGCGCAGTGGGAGGGGACTGATCCCTTGTGTGCATCTCTGTGCCAGTGGCCTTAGAGGGGTTTAGAGGTGGGGATGCCTGGGCTAGTGGGGTCCAGAGTAAAACCTTCCGACTACTCTTATGGATTTATTAACCTGCATTTGAGGTCCTGTGTGGCCTGGGCTTGGAGCTGGAGGTGCTGAGCACAAGTGGTAGCTCCATCTCCCCTGTACCCTAAGTTATGTTACCAGCCCTTCCGCTGGGGTTTGCTTCATGGTGCTTGCTGCAGGAGAGGCAGCATCCCCCAAAACCCTTCCAGCAGCCAGTGCCACCTCCAGACCTGAGCAACTAGCTCAGGAGTGCAGGGGTTGTTTTGATAAGTAATTGATAGTGGAGGAAAGTCTGTCCTTGGTGCAGCTTTCTTTATGGACAAGGAACATACACAAAGCCCTGTTTCCCTGGACACAGCTGCCCGATACTTCAAATGTCTCTCCTCGCCTGCGCTCTGCAGCCAAAGCTCTCCCTTAACTTGCTCTGTGTTTTGCAGGATGTGCCTCCCTGGCTTCCTGCCTGCCTCTCCTATCCTGCTGCCCCTGCCTTTCTCTGCACCCCTTCATCAAAACTGCCCTCACCATTTGCTTTAAGCTCCTAGTGGAAACGCTTACCATGGAAACTCAGGCTGACCAGCCTTGGTGATTGCAAGACTGATTCAGGCAGATGTTTTTGCAATGGCCTATTCCAAAATAGCTGAACAGCTTCTTTCTCTTTCCTCCTGAAAGAGCAGTGGTTGCTACCACCACCAGCTTAAAAAATTTTCACCTGATCCTCCCAGTAGCAATGCTTTTGTAACTCTGTGGAGCTCTGGGTCATGTTCTTCTCTCAGGTACATGGTGAATTAACATATTGAGGGCCTGTGAGTAAGTCTCAGGCTCTCACCAATTGGTCTCAGTAGCCTTGAATATCTCCATGGGCTTGTTAAACTTTTTATTAGGTATAGATTTTCCACCAGAGGTCTTATTACAGTGATTATCAAATGACAAAGGTGTTTTAAAAGAGTGTCTCCTCTCCTGCTCTGCCACGCTTTGTGTTTTTCCCCAAGTGAACTCTTTGCCTGCTTGCAGCTTATCAACAGTGCAACCGCTCTAATGCAAGCAGACAGAGCTCTCCCACTCCCTTGGACAGGGGTAAGGCAAATGAGCTGGCTGACAGGGACAATCCTGTGCTTGTGCTGCTCTCTGCCCCTGAGGAAAACTCTTCCAAGCCACTGAGCCTCTGAGAAGGGGTCCTCTTTATGCTCAGCCACCCTCCCACCCACAACCATCAGCATGCATCAGTGGCTGCACAAAATGCCTGTGCTCACAGATGACTCCACAGCTGGGGGAGAAGGTGTGAAAATCTGATGGGCGATGCCCGGTGGTGACTAGAGAGCAGGGAGAGTTGCTTGTCAGTCTTAAGGTAAGGGTGGGAGCTTGAAGGAGGTGTATTTCAGCTTGTTGGAGAGTTGTTACCACCCTGTCATAGGAGAGAAGATATCCTTGGGGCTAAGGCTTTTCTAGCTCAGAAGTTGGGGAGCACTGAAATAACAGAGCAGCTGCTTCACCCGCTCCTCTGGTGGAAGTCTGTCTTCCTTCCAAACCCCAAATATCATAGCAGGCGCTGAGGGCGGAACAATCCTGTGGCCTGCTCCCGGCTGCTCACATGGGACTGCTCAACAAAGTAAACTTGCCTGTGTCGTCTCCAAACCACAGAGCTCAGCAGAGCAGGCTGCCCAGCTTTCCCCTTGAGGACTGTTTCAAAGTGTTGGCAAATGTAGCCTGGAGATAAAGAACATGCTTCTGTGTGCAAAACCTGACAATGCAAGAAAGAATAAAGAGCTGTACAAGGGGTCATGCAGCTCAGAGAGAAGAGAAGGAGCGGAACAAACTCTCACATTTTTGTCTCCTCTTCCTGAGGTAGGGAAAGCAGCAAGGTGGGAAAAGAAATGGCTCTTTTTCCTGAGAATCCCTTCTGGCTGAGTTCTGCTTCAGCAGTGCCACATCTCAAGGTGCCCTTGCATAATAGGTATGAGGCTCTGCAAGTGGAACTGAACAATAACAAGGACGATGGTTCATCTAGCTTGGAGGTGTTGCTGAGATTAAGTCGGCCTACGCCCTGCATCAAAACTGCTTCCATAAAGAAAAAAAAAGATGGGTCATTTTCATAGGAGACTCCATTCTGAAGGGAACAGAAGGCCCAATATGCAGACCGGACCCACTTCTTAGGGAAGTCTGCTGCCTCCCTGGGGCCCAGGTTAAAGACGTGAAGAGAAAGCTTCCTACCCTGGTATGGCCCTCAGATTATTATCCGTTATTGATTTTTCAGGTAGGCAGCGATGAAATTGCTACAAGAAGTCCAAGAGCAATCAAGAGAGACTTCAGGGCCTTGGGACAACTGGTTAAAGGGATCAGGAGCACCAATAGTGTTCCCCTCTATCCTTCCAGTTGCAGGGAATGATGAGGGAAGAAACAGGAGGAGCCAGCAGATCAATACCTGGCTCCAAGCCTGGTGTCGTCGGTAGAATTTTGGGTTTTTTGACCATGGGTCAGTTTACACGACACCAGGCCTGCTGTCAACAGATGGGGCACACCTGTCTCAAAGGGGGAAAAGGATCTTCACATAGGAGTTAGCAGGGCTCATTGAAAGAGCTTTAAACTAGATTTGAAGGAGGAAGGGGATAAAACAAGGCTCGCTAGAGATAAGCCGGGGAGCAGCATGCCAATGTTCGGGGGATGGTGTGCTAGCGAGGTCGTTTGGTCTGCCATCTCAGTGCAGGTAGGGGATGGAGCTCCATGCAGCAGCAAAGATGCAACGGTCATTGATGTGTTCAAAACCACAGAAGCACCTGAGAATGGTCACATAGGAATTAGGGCTTCTCCTACCAAAAAGGTGGCGGGATCAATAGCCCAACTGAAATGCATCTACACCAATGCACGCAGCATGGGCAACAAACAGGAGGAGCTGGAAGCCATTGTGCAGCAGGAAAACTATGATATAGTTGCCATCACGGAAACATGATGGCATGACTTGCACAAATGGAGTCCTGCAATGGATGGCTATAAAATCTTCAGAAAGGATAGGCAAGGAAGGAGAGGCGGT